>CM067533.1:6666534-7039034 GCA_034509925.1 Hirudinaria manillensis
AATGAATGAATGAATGAATGAATGAATGAATGAATGAATGAATGAATGAATGAATGAATGAATGAATGAATGAATGAATGAATGAATGAATGAATGGGTGGGTGGGTGGATGGATGGGTGGGTGGGTGGATGAATGGGTGGGTAGATTGGTCATGGGGAGGGGGACATGTTCTGAACGAATGAATTAATCAGCGGAAGGGGCGTTTGGACGTGTCACTGGTGATTACGAATGGTTAGAGTCGTCTGCTTGATTTCCCGCTAAGGTTAGTGATTCGTTAGTTCTGTTCAGAAGCATTAGGTGATGAGCTGTGGTCGTTACCATGGCAGCTGTTCAATCACTCCTGCTTTGATGTCTAACTTAAAAACTAAATTATGTGAAATATAACTCAACGTTGTTACGTTCTAAACTTAGTAAATATTTAACCAGTTGAACTGTTGGTCCTGTTGACAGCAGTTGGAGTGTCGCTTGCAGTGATTGCCAGCAATGGCACCGAATGTGAGGGCCAGTCATGAATGAGAGACTCCACATGTTGTTGTCCACTTTCGAAGCAGGAAAGTCTATTTAATTGGCTTCATCCTCTTTCATCCGGTTTAGAATTACGTCAAATGCGGGCGCATAATGGTGACTAATAACAGGTCATGCGTGACGGGTGATCTGGCTTGGAACGCTCGAATGAATGAGCAGTCACCTGTCATTAGACTTTTAGGACTCTCACCATGTCTTGACTCGTGGCATGAATGAGTGAATTTTCCGGTCCATTGAATTCAATCGTTCTCCGCCACCTGTCGGGATCAGGAAGGTGGGGCTGTCCTGGAAGACGTCAGATTTCTGGACGAATCGCTATGGATCTTTTCCGTCTCAGGGAATAAATTATGCAAATGATGTCATTAAAACGGATTACTTTCCACTGAATTGTAGAGTAGAGTGCAGTTGAACCTTAGAGAATCGTCAGGCGTTCTTCGATTTGTTTCTCATTGAACTAGAAAAAAAGAAATGAATAAGAAGAGCTGGAATATCGTAGACAGCTATCCGTGTGTCATGGATATCCTCGGAGATGGGAAAGATTTAATTGGCGCAGAAGATCCTTCGAATGGATTCAACAAACATTTCAAATTTTCACAGTCCACAGAATTGACGGCGAATATTGAAAACATCTTCACTGAAGATTTGCTATTTGAAACAATCGATGCGGCTGGTGACTGGACATCATCAAAGTCATCGTCATCAATCGTAGTGTCGTCATCATCACCACCATCGTCAACAGTAGCATCATTATCATCACCATCGACATCCCCGTGTCAATGTCATATACCAGGATGTGGAAAGTCCTACCCGAAAATGGCTCATTTGAAGGCACATCTGAGGTGGCACGATCTGGAAAAACTTCCCATGATGAAGATGAAGACGAAGATGAAGAAGTAACTGACGAATGGAGATCACTCAAACATCAAACATCAAATTTTGCAATTTTGTGTTTTTGGTTTAAAAATAAAACGAGATGCAAGAGATTGATCTTTTTTATTTCTGTAAAATCCTTTAAAAGGTTGGATAGTAATAAATAAGTGTATAATTTGTATATTGTGATCATTTTAATAAATAAATATGAAATAAATCATTTGTGTATTACGATCATTGTAGAAGCAAGGCTAAATTAAACTATAAAATACAATCCTACGAGAAATATCTATCCGATTGAACCGCTTATTTGTTTAAAAACTGAAGAAGATCGGTGAAGTTGGAAGGACGTTACACTGCTTAATACTTGTATAAATACATTAAACTGTGTAATAGTCATATAATGAAATTGGTGAGTTTAATATTATTAAAATCAAGTTGAACACAAATAAAGTACTGAAGGTAGTCACTGAAACGATAATATATTTCAAGAGGGCAATGCAGCCATTGAACACACACACACAAAAATCAGATTGAAACGTGATTGGTCTGATGCCAAAATCAGGTTTGTATGGATTGCAATCTCTGTTAACAAACGAGCATAGAATTTCAATCCTAAAAATGAAAATCAATAGTAATTCTTGAATTTGAGAACAAATGCAAAGTAAATCTTTTGAAATCCTTGACTGAGAACATCAAAGCTTCTGAAAACTAAAACTAGAAACTCAAAGCTCAGTCTCTGACCAGGAAATTCAAAAGTGAATTGATACATTGGTGAATGAACGTAAATTGTCCTTTGAGGAGTGTTCCTAATCGACAGTTTAAGGTTTAAAATGATTATTATTAAAATGAATTATTAATTCAAAACCAATTCCAATCCTATCTATCCGTCTATCTTTTATGTTTCGAACATAATTTCCATTTTAAATGTCATTCTATGATTTAAATTTTAATTTGGAATTAAAATTGGCACAATTATCATTTACGAGCTTAAAGTGAACTAAAAATAAATACATATCTGCATAATTTAAATGGAAGTTATATTTATTATTCAATAAAGTATTTATTATTTCATTAAATTTTTAATTAAATACATAATAATAATAAATAATTAAATACATAATAAAATAAGTCAGTTTTGTTTGAAGGACACAGCTTCTAATCATGAAATATATTCCAGTCTTCGAACGCTCCAAGAAAACTGCAGGTGACAAGAGGAAAATAATTGAATATTTTTTAAAAATTTAATTTAACATATTTTATTACTGGAGATAAATTCATTAAATATTAAGTATTAGGTCCTGAATCCCGTGGAACATTACACATCGGGTTAGAATTTCCTGGCCCTCGTGGAAAGAAATATGCTCGAATTATTCTATCAATTGACTATTATTAATTAATATTTTATTAGTTAATTAATATCAATTATATACTTATTCGATTCAACAATATTTGCAAAATATCAAAACAATATCAATATGTAAACGAGGTTTCAATGATTGAAGCAATTCCTTCCAATCAATCTAACGAGCTAAGCCTCATTAATAAACATTACGTCATCATCGTCATCGTCATTATCGTCGTCGTCGTCATCATCGTCATCAGTCCCCTACCACGGTAGGAGTGCTTAAAGAGAACATAGTGGAGTATAGAGTATCAATGCACGCCTCCAGTTGTACACAACGACGCAGCTTGGCAGCCGATGAACTGCAGTTGCACGTCTTGTGCGTAGTAGTTGCTGGGGAGAAAAGGAGAGGCTGCAAATCAAACATTGGCGACACTTAGTTTTTATTTTTAACTCTTCCACAGGACGTCTTCCACTTTCCTTTCCTTTCCAGGTCCTTTCCAGTCGAGAATATTACGTGAGTTTACGATTTTTCATTTCAAATCCTACGGAGTTTTGGCTTCAAGCGGCGTTGGAAAAAGATGCGCGTTTGATGGAGGTTTGTCGGTCAGATTGAGCTTGTATTCGTCAATGTTTTATTTGTTTAACTCTTCTCGGGGTCTTGCAATCTGTTTGCTTGTATTTCCAATGTCTGTAAACGATTTTCATTCCTTTTTTTCTGTGTTATTTCTCGGCAGAAGAACGCAGGCAAAACAATTTCTGAATGTTTAAACAATATGTTTCAATGAATCTTAACTCCATTAATTATTATGCAATTATTTTATGTAATATGTTTTGCGAACACAGAACTGTGAATAGCTTTTAAGGCTTACCTAAATATGTTCAAGCATGAAAGAATTATTCTTTAGGATACTTATGATAAGTATAATAATAATAACCGATTTCTGGGTAGCATTTCCAAGAAATTGAAACATAACTAACTATTTCTGCGAAGTAATTAACTAGAAGATAACAATAATAAACATAGATTATGTATTAGAAATCATGCTACACCGTAAGTTTATGTTACAAATGTGATGACAATAAATAAAATTTGAAATATACTCTCCAAAAATAATTGAACTGTCTGATTAAAGTTCTCAAAAATATTTTCAAAATGGCATTAAAATAGCCCGTTGAAATGACAAAGATAAAATGGAAAAAAACTTGAATTTCATTGCAAAATGTCCCGATGGATCGAAAGTGTGAAATGAGAAAAACATTTTACATTTACATTTATTTATCGAATATTTAACGCACAATATAATCCCAAAGGGATGTAAAAGCACTGAAAAACAGATGAATAATTACGTGTTGGTCAGACCTCGATTGTTTTCATTAATTTCCCGCCGGGGAGCAATCAGGGATGTGCTGAGAAAATATTTTCTGTGCATTTTATTGCCACCGTGAGCCTTCAGTGGTCTGCCATCCCTGTTTTGGAGATGTGCGTTTACGTCTTTCCAGCCAATGGTTGACTGTTGCCATGGTGATGATGCCATGGTTACGGTTGACCGAGTCTTGGTAATTGAGGTCAGAAAGGTGACCTCATAAAATCACCACGCGGAAGTTCAACCAAACTCTTCTCCTTTCCAATTTTTCCTTTTCGTTTTTTTTTCATATTTTTGCCAATCATGCGAATGATTACCTATTTCTTTTTAAATTAAGAAAAATCGCTTGTGTCAGCAGATTGTTAAGAGGAGGATTATCATTAATAAAAATATTATTATAATATAAAAATATGATATAATATATAAAAATATTATTAATAAAAAATAATATTAATAACAAAAAATATTATTAATAAAAAAGATTAATAACGCAAAATATTATTAATAAAAACATTATTATTATAATTTTTGCTAACAAAAAAATATCATTCTATCTTTCACTTCTGAATTACGATCGCCAAATTTCCTAATAAATTTTCGGAGGATTGAAATAAAATTTCATGATATGGAATGTTTACATCTATTATTTGTTTTGATTTGTTTTTGTTTTGTTTTTTTTTTTTTAAATTATTTTGGAGTTCAAACTTTTCAATCAACCTCGAAGCACTTAATATCCCCCTTTTGCTTGTTTTCTTTGATGGATCAACGATCGCGTCATAAAATGATTTGATGGAGATATTTCCATTTAATATAAAAATAAATATATAAATAAATAAACGTATGACATTATGATAATATAAATATGTTTCATTCTCTGACCTTTGGAAGCCAAGATTAATGAGATTAATTTTCAGATAATGAGTGATAATGAGTTGAGAATGGAGTTGTCTGCTTAAAATACTTATTTGAGATGTTCACTGATTTCTGGCTGAAATAACTTATAAATTTAATTAAATTTAATTAATTATGAATTAAATATTTTATAAAAACAAATTCTATTAAATTATTTAGAGAATAATATCAGTGAATGTTAGAGTTTATGTTGCAATGAGTCATTCCACAACGTTTAAAACTGAACCAACGACTGAGAAGCCTTTAAAGAAATTGAATTACATTTCAATTATTTTACATAAACAGTCAATTAATTAATAAATAATCGAATTATTCTAATTCATTAATTAATTATTTTTGATTTTAGTTAATCTAATTAATCGGTTAACCGATCAACAGAATGCGTTTAAATGCAGGTATTCACTTTTGCATTGTTTCCATCGTGGATCCATCGATGAGAACAAAGGCTGGAACAAATGCATTGGACATTTTTAGGGATTTGACGTTATTTATTGCATCCTCCATTTTTCCCTCTCCAATGATTTACCTGCTCAGGTGGCGATTGCCTACCTGTTCTTCATTGCACGTTCGATCATGCGTGACATTTGCCTTTGCTCAGAATTCTCTCTCTCTCTATCTCTCTCTCTCTCTCGTTGGAGAAATTTCCGATTAAAACACGAACGAAATAATTGCTTTTGGACGTGCATTCCGTTTTTTTTCTTCGGAGGTAAATTTTCTGTCCATAGACCTCTGTGAATTATAAATGAATTGCTTCACAGTTTCTGATCGTCCCGATAATATACTGCATGCGCCAATGTTCCCGACAATCTGTAAATTTATTGCCAATGTTTTCGTGATGATGATGATGGAGACGACGATGAAGACGGAGACGACGACGACAATTATTATGATTACGATGACAAATAGGTTCTAATTATGGGCATATCCTTGGAAGGAAATAAAAGACGCTTTTGATGGAACGGAGAGCAACGGAGTTGCCAGAAAATATTTCCATTTCTGCCGAATGTTCCATGCAAATGAGGTGTCGCTAGCGGCATATTGATTGGTCACGCAAGGTGGAAACCCTTAATCTTTTATGTCGAAGAAATTCCGATCTTTTTGGAATAATCCGAAGAGAATGAGGCTTTTTTATGTGCTTTTTTTGTTTTCAGGTCGCGCGAAAGGAGCTTAATTTGTCGGCAATTTGGGTCACAAGTCAATGATTTTCTGAACGATTTTCTGAGTTGGAAGTGCTCGACGGAGTCGAAACTTATCCGAGCGGGAAATTTACAAGTTTGACAACATCGGCGGTTCTGTGAGTTGTTCTTTCAATTGAACAGGGAGATTGAAAACTTTCAAGTTTCGATCGCATATCGGAAGCTTAGAAGAGATTTTCCACTCCTCGATCGACCGACACCGCAATTGTGGCGACGAAAAAGAACAAAATGCCTTCGTCGGTCTCCACGACCAGTGGAATGACGGGTTCTCTGAACTCTTCGGAGCCGATGCCGGTTCCCTTGATCCATGACAGCATGACCTTCGAAAGCAGGCAGACCAAGTGTATCAAGGAGATGGAGAAACAGGCGGAGCAGGAAATAAAGAGGAAGAGACGCGAGTGGGAACGAGAACTGGAGAGGATCAAAGAAGAATTTCTGCGCCTCCATTCTGGCTCTGTTCACGATCTCGGACCCGATCCGATGGTCGTCAAAAGGAAGGGAAGCATCGAGATCTTAGATTTGAAGAAGATGAAGACCATGATCACGGAAACTCCGGATTCCGAGCGTCGTTTTCGCCTTCGTTTCGACTTGAACGGCTTCGACTTAGGCACCGTACGAGTCAACGCCGATAACGAGAAGATTTCAGTTCGTGCTTTCAAGAAAGACGATGAGAAAAGGACCAACGAACACTGGCGCTTCATAGCCAAACCTAAAGAGGTCGATCCTCACAGATTGAAGTCCCGTCTGACTTCCGACAACATCCTCATCCTCGAGGCCCTCCTCCACCCCAAATCTCTGAACCTGCAGAAGAAATCGGGCCCCAGTCCGAGCCATTCGTTCCAGGGATCGAGAGCCTCCTCGCGCTCTAAGTCTCCTCCCCAGAACAACTCTCCACCCGCCACTCCGCACAAGGACCACATCAACAAGATCGGCATACCCATCTTCATACAAGAAGACGGGCACAAGAGAATGCACCTGACGGTTGACGTGGGTACCATGTTCAAACCGAAGGACATCACCGTCCAAGTCATCAAGGAAAACAGGATCCTCATCAAAGCCAAGAACGAGGAGCGAACCTCTGAACGTCTGACGAAGATGAAATTCACGAAAGAGTTCGAGCTCGTAGAGAAGATCGAAGCCTACTCCATCAGAGGCGGCCTCACCACAGACGGAAAGCTGATGATCGGAGCTTTCGTCAAGGGCTACGGCGGTGACCTCAGCAAGGAAAACGCTGGAAAGGTCATCATAGAGGAACTCCAGGCTCCCCACTCGTCCCTCAAGCCGTGCAACATCCTCAATCTCGCTTCTTTCCCGCCTACGATGCCTGCGTCCGCCATTCACGTCCAGTCTAACGGAAATTGTCCCAGTTGAGGGAACTCGCTGTAATCGTCTGCTTTTTTTGCCGCGCTGATTTGTTTTCGGTGGGAAACAATTACGGCACGTTAAACTAATTTTAATATTAAGTTAGTTTATCGCATAAGTAGCCACAAGCCAGAAGTCTTTTCTTATGAAAAGTTGCTGTAGCGATCTGTAAGACGTCTTTTTGTATAAACGAGTTTCACAAGAGAGAAAATATATGTTACTCCTGATTAAGTGATTGTAATTACGATAATTGTAATTTGTACGGACTCTACTTTGATTCATTTTTATGATGAACTTTGAACTTTGCACTGGAGAGGAAAGCTACAAATCGCTGGGTTCAATGGAAGGATGGAAGGAATACCAAAGTATCGATTGCTGGTCACGAACGATATTTTGTTTTTGTACATTTTCACGGAGTAAGTTTCATGTACGCAGCCGTGGGAGGATAAAGATGGCTGGAGGCAACAACCACCACTCCCCTGCCTCAATTAACCCAACCCCATCCTGACCGATTTCAGAATTTCGACTACCGATGGTACGGCAACTGCTGTACAAAAATGAATTCATGCATGAATTTGCAAATGTGTCTCTATTCTCGCATCTTGACATCGATGGCTGTTTGCCGGTGGGCGAAGTCAATGTCATCAATTTATTGGCTTTCTTGTTAACGTGGCTCAGCTGGTATGCTCACCATCGTCATCGTCATCATCACCATCTTCATCTTCTTCTTCATCTTCATCATCACCAACATCACCATCTGCCATCGTCGTCGTCGTCGTCATCGTTGTCGTCAATATCTATATAATGAAGCTTTATGTCGATGAATTGCATTTCATTTGTGCCAAGAGACAAGTGTTGTCGTTGATGTGTAGGATAATTAATTAATTAATTATATTTTCATATTATTATTATTATTAATGTATTAATTATTATGTTATTGTTTATTGATTAATTATTATAATTAAATATGTTCACACGTTTCAATTGAAATGTTCTTTTTGCAACAAAGAATATGGATTGTATGCGAATTTCTTTCGATTTGGCATCTCTTAATTAACTTTGAATTATTTTATCATCTTTTTTTAATATTGTAATAAAATTAATAAATATAATGTTAAATGTAAAATTATCAAAATTATTTTCCAAAAATAGGATTTTTACTTTACTTTTGTGCAATAATTTTAAATAATATTGAGACTCAAATTTCTTTCACCAGAATAACTTCAAGATTTATTTTTCATTTTAAAAATTTGAATTTTCAACCTCAACATTTTTTGATTGAGAGGTTGGTTGATTGATTGATTGACTGATTGATTGATTGGATCAAGACTTAGAAAACCCGAGGAGCGTTTTTAGACTTCAAACCCAGGGGAAGTGGATATTTTTTTGAGCCAATCACCGATATTTTTTTACCTCAACTTATAAAAGCCCCTTGAAAACAATTGTTTTAAACTGACGATGTTATATTTTTGATAGCTCATCTTCTCAGCATAAAAATGCCACACGGTCGTTTGCTTTGCTATTCTGTCTATAATTATTCTTGTTAAGTTAATAATTTATATTATTAATATTAATAATTAATTACTTAATAACACTGTTAATAATCTTTTAATGATGCTATTAGCTTGTTAATGATGCTGGTTAACTCGTTAGTAATCATATTTATTAATGTCGTCATCGTCCTTGTTTATTGGTCGAGTTAATAACTTTTGAATAATGATTTTCGTTTCTGATGTTCACTTGTTTGATGTGATAAAAGTTGTTTGCATAAAGCCTTGCCTTGTTTTCTCAAGCCATAAAAGTCCCACGAGAAGTTATGCCGTTCATTCATTTATTTATTTATTTATTCATTTATTTATTTACAACTGAATAAAAATCAGAAACTCAAGCAGGGGCAATCAGCTGACATATCTTCTAAAAGCAGAGACTGAGCTGTGATATCAAGTGATGTGATATGATTCGAAGTGATATGATATAATATTAATGTTAAATATTGCTTTTTAGACTCACAATTATTTGTAATTATTCCTAAATTGCCTTCCGTGGAAAAGGAAAATTGAATTATAATGGTTCTTAGGAGCAACTCTTTTCGTTTCAGAAGATCTCGTTCAAATCTGGAGTTGATGACGTCACCCTGCATGGAAATATTATGACATGGAAATTATAATATAATAATATATATATTATAATAATATATATAATAATTATAATACTGAAAATTATAATAGGATTAATATATTTAAAATAGAAAAAACATCTTACCCCTCTTTTGAGAAATAATCAGGAATTCCTCTTAAGTCGTTGGACTTGGTAACTGAACGAAGATCATCATCATCATCATCTGACTGGTCAAGTTCACATCTAAACAATAATTATAAACAGCGTTATTATCACACATTAATTATTAATTAATCAACATTATTTATTAATTATTCGTATTTCGAGATCATTGTTAGATGTTATATATATAAGAAGTCAGAATAATTATGATGCTACAAAATAATTTTAAAGAGCAAGGCCAGCTAGCCGTAATAATATTAACAACACTAATAATAATAATAATTTATAATAATAATAATAATAATAATTTATAATAATAATAACTATTAAGGAGTCACGAAGGGATTTACGATAATTTAATCAATTCATTTGAATCGTGACAACAAGTTTCTATTTATAAGCGTTTGTTTATTAATCCCTACTTTTGGTATAACTTTAGCGTGAGTCATCAGCGGTGACTCATCGGACGACCACACAATATATGTCACATATAAATGATTTGTATAATAATAATTACAATAATAATTAATAATATTAATAATAGTATATGTTAATCTTAATAACAAGTTAACTGGCTACATAAATAGGATAAAACAAAATAAATTAAGGCAAAATTTTGAATAATGACATAAACATATATTATAAACACATAAACATTTATTAATAAATTATAATCAATTGAATAAAATAATATATTTATTATTCATTAATAATAATAATAATAATAATAAATAATATATTTATTATTCATTAATAATAATAATAATAATAAATAATAATATATTTATTATTCATTAATAATAATAATAATAATAAATAATAATATATTTATTATTCATTAATAATAATAATAATAATAAATAATAATATATTTATTATTCATTAATAATAATAATAATAATATTCAGTCATAAAATTGCATCAAACTTCGATTCAGAATCTGCCTGCTTTTTCTTCTTCATCTTCTGTTCCTTGGACTTGATTTTCAAGCAGACGACAAGAAGAACAACAGCAACGAGACAACAACAACCACCCAAAATGGCGCCAACAAGTGCCCACGTCAACTGCGCATTCCAGTTCCCAGGTGGCGCGGCAGGTGCTGCACGATTATTAAATTTAAATATTAATTGGGCCCCAATAAATTATGATAATGTAATTAGGGATACATATATATATATGATAAGGTAAGAATCAATATTATTATTATTATTATTATTATTATTATTATTATTATTATTATTATTAATTATTATTAATTATTATTCTGTCTTTTTTCAATAAAGTTACTCCCAAAGCCATTTATTGTATCGGAATGCAAGTATCATTGAAAGTAAAAAAAGAAAGAAAAAGAAATGATTTACGATTGCCATTCAAAATCGGTTCTATATCAATGACAACGTTGTAGTAATGCTTAAGGACCTGGATTTGAGGCCATTCACGTCATGATGAACGACACGGACCACAGTAACAATCACGCGGAATACAAGAGGATCTTATTTCGTCTTAGTTAGTCACACGTCAAGGGATGTTACATAAATATACTATACAATAATAATAATAATAATAATAATAATAATAATAATAATAATAATAATAATAATAATAATAATAATAATAATAATAATAATAATAATAATAATAATAATAATAATAATAATAATAATAATAATAATAATAATAATAATAATTTATTATTATTTTTAATACTATCATAAGCTTTTATATCAAGGTCTGAATAATCTCATGCGTTTCATAAAAGTGAATGTCAATAAAAATCTAGTTATAATTATTATTATTATTCTACCACGTTATTATTATTATACCACGTTTTCAAAGACACCCAAAAGACTTCAATGGAATCTTAAATTTAAAAATTGAAATGATATTCGCTTAAACAACCCTTCAAAAATTGAAAAATTAAATTCCCGCTTCACCTGAACACCTGGGCATAGTGGGCCTCCAAATGCCGTCGGAACAAAAAAACTCGTCTGCTCCTCCGTTGATGACGTAGGGCGGATCACAGGTGGCTTTAATCCGGGTGCCCGATGACGTGGCATTGCTGCTCACGAACAAGTGAGACGATTCGCTGGTGTTGAGACTCAGACAGTCCCTCGAGATGTCCTGGGCATGACACTCGGGCAGGTCACTCAGTGCTAGGATGAAGAAGAGGAGGAAGAGGAAGATGAGGTTAATTGAGTTTTGGCCGACGTGGTGGTTGAACATGTGGAGTTTCAATCGGCAAGATGCTTTATTTTTCAATCAAATGTTATCATCATTTCCAGCTGCAAGGGAGAGTCAAGAAATAATAAATATTATTTACCAATAATCATTTTTATTAATAATTATTAGTTATAACATCGCATCAGTTATAATAGCGATCATGTCAACATATGCTAAGGTGTAATTTAATATTGAAGTAAATTATAATTGTTGAGTTATTGTGGTTAAATTGCAGATTAGAAAAATACAACATATTTAATAATAATAATAATAATACGAAACGAAACAATAATATTGTATATTATTTTATTTAATTTTGTTTTAATAATATTACAAAGTCATATTATATATTATGTTATATAATTGTCTAAAATATAATATTATTCTATTATTAATAAAATACTATAATAATTACATATTACTTAATAACTTATAATATTAAACTATTATTAATAATAAAATCAGTTAACTCACCCTTGCCATAGACAGACATGTTCATGTTTCGTGTGCAAAGCGATATTTATGCTTTGACATTGTCGTGAGGAAGTTTATTATTATTGCTATTATTAAATCGTTGTTATTATTATTAATTTTATTATTGTTATTGTTATCATTGAAGATCCAGTATTGCATTTGATGATCTGTTTCTAGAATAAGGACAATTCTCAGTCTGGCAAAAGCTTTCAAATTTTAAGGCCGATTTAAAGTCTTATTTTTGGCTTTTACTATTTTAAAGGTCACAAACAAATCGGTGTAAATTGAATATATTTACAGTTTAAATACATTTACAATGCGAATCTCCAAGTGAATCTCCGGATGTTGCGTGACTGAATTAATTTCATGATTTTCGTGATTTTAAAAACTGAATTTCTGAAAAACTCGCCAGAAACTAAAACTTATTCATTTCAAAATGATCGACAAAGCAAAGTATATTTACGTCTCGCTCGTTGAGTGATGCTACAAAACAAACAAACAAGCCTCATATAATTTATGAATAAATTATGATGTGTATTTTATGAATTTGTATAATAACAAATTTCAAATTATCTTTAATTGTTTCGACATTACTTATAAGAAGCTTCAATATTTAAATTCCTTTCGACAGATGTCTCATTTAATTATTTCAGCTCATTATTTCGTAAATGTTTTAAATGTAATGCTGATTAATTTTTTGTTATTTTCTAAATGTTTATTAATTACTTTAAATAATAATATCCATAATTAATATTTAATTAATTGTTGCAAAAATTAATAGAAGTGTGATTACAGATATTATTACTATTATGGTTATTATTATTATTATTATTATTATTGTTGTTAATGTTGTTAATATTATATTATTATTATTTTTTTTTATTATTATTATTATTGAATATATGTTTATTATTATATATTATTATAAATAAAACATAATTCAAAAATGATCGCTCCAAGAGAAAAATAATTTTAAAGAAAACCCGCAAATATTGAAATTCTGAAAATAGAAGATCCATCAATTAGTTTTAATTCTTAATTAAATTTTGAAATCAACAGAAAATTATTGACGACATAACAACATAAAAGCATTCATTAAGTCATAAAGATTAGCAAATAATATTTCATCTTTAGAATTGCAGTCAAGAAATGAAAATTAATCAAATTAAAACTTGAAATAATAATAATAATAATAAATATAATAATAATAATAATAATTAGTCAAAATATACCATAACCATGCCCTGACAGTGATGAGAATATAATAATAATAATTGAAATACACCAAGCAATTAATGGAATAAATAAATTATTTCTGTAAAAAGAAATGAAATAAAAAAAAGAATTTAAAATAAAAAAATAAAAATAAAATAATAAAATTTAAGAGGAAACTGTCACATCATCCAGTCCCTCCATTAAGATAAACGCAGACGACAATAGCGCATCACCATGGTAACGTCGAATGAGGACAAGTAAATGGCGGGCTTCAGTGCAAAATTCCAACGGTCATCACTGCCATCATCATCATCAACTTCATCGTCATCGTCATCATCATCATCACTGTCACCATCATCGTTATCATCATCATCATACTCTTCCAAATCGACCTTGGCACTTTAATTTACAGCATCACTACCATCACCAGCACTTAAACCCAAGTAATTCCAGCACATTCGTACTTTATTTTTTTTTTCAAATTTAAACTAAAAAAAAAAGAAAAAAAACTCGACGATGACGTCATTCGTGAACAGATTTAAAGAGGAAATAAAGTTTAATTATCGTGATTTTTATTTTAAATAATGTTTTTAATATTTTAAAAACTATTTATTACCGTATTATTTATTAAAACCAAATAACCAAAATGACTGATTCACTTCTTCATGAAAGGAAATATTCAAATGCCAAGGCATGACATGAATTTCAAATATTTTAAAAATAATTAAAATTAATAATAATAATAACAGTAATCATAATAACAATTATAATAATAATAACAGTAATAATAATAACAATTATAATAATAATGATAACAATAATAATAATAATAATAATAACAGTAATAATAATAACAATTATAACAATAATAATAAAAACATTTATATGTTCAATATTTTCCATTCCTAAGCAAACAGAATTTTAATTTAACAATAATATTGAGAATAAATAACGTAAAAAGGGTGTTCTTAATGACTCTCGAATATTCAAAAAATGATTTTAAATTTCTATCAAAATGTTGTCATTTGAATTTTTTAAGTCGAAAGTTAAGATAAATTATTGGATGGAAGCTGCGGAAGTCACATGACGTCACGTGACGTCACAATACATCAAGAGGTACACGATGATTGTGGTACAATTAGCAATTGCTTTTAAAAATATTTCACAAAATCATCAAACTAGGTCGATAATTTTAATTAATAATTGTTTTCCAATTTTATTCTTCACTTAAATTTATAATAAACATTATTAAATTGATAATAAACAATGAAAAAAAAAACAAAACATGACGATTACATCAGAACGACATGTCAAGAAATAGCAAATGTTTTCAAAAGGATCGCCCAAAGAGATTTTTAAGACATTTCCTTCCTTTGAACTCAAGAGCTATCCTCCGTGAGTAATTTATCAGAATAATTTGAAATATAATTATTTAAAATATAATAAATTTAAATTTAGATTTTCATTTAAAACTCTAGTTTAAATTTAACGGCATTATATTAATTCGCGTAATTACCAGGAACAAGACGATTTAAAATTCTTTCCTTGAAACATTTTATGATAAAATTTTAAAATAAAGAATATCTTTATCTTCATCTTTTAAAGAAAAAAATAAATAAAATAATCCCTTGAAAGTCAAATGTCGTAAATCTAATATTTAAAGAATTTATTTGACAATAATTTCTAATATTTTGCAAAAAACAATTAGGATTTGTTCAATAAATAAAATAAAATAATCTGGGAATGATTGCGTAAATAAATAATGAATGAATGAATGAATAAACTTTTTTTCAAAACAAAAATAATTAATGCAATTTAAAAATTTTACAAAATAAGTGGTTGTTTTCTCAGCGCAAATTCGTAGAAATAAATTATCAACTCCAACGTCACCGTCATCGCCTATGGCGTCATCGTCATCCTCATCGTCGTCGTCATCGTCATTATCGTCATCATCATCATCATCATCGTCTGACAGCAGGAATTAATTGCTCGATCAATTCAAATATTAGACTTGTACCTACGTTCGATCTTCAACTTTTACTTGCAACTTTTCTTTTTTTGTCGATATTTTTAACTCCTTGAAATTAAAATATCCTGACAATGAATTCTTCACTTTTCGACTTTTATTTTCCACGTCCTTCGTTGAGTGGAAAATTACTTCCAAGGTCCGAGAGAGACTTTTGCGCGAACATGGATGAACTGATGTCGTGGCGTCCTTGAAGGTTAAGAGGGTTAGGAATCAAATTTTGGATTAAACATTCTGGATTTACTGGATAATCAATCAAAATTGAAAATCAATCAGTGGATGAAAATCAATCAACATTGAAAATCAATCAGTGGATGGTCAATCAACCACCACCGAGAGTCAACCAACGGTTCAATAAGAAAGCACAATCCCAGTTCAGACGTAATTAATCGTAAAAATGAAAAATTATTTTATTTTTAGAAAATCGTG
Source organism: Hirudinaria manillensis (assembly GCA_034509925.1). Lineage (NCBI taxonomy): Eukaryota > Metazoa > Annelida > Clitellata > Hirudinida > Hirudinidae > Hirudinaria > Hirudinaria manillensis. Next base: position 6,682,757 of record CM067533.1, read on the forward strand.
CAAAAGTCGAGCAGGTATCAAACTTCATGGTCATGCTTTGAAAACTGGCGGAAAATGTTATTATGATTGCTATGGGAAACACATATTGCTGCCGATGATGATGATGATGATGATAATGATGGTAATGATGATGATGATGATGGCGATGGTAATGATGATGATGATGATGGCGATGGTAATGATGATTTATGTTTGTTCTGTCTCGATTTTGTTTTTATTTTCCTCGACATCCTCAGAACTTTTATGTCCGTCAAATCGTTGAAATTGAAGCCTAAAAAAAAATTAAATTCGAAATAACTTGCTGTTCGAGATAGGTCTTTAAAAACAGGTCACTCAAAATAGGTCATTCAAAGTTCACGGTAGGTTGCCAAAAATGGGTCATTCAAAGGTCACAGCAGGTTACCAAAAATGGGTCATTCAAAGGTCACTATAGGTTACCAAAAATAGGTCATCCAAAGTTCACAGTAGATCACTCAAAGAACAAAAGTGTAGTTCTGCAATTCAAAGTCTAAGTTCTGATAACACTTCATTCATTCTGGTTAACTTGTTTTTACTTCATCTGTTCTTCTTCAGCATCCTGCATTCCTCCTTTGCATCTTCCCTTCCTCCAAGTCTTCTTTGGTCAAGCCTTGGCATGGGATTAACTCGATATCCTCTGTTGTTCAAATTCAATGAATGCGTCCACGTCGCTACCAGAAACGAGTTGTTGATGATTGAATTTTCCAATTTATTTTCAAATTTAATAAAACGAATTGTTAATAAAATCGAGATTAATGAAAGATCTTCGTTTTTAGTGAATGAATTCGTTACTCAAAAGTTACCGAGTGCTTTGTTTGTTTTCATACTTTTTAAGGCTTCCTTTGTTTTTCCAGGACTTGGACTTGGAATTTCTAAAACATTTTGTCGAGTTGTTTTGCCGATTTTATGCTTGTTATTTTGCTTATTCTTTTTTGCATCCCGGTGTTGGTTTTTTGAATCTCTATTTTCTTGAATTATTGATAAATTCGACAATAATATTTTTTTTTACCAACAATTGGCAACTTTAGCCGACAGATCCATGACACTTGCCATGACTTGAAATTTAAAAGCTTTGAAATTTATTATAAAATAATAATGACGAAATAATTTTAAGAGTAAAAGAAATTAAGATACAAATTTAAAAGTACGATTTTAAACCAATTCGAGCGTCAACAAATTTATTTTATGGTGATTCATTAATAATGATATTGATGATATTATTGTCGTCATCATCATCATCGTTACTATTAAGCTTATAGCCCGCCCATTAAATAATCCTTGCAATGTCTGCCAATAGTATGAAGTTTAAAACATTGAGCAATTATTTAAGTTTGCTTAAATCGTCTTAAAAATTCAAAGGTATTTTGATATTTTGACAATAATTCGCCGAAAAGATGAAAATTTGAATCTCCCCTCTCCGAGAAATTGCATTAAAATCTCATGAAGTAAATTGCTAACGTGCATATTTACTTGTAAAATTCAGTTGGCCAAATCGACCGATAAATCTGAAAATTCAAAATTTAAAAAAAATAAAAATAATAAAATTAAAATTAATTTTCTCTCAAATCAAATTAGAAATATTTATTTAAAGAAAACCTCTGAAAATAACAAAGCATTCATCTGATGCATTTGATTGATTAAACTCAATTCTCTAAACTAAAATGGATGTAAACTTAAAATAAAATTAAATAAATTAAAATAAATAAAATAAAAAAAACCACTTTTAAAATTTAATTCCTACCTGATCACGTGAGTGACTTTCTAATGCGAAATGTGTCAAGGTCATACGTCGTCTGCAGCACGGGTAACTGGGACACATCGATTTAAAAATTACCCGTCAATTACATCATCATCATCGTCGTCATCATCATCGTCGTCGTCATCGTCGTCATCATCATCATTATCATCATCATGATAGACGTCATCATTACGATTATTTAATAGCAATAGCAGGAAACAATGTTAACAACATAGCGATCAGGCCCAAAAGAAATCATATTTTATTTAAAAACAAAAAAGGATTAATTATATTCGTATGATTAATCAACATCATTATCATCATTATCACCATCATCATCATCATCGTCATCGAAAGTCATTGCATATCGTCTGCGTCACTTTCCGCTTGTGGAAAATCCCAGGATTTGCTCCACGATCATCATCATCATCACCAACTACCTGTGGAATCACGTGGTTTGCGTGGTATCACCATCATCATCATCATCATCATCACCAACTACCTGTGGAATCACGTGGTTTGCGTGGTATCACCATCATCATCATCATCATCATCATCATCATCATCGTCATCATCATCATCACCAACTACCTGTGGAATCACGTGGTTTGCTCCTTTCAATGGATGATAACCACCGTAGTTTTTAACCACTCGAGAGAAAAAAATTTGATTTATCTCGTAATAAGGACCACCAGGTCAAAACAAGTCAACATCATCAGAGAGACGCAAACAATAACAACAACAACAACAATAACAACAACAACAACAAGGACGACGACGACAACCACAGTTCATAAGTAACCGAGTAAAACATTAAAATTAAGCCATAATTTATTTATCAATTCTTTTTTAATTATAAAAACTCCACCAGCTCTGAGTGAAACGTAATAATAAGTAAGGCATGGAGAAAAACTTGAAAAAATCTCAAATTACAGTTTTAAGGGGAGTTGCACACTTTCAACACTAACATGTATGCGTTAACATATCGTATGTTAATAAAATATTTAATAAAATATCAAATAAATGAACAGAATAAATCAATTGTCGGACACGAAGCAATTGAACAAAATTCTAAATAAATTATTTATTCCTTAAAATGTACTTAATTATAAATGTATTAATTATAAATAAAAATAAATATAAATTTTATTATAGTTTTAAAAAAGAAATTGCCGTTATAAGCAGAACTATAAGTTTTATAAATTGTTTCTACAGCTAACATAATGTCGTATTTAATTTCAATCATTGATAATTAAATTAAATTAATTATTAAATTAAATTAATTATCAATTAATTAATTATTAAAATTATTTTAACTGAAACCACTCTAAATTTTTTAGAATCCTCAAAATAATTTCTAAATTTACTAATCTGAGAAAGACAAGGTCAAGTTAAAGACCTTATTATTGTAATTTAAGTAAGAAATAGTCATAATTAATATTATTATAACCACAAAAATATATTCTAATAATAATAATAATTTGTTTGATATTTTATGTAATATAATTATATTTATTTATAATATCCTCAGTTATCCAATATCTGCATCGGCATTTTCAATACTTAAACATTTTTCTCAAATCCTTCAAAAAATAAATTGATTTAAAATTTTTAATTAAAAACAAATAATGAATTCACTCCTTCCTTTTCAGATGGAAAAATATTTATGGAATTAATTATAATAATAATAATAATAACAACAACAACAATAATAATAATAATAATAATAATAATAATAAAAGCATGTAAATAATTTTCAAAAAAATAAACTGAAATTAATTCAGGTATTTCAAACAAACCAGAGCCATCAACAAAGCATGAAAATGTTAATTTATTCGATGTAATGAAATTATAATTTCATAATTATCAGGCGAATTTCGAAAACGATGCGTGGTTGATTGCGATGAACTCGAAGGATCAAGTTTAAAAGCCGGGGTCAATCTTGGTTCAATCGAAGGTCAACTAAGGTCACGTAGAGGTCGCCGAAGCTAGGAAAATGCATAGAAAGAACCCACCACTAGAAACGTTAAACAATGTCTGATAAGAACTTCTGAACAACAGAAAAATTCCAACAGAAAAATGAACAACGAAACTTGTTGGGAAATCGCTGCACTGTTTTGAAATATTCTCCGCGAATTTTTACAGACTCCGTCACTCCCCCGATTTCAGCAGCAACGATTTTCATATTCTGCATGTTTTTCGGGTTTTTCCAAACTTCCTCAACCTCATATCGTATCAGATTCGATGCCGACATTTTGAACCGGCCTCGGAGAGATATGGCTGTTTAATCTTTGGTAATTTTTGAGGTCAATCTCTCAAGGCTTAACCCTCCAGCAATGGCGTGGATCTTTCAACGTTGATTTTCATTTATTGAGATTAATTCAGGCGACAGGAAGACGTTGTGGATCATGGATAATAATGCGGGTGAAGCAAGGCATGGTTGTGATCGGAGGTCACAAGGATGATGATGATGATGATGGTGATGGTGATGATAATGATGATGCCATCGTGTGATACCGAAACACTATCTCTTTGATTTATTATATTTTATTGTTTTTACGAATTACCTCATCAACTGATGAGTACAAAATAGGATAGAGATTTTACAGCAGTTTTATTCAAAATATAAAATAATGTAATGTTTAATAATTTCATATATATAACAAAGTTTACTGGCATCAAAGCTTCATTACAACCTTAATTTATTTGACTTTGTAATCCCAACGATAATAATAACAATAATAATAACAACAACAAAAACAACAACAATAAAAATTTAAAAAAAACAAATAATAATAAAAAAACCCATTTCAATATTTCACCACTCATTTATGAACTTATTTCACTTACAACCGCCTATGACGTGCGGAATCCATCTTCTGAGAGCTCAGCTATAATACCCAGAGCAAAATGTGTCATCGTTATCATCACGAACATCGTCGTCGTCGTCGTCATGAGCTCATTCCATAAATAGCGCCATTAATATTCATCATCGCAGTTCATGTGGACGTTCACTCTTGATGGAGAATCGACCAGGGAACCGTGCTTCAAATCCAATTTCAGGTTTTTGTCGCCAAATGTCCTCGTGTTGTTCCTTCAGAAGGCCGCTCCATTTTTATCAATGTCTCTCCCTTCCATTTTAATCTTTCCGTGTTCGTTCGTTCCTGAAATAGAATTTAAATCCGCTACAAAAAAAAACAACAAATTGCTTGGCGGCTACAAAAAACCTCAGCGATCAATCGCTGGAATGGCTTTAACCGCTTTCGGATTGATGAATGACGATAATATTCGAAATGATTGCCAATGGTAAGGACATCAAAGCGATGAGATCGTAAATAATTGGGTTGCGATGATCAAATTGGAATTGAAATCGTGGGACGAATATGTGATGATGTGAGCAAATGATGATTAGGAGGATGCTTTCGTGTCTATGCCGTAATTCCGCCATTTAAGGCATCTTTGAAGTCTGATTCCCAAATGAAAAATGGAGGCAACCGAGCGAAAAGACTCTCTAAGAAGGAAATGAAACTAGATTCGATCGATCGTAGGATTGAAGTGGTATTTCCATCTCAGATAGAAATCAGAAAAAAGTTTTATTTCTTGTGGGCGCATGGAATGGAATGGCTGTGGAAAAATGTTCCGTTGGCCTGCACGCCACCGTCGTGTGTGAATGCTCGCGTGTACACGAGGTGGATAGACAGGACAGCCGTTTGTACGAATCCAGCAGTGTTAATGTGCTCCAACGCTTGGAAGTGGCTTGTTAGTCGCTCGGAGACAATCTTGATCCGAAGATTTGGTTACCCGATGGCTTGAATTTGACGAAGAGCCTTGAATCTCTCCTGTCCTAGTTCTAGTCGTAGTGAGCGATCTGGATATCAAGGAAAGACGAATTTAGAAAGAACTACGATTGACACGTTTTAAATAAATAGGTTGGAAATTCGTCATTAAGATCTGTTTAGGGGAAGATCAGTTCGCGACGTAATATCTAATTTCTTTTTAAGTGACTCACAATTCTTGGATTAGATTATGGAACAACTGTTTAAGTGAACTTATTTATCTATTAAGATTTGGGAAATAGTCGTTAGATTGGTCGGGAAATCACAATTTCATTGTTTATAAACAGAAACTGTTACCAAAATTATCCGTTATTTTGACGACCACATCGCACTTGCCGACGACTCAGCGGTCGTTTGTTTACGATTCTTCGCTAGAATGATCTCGATTTCCTCATGCTTCTGAAGGCCCAAGTAACTTGTTATTTCGTTTACAAAAATGCCTCCTTTGAGCTGCAGCTGGTAGTAGATACTCTTGGTGTCTCGGAAAGATGAGATTCTTAAACGAAGCTGAGAAGAGAATTTTCTGCGTCTAAATTGTTGTTGTCATGTTAAGAGAACGTGCAAGCCGAGGAGATTTAGTCTCTTGTTTGTGTGTTGCGAAGATCCCTGGTTTCTAAGCTGGAGATACGGGAAAGGAAAGCCGACAGAATTTGTAGCGGAAGAAATGTGGTCATTCTGAACTTCAAGTTATCATTAGGGGTAAAAATTTTCACTTCTGGGCTTTTGAGGCAAACACAATGAGCGATGAAGGAGGCAGGTGGGGCAGATTTTTCCGGGGATCTCGTTGTTTTTGCTTTGGATGTAGTTCCTGTTCCAGGAAAAGCTTTGACGAAGAACACGATCCAAAAATGGAGGAATGCGATGAAGATATCTTGACGGTTAGTCACCGATGATTGCCGAGCTTGATTATTTAATCAATAATTTATTTTAACAATATCACTAATCTGCAATCAGATGCAGTCTGCTTCGTAATTGTTTTAAATGTTAAAATAAAAGCTTTGAGAAAGCCTAAATGATGTTTAAACTGAAAGATATGGTATCTCATTCTTATAATAAACCTAATAATCACTTTCAATTGTACATGGCCTAGAAAATCCATGATTATTATCTCTGGCTATGTACATGAAGTTATCACGAATAGATTATATTGATATGTGCTTTGAGAAACAAAATTGAGAAAGTTTCAGATCAATCAGTATTTAAAGCTGTACATAAAAGAAGAGTTTTTGATCATCATTTTTGTACCAAATTGATTACCATCTGTGATTGATGAAGCTTAAATGTCAATTAGGTGTTCTACAAACCTGGCAGGGCCTGAAGATTGATTGAACGTTCTCAATGTAAATCAAGTTTATTTTAGTGTCTAATTATAAGCCATTGATTTGATTTTTTTTTATTATTATATATGGTCGTAGTCACTCCCCGGTGAGGACATGAAGAGGCTGCAAGACACACTAATTGCTAAGAAGCATTCCTTATTAAGCTGATTGATTATTAGTTGAATTATTAGTTTTGATTTAATTTGGTTCATCGAAATTTATATTTTTTATGGCATGCTCTATAAGGAAGCTTATTCCTCCACTACATCATTTCCACAAGAACAAGTTCCTGAGTTGAATTTCATCTTCTTGCCTTGTTGAATGTTGCATAGAGTCCATTAAACTAAGACACATGAATCCTTCCAGATGGGGTTTATTGTTGAAATGATTTATGGAAAGAGCTTTTCTCCTCCATCTATTTTTATGCCGGTGATTAGCCACACTTCTTTTATAACCTTTCGAAGGATGCCGGTGATATTATTTTATAATTTTTTTAAAATTATTTTTATATCGATTGCATCACAATGGATTTACCACAATGTGAATTTGATTTTCTACGCTGCTCGCATTGTCTTGTGATGATAAATTTTATTTGTTGCTATACATTATTATTTCATTTTTTAAATTTATTTAAAAATTACCTTTAAAATGTCTAGAAAAATGTAGGGGATATCTAGTTCTCACATTAGTGAGTGCTTATTTTAAGACCTTTTGTTATTAGAGTCTGTTACTGCAGAGATATAGATTGATAAGGTTTGGCATGAACTTCATCTTGATTATCTGACTCTTGATGTGGGGCTGTATTTGTCAGCTTTAATAAATTTATATTAATGTCTTTTACATGGAATGGAATTCAATGTTTTTGAATTATTAAACCATTGTGATGATTTTCAAAGTTTTGTTTACATTTTCTATCATCTACTTTGTAATGTTAAGGGAAGTTAGGTAGAGAAATAAGACTAAATTTGTAAATTCCAGCTTTAAGCCCACATGATAAATTTAGCCTTTAGGTTAACAAATTGTGAAATCCCTGCCTAACAAACAGCTATTTACCAGTGAAATTTATAGCCTGAGCTCTAAATTGGGGTGCTGGAAGACAAATGAACTGGAACCATGAAATGAAATGTTGGCCCAAGATTTATACCTGGCCTGGATTTATTTCTAGACTTGAAAGCACAAACATGGAGCCACTAATTCTTTGTTATTATTTTTAGTAAAATAATTTTTAATAGAATTAATTCTAAACCTTCTTCTCTCTTTTTCTTTTTTAAAAATCTCAACCGATCAATTTCACCAAGCATGAATTTCATGATTTCATGGTCTGTTACTTCTTCTTGACTTGTTTTGGTCTCTAATATTTATTATTGAATGATATGAGGGTGCAAAGGCTATCATAAGGATGATAAAGAGTGTTAAGCTTTTCATAAAATATCTGAACTGTTGATGGCTTGAGGGACTATCTGATTACCTTGGTCTTAGTGGACATTTTCATATTTTGGATTATTTTCATTATAGCTGAAGTTGTGGATAATTTTGAAATGCTTAGAGGATTCTTGTATCCTGCTAAAATATTTATTTGATGTCATTATATCCTTTTATTTTTAAGTTACATTGACTCTGTTAATTATTATTAAAGTACCCCTTATTATTTTATTCGTTTTCATTTGCAGAAGTGCACGTATGCATTGTTGCTTACAGTATTTTTGACAACCAGGAGTGTAACTCGTAATTAAGCCCATTTCAATTCAAGAAAATCCCCAGAAGCTTTTAATAGGACAACTCCCTTTGAGTGAGACTCTGACATATTCAGTTGCCAGTATGTCATGTATTTGTTAGGTGATCCTATGGAAAATTTAATTTAATTCTTTAGACTCAGGGGATAAGGTCCTTAAATTGTTGTTGTTGTTGTTGTTGTTGTTGTGAGAGATACGACTTTAATATTTCATGGAATCGAAATAAATTTTTTTATTTCAGAGATTAAGAACTTTTGAAAAATAAATCCTGATTGGATCTGTCAGTTACTCCACAGGTCACCTAGTATAACTTTTTATACAAGCGAGGTTGGGGCTAGGCTGTCATTTACACCTATTCATAAAATTCTGACTTTGAAACAATTTTCACTTTCTTTGGCAGACTTGCAGTATTGTTTGTTCTATTTATGTCCCACAGAGAAACTCCTCTTGGCAGCAGAAAGTCTTAGGTGCTAGGGTGTCATTTGTCAATTCACCTGATTGCATTCTAATTTATTCATCAGGATTGGACTACTTTCCAGCCGCTTGATTCCACTTATTGCTTCAATTGGGGCAAGACATTCATCTAGAGGTGTTACAAATTGGACCCCAATTACCTCATATTGAGCTTTAAGCATTACCAGGGTCTACATTGAGACCGGTCTTAGGCGCCACTGACATCCGACGTTAAGCGTCCTTTGAGCCGAGTTCCCTTGGTGACTTTTATTCATTCTTTCCACGTCCATTCTTTCATTCGACTGAGATCTTTCTTGAGTGAATCTGTGAATCTTAATTTCTTCTGGACAAATAGAAATGAATTTATTTCTTTTGCAGGCATTCGTTCGTGTTTGTCATTATTGGTAAACATCTGCTTGTTTGTATGTGCTTTAACAACATTACGGACGCATCCTCATTAGGAAAATTGAAAATGGCTGGAAGGAGCTGTTACGAGCTATGAGAACCATCGTAAAGATCATGCTGTGCATTCAGAGCAGAGTTGTGTTTTTTCTTTTGTATATGTGTGTGTGTGTTTTTTTTTTGCATCTTATCTCGACCAACCGATTGACTACAGGTTGTTGAGCATCGATCCGACGTAATTGTTTTGTATGAACGTGGTTTTACATACCACGTGAGAACATTCCGCGATGTTTATCTTCTGATGGTCTACGTGAGGAAACTTTCCTAGCCTGACACATTCTGAAGGAGAAAACAAGCAAAAAATTTCATCCTCCGGCCATATTGGAAGTCGTGAGGGAAATTATACTCAACAGACTCAACGGTTCTTTAAAACATTCTAGTCTTAGGCTGGCATTGATAGTCTATGATACAATTGATGCTAATTATTATTAAGAAGTTTCTAATATTGGAAAATTTATGCTTAACTCAAAGTCATAAGTTCTTAAGATTTTAAAAATCTTTTTCTATCTTTTGTTGGCTCTGATGTATTTTTTTTGTCAACTCTCTTGGGCTTTTATGCGCATCTGAGAAAATTCGTTTTGACAAGTTTTAAAAAGTAAACAGAAAAAAATTCATACGACACCATTTGATATAATTTTTTTCTTCTTCTAGCTCGATGGCCACCGACGTAGCTGCATCTGGTGGCTCATCGATCACTATTTGCGAACAATCCGTGCCAAGAGACGGGATTTTGCGAGGCAAATGATATTTATCATCCGGTATGCCTTAATTTGTCGTTTAAAAGGTTGCACACTTTTCCAATCTCCACCCTTACCACTCCGGTGCAACCCTGCCTTTCCAACCTGTCATCATCTATGGTTGCCTTTCGCTACATCTTTTATCTTTTCCTCTTCCCCCTGTCCGAAAGAATTATTTCTTCTTTTTTTTTGCTCAGCTTAAATCCCCTATACAGTTTCGTTCGGTTTTGTTAGAAAGAGCTCAAAGCTGGTCCTAATCCACAATGGCGTTGACGAAGATGAAGATTCGGTTATTGAATTAACTTTCGATTTTAGAGCTAGGTGGAGCAAGAGTAGCATTTTATTTTGTTTATATAACGAGCAATGATAACAAACTCCATCAGAAATTTCAACGAAACGGCTTTTCAAACCTTCAGACCTTCAAGGTTCTACAAGCGTTGTCGAATTCGGCTCTTAACGATTCCGAATGACATCTGGAAGAATAGGTTCCAGCTTGAAGTTTTATTCTCTACTCGCTTCTCCACGGAGAAGTGTTAGCTTAATCACGATATGTCTGATGAGGGTACTCGTCATTTCCAATGGCTTCCCACCAAAAGCTCCTTCGCTCCTGTGATAGTTGGCTAACTGGACGTGATTAAATTATCTCTCGCACGGAATAATTGAGTTTTGCCGAATAAGAAGCAAAGCAAAGGATGACAGATGTGGCGAATCTTTCTTTTTATTTATTTTCTTTTTATTTTTTTTTCTTCTAAAATTATTCCTCGAAATATTTCTGTTTCCTGGCACTTTTCTGAATCAGATTTGGAGGGAATTATGCTATTAAACAAAAAAATAATAAGAAAATGCACTTTCAATGGGAAAACCGCTAGGGTAATTGGACAGCAAATTATTTTTCACGCACCTGAAAGGAATAGCGATTGTCACGCTCCATCCTTTTAAGTATCGGTGCAAAGTTTATGGACAGGAAATTTTTCATCCTTCGAGAGCATTTCTTCCGCAACATTTGTTGACGTCTCTTACGATTCTTTGCGACGGCGAATAAAAAAAAATAGATTTTCCTTCTAGATGTCTTTTGTCGTGCTGTCAACTTACATAATGAGGCTCACGAACATCATTCTGATAATAAGGAGAGGAGTTTGAAGTCCGAAATAATCCTTTGTGTTCTTCTCGCCACATTATCGGCCTGCAGTCGTTCCCTTGCATCTCGTCTTTGGCGTGCACGGCCGAGCTTCTGATCAATAAGTTTTCCCTGTGCATGATGTTATTAACGAGCATTGCACGTCAAAAATCGTTAGGGGGCGTTGCACAACAATCGGCACGTGGAATCAATACCTGCGCTTTTCCGTTTGGAAGGAAAAAAAACAATCCACGTGTTTTCGACGTGAAACAAATGGGCGCATCCGTTGCGATGCTTTTTTTCTGCGAATGGTCTTTAGCCGCGAAACCGCGGGAGGATAGCAGAGGAATTACCGACCCGTGGTTATCTAGCTTTATGGCGGGCGTAAGGAATACTTTTAATTTGGCTCAAACCGTTTTTTACGACCTTGGGTGTCTTTCATCAAGGTGACGCCCCAGGAATGTGGCATTGCATCAGCACCCATTCTTCAACATTAGGGCTGTCCATGATAAACGATATTGTTTGCTTGCCTCAACTTTCTTCTCCTTTTTTTGTCTTTCTCTAGGGTTGTTCTTTTGCTCTCGAGTCTTCTCTTCATAATTTTTTCTCGCCATAATTTGTTTTTTTTTTATAAATTAGAATTATTGCACACTACATCGCTATAGGGAGTCACCTTTCTTAGAAACTTTTAAATAAAATGTCCTAATTATTAACTTAGAATGTTTTAAGAAATCGTTTATTTATTTTTTTTTATGGGAAAAGTCTAAGCTTGTCCCAGATGAGGTCTCTTCTTTGTTTCGTTGTATAAACATGCATTGTATGAACATACAAAGGTCAAGGGAAGGAATCGTTGGGCACGATAACCCCTTTCCCCAAATGCTTGCGATTTATTCATATCATTTCGAAGCTCTCTCTTTAGCATTGTGCTGGCAGAATTATCAGAAGTTTGAGGGAAATATAGAAAGCAAAGAGCAGACAGGAAAAATGCGTTTCGAGTACTTTTAAGGAAAGCCATTATTGATATCTCTATGGAAATTAGAGTTTACACGAGCCACAAATTAGAAAAAAAAGGAAGGTACGTGTTGCTTGTAAAACCAATGGAATCTCTCCCTCGATTGAAGTATTTTTTTTTTAAATTCTTTCTGATGACTCCAGATAGAAAGGATGAATTTTATTCCTATTCCTTAAATGGATCCGGCAATTTCATTCGCATTTGGAAGTAGTAACTGCTGGAAAAGTAAATTGCACGGGGTTCCATTAGGAGTGGTTCATAAGTATTAATGATCTGGTGACAATTCGCTTCTCGATCGAACTTTCCAGTGGCAATGATGTTTTAGAGCGGTTTATATGTGATCTAGAAAGCGGTCTGATCAGACAGATCGAGCATTGATCACGAGGGCACTTTGCGTTACGTGTTTACATTACAACTTGGTTTACAACTTGGAGCAGACGTAATTAACGATCGCAATTGCTGGGTTCTGTCGTGATATATCACGCGGTATATTTTTCTTTTTTTTTCGAGAACAAGTCAGGAAAGGACCAGGTGAATTATGTTGACTTTCCTGTTCTGCTTGGTCGATGATCCTCGTACTAAGCCAAAAACTGGAGCATGCAAATGAGGACATCACCTTGCCTATGAATATTCATGACCGCGTGTCATATCTACGGGCCGTTCCTTGCACCTATTTTTGTTATCGAGTCCTTAAGATGAGTCTTAGAGGGATTATTATGATTCTGAATAAGCGCTTTTGTTTTTGGTTTGAGATTATAAATAAATGTACTAAGAATTCATTGATTAATTGATGCCTAGATGCATTAAGGAGCATTTGAAAACGAAGTTTTATCAGGGCCGAATCTGGATTAGTTTAAAGTTTAATAAAATCTCCTCTATTTGGGCCCATTTAATCGTAGTATTTGTTTAGACGGCACGGATCCTCGAAGTTCGTTTTTTTCCACTTCCAGAGACGACCGCTGGAGCAACAGCACAGTCGCCAGCTGCAGACGTACCAACCGCAAATTCATCAACCGCTAAAGCTTCCGCAGCAGCTCTTGCCACTGATTCAGAGGAAGATGGAAGGTGGGTTTGCGTTCGTTGAAGTTTTTTTTCTTCTTTTCTGCCAATAATCCGGCAGCTTCGTTATCGACGTCGTCGTCGTCGCCTTAGATATTGCTACACGGCTGTGCCACTCGAATAACTTACGAGTTTACCCCCTCATGTACGACCATCCGACCGTGATGTTATGGTTAATGGAAAGACGGGAAGAGACGGGAACGAATGAATTTTTTATGAAAAATCTTTGAAAAATGTCTGAGAAAGATATGCCGCCGTTTTTCATTAGATCCAGATCGGCCACAGTTTGTTCATTTGTCATCCGCTTGCACGTCTTCCTACCTGTCAGAACATTTCCAATGCATTAACCCAGTAATTGAACGATCAAATTATTTGCTGGAGCCAGATTTTAATGGAGAGGATAATAAATAATAAGGAATAAATAAAATAAAATTGGAGCAAACTCCTGATTGATATTTAATTGCAGGTCGGGCTTACAACGAGCGGCAAATTGATATCATTTGAATGATATATCGATACTCGGTGCAAACTTGATATTACTTTGAACAGCTACTAGAAAGTTGAGGTCGGTACTTTTGCCATCTGGATTCTTTTAACGAAGTGGATTCATTTTCTTGGAAAGCACGGGCAGCTTCTGATTGCGAGATGAATCGCTTAAACCTGGGTCACCCACCAGGGGTTGAAAAAAAGTAAAGAAACACAGGATTATTGCGTGGGAATGGCTCATATTTCCATCTCCAACAACCCTTTCTTTGTATTTTAACTTCCTCGATGGTCGTAAAGTTATGAGTGGGGCCAGTCAGAATCTTGTCATAAAGTTGCGCTAACATGTAACTTGCAAGCAACACTTGTTGTCAGACGATCTGTTTTTTGGATTTCAAGCTTCGAAACTTTTGAGACAAGTGGTCTCCTCACTCGATTCATCTAAAGTCCAAATTGGAATTATTATTAATTTTTTTTTATTAAGTGTCTGTTTTATCGTGTATCGATCCTAGCAATAGGATATCGATAAAATAGCAGATTAAATACTTATATATAATTTAAAAAATTGCTCTTAAACTGACTTCGTTCAGATAGCCAAACATTAAAATCAATAATATCGGATGTAGTTGATGAAAGCTAATTCGGAAACAAATAAAGAAAATGTCTCAGTAAGATCTATGAGTCCTTGTTTGTCTGGTCGACCCAATAAGTAGAAAAAAGATTTTTCTTTATTTTCTTCGGAGTTTGACACGCGAGGTTGTTGTCCATGCTACCGAAGCGTTGTGGTCATTACGGTCGTTACTGTTGTAGTCTACAGTTCTTGTTGCTCGCAGTGACGAAACTCAGCGAGACTTATCTACGATGGCTTAAATTAAGCGACGACTCTCAGCCTTGTAACGACCTATTGAAGTTTTTATTGTACGAAAAGCCAAACTAATGCAGTTTATTTCCAGAATTTTAATTGATTCACTGGTGAAACCTGAAAAGCTCATATTTCTTTTCAACTTTCTAATCACTCACTCACCCACTCACTCATCCACCTCGTCTTACAAAGATCCAATTTGAATTGTCAACAAATTATATTATTTATTTCAAAGCTTCCTCGTTAGTTAGTTTTATTAGGAAAATTAAATCTAAAATGTATAATTCGCCCATCAGACCAATGCTTAAAATGAAGATTGAACCTTAACTCCACCAAGCGGGCAGGGTTATTGCCAATCTCAGGAATTACCGTATTAAAGCCAGCGAATTGTTCTGCGCATGAAATATGCATGCAGCCATGCATGTCAGAGACTCCAGATGCAGAATGTATCTCGTTTATTATCTGGATTTGTGCGAGTACCCTTTCCTTTATATTTACGACTCTATAGGTGCACTACATAAACATGGCATCGCTCCCGCCAAACCGGAAACTCCTTGCTCGTGCGACGTCATCCGTGTCTGGAGATATAGTTATTATTAAGTCTTGGGCGTTTTTCAATCGGCATTTTCTTTACCACGTGTGGATGCTTTTTTTTCTCCAGTTGCAAATGGAAAATTCCTGCAAGGACTTAAGAATAATAGGACCGAGCGTCATTATTATTTCGGCAGGTGAATAGCTTTTGGCGCCCTCTGCTTTTAAAGCCGAGAGATCTTAGAAATCTTTTGATGAACATTCTGTAATGCTATCTCGTGCATCTAAAAGGTGGATATTGGCTAGCACGTGTTGAGCAATTCGATTAATGGTAACTTTATTTGTTTGTTATATATGTATTATTATTATTATTATTATTATTTTAAATGCATGCAAGCCATTTATTCAAGTTTGTTATTATTGTTATTATCGTTATTATTATTATTATTATTATTATTATTATTATTATTATTATTATTATTATTATTATTATTTTGAATTTAATTCTTATTGTGGTTCTTGGAAATAATGGATATCGATGAAAATGGCTAATGCAGTTTTTAGCCTGGAGCTCACTAAAAACGCTTTGAACTTGAAATTCTGTCTCCTTGGTCGGATGTTAGGCCATGATTTGGAGACACACCGGGGTGAATTTCAAGATATTTTCTTTGACGTCGGGGATCAAATTGATGTTGGAAAAAATAGCGCTTAAAAAATACTCAAGGAAGAATTTTCGACTCATTTTGACATTTTGACAAGAACGAAAAAAATTTGTCAGCAAAAAAGTCTTTCTTAAAATTAGAAATAGAATCACATAAAATTGCAATAAAATTCCTTTAAAAAATAACTTCCTGTATTGTCGATACGATTCATCTTCGGACGCTAAGAGCTTTTTTAACAACTTTTAATTGAAGCGAAAATTAACCTGCTATGAACAAGGAGATTAGATTTTTAAAAATATTTTAACAGAAATTTGAAATTCTTTCCTTATAGAGACACGATTCTATGCTTAGAACGAACTTGGGAGAAACTGCTTCAATTCATTTTCAATTGATTCCTGTCCTCAACTTGTGATTCCAACTGGAAAGAATTCCAGTGTCTCTTGTCACAAGGAAGATTTTGTGATTCTTTGATTTGACTTTCAATTTTCCTGAAGTTCACTTTGTGCACATGATATCTCTTTTTTTTTTTTATTTATTTATTTATTCAAACTGAAGGGCCCAATAGGACCACTAACACAGTTTTCGATTTCCAATTCGAGCAAGGACAAATTGCAATGACAGTATGAGTCAAGGTGGCGATAATGACTACAATGAGAGTTAGTTATATGTAAGATATTTGCTAAGATCAAAGTCTCTTATAAGTGCATTGAATCTAGAAACGGTTGTAGCATTAATAAAATCAGGTGGTAATGAGTTCCAGGGTTTAACAATCCTATTGCAAAAAGAATATTTGACGACGTCGGTAGAAAATTTGCATTGCTTTAGCTTATTCGTTGAAGTTGTTTAATATTACTGGATATCTTGTAAATATTGATAAATATTTAAAATAACTGCTAGTTCCAAATGACGAAACTGCACAGAATTACAAGAAGTGCGAGAAAGAAATGCCAATGACATCATTTCGCACGCTTTTTGAAACTTTTTTATTAATTACGAAAAATAAAATATAAAAACGAAAGTCTGGTGGAAACGGCTTTAGTGAGATGAACCTGATGAACTGTTAGATCGAAAGTGGAACAACCGTCAGAGAAGCTTCTGTTTTCTAAAAATTGTTCCTCTTAAGAAAACAACGAGACGTCCATGAATTGATCATCAAAACGGTTTTAAGGATGAAACTAAATTTGATCATCCAACTACGGGCAACTACGGCAATAGTCTCCTAAGATGATGTACAATCTGATTGTAATAACTGTAATTGCAGCGTTATGAACGCCAGCCACGCATTAAGCGCTTTTATGCGCATTCGGCGCAAATAGATGGAAAATTAAATTAACTTAATGACCACAAATGACGACAAAATCATTTCCAGCAGCTGTTATTATGGATCAGGATTGAGCGCTTTTGGACAGCAGATGAATCTTGGAATTGTGTACGGGAAATCTGAGTTGTTTAATGATTTTTATTTGTTTATTGTTTTTCTCCGTTATTTGTACGAGATGGAAAATAGAGTGAAAAAGTAGAGAGGAAAAAAAATAGCCAGCGATTAAAGAAATTGATGTGCTTCTGTCCCATTGTGTGGCTTTGGCTGGCCCAAAGGTTTTCTTAATGAAGTTTCTAAAACCTCTATTCACCTCTCTTCTTACTCCTATAATAATTTGAAATCTAAAAGACTGAATAATTAATATACAAAGTATTTAAATATTTCACTTCATAATTTCAATGTTAATAATAATAATAACAAAAGCAAAATAGGAAAATATTTTAATATTGCAATAGAATTATATCAGCAAATTATCACGCGCTACATAAATTTTCTTGTGGAGTCTCAAATCCACAGAATGAACTTTCAAGCAAAGCTGTTGAGGAGTTGAAATCATTTTCGTTGGTCTTTCTTTTTTATTTTTTAGAAAATACTTCAAGTTATAGATTTTTGGATATTTATGGCATTCATTTGAAAAGCAAAGCATAGAAGCAAGTGATTTACGTAACCAGGTGAATTATTGAAAGCAGTGCTTATGAAACATTAATGCAAAATAAAAGGGACATTGTTTCCTTTATAGATTTATAAATTCATTTATTCAATTATATTCTTCAGGTGATACAAATCCATTTATTATTGCTGGCGTTGCAGGATATTTTCTTTACTCATTAGTTACTGAATATTCATCATTTAGATCAGATTGTTTTGGAATTTCACAGTCTGAATAAATATTTCAATCATTAAAAATATTTCGAAAGAAGCCATGCACGAAAAAGGATGCATTGAACATATCAGCTATTTGAAACAAAGATAGTTAAGACAAGCCAACTTATTATAATGTAGTTATATGTAGTATAACTGCGTGTTATAAATCTTATTATTCTGAATTGCAAACTGGTTTTAAACCTGATTTCCTGCCATTATTACTTTTAAATTACTTTATGGAGCATTCCGAGTATAAAGCATACGATAAACATAAACTGACAACGTTTCAATTAACAATTGCTCGAGCCTTCATAACTGCCTTACTGTACATAAATTACATTCCTTAAGCGGGACTGGAGTTTAAAGGCGGGATTTTTATGAAGCGGAGTTCAATTTACGTCTGCAGTGTTGGAAGTGTTTTCAAATTGAAAATATCCGTCTCTGCTTTTCTCTCATTATTCAGTCTTTTCTAAAGCACGGAATAAACCAGCCAGTCGAACGAATAGCATAGGTTTTGTTAGCCTACGGATGTTCTACCTTTACGCATCTCTCGCATTTACAAGGGCAACCATTCATGTTTCTGGTCGTTGAAGTTGTTGGCTGAGTTTTGTTGACAAATTACTTCTGTCCATCCGCTCTTCAAAGTCGTTCGGAAGGACTGCGATTGATCATGAAAAGAAGAATCTGTTAGTTGTTATTGCTTCCGAGCCGATCTTAAAATCGGACAGATTCTTATCGTTATCGAGTTGTTTCTGAATTATCGATTCTTTTCATTTTCTTTTAAGTCGGTTGGATTAATAAATAACTGCAACTTTTCTTCCATTTAGCCGGAGATTATCCATCTTTCCGCGGGAGGCAATCAGTTTACGAACTTGCAGCTTCTAGGTTTGGTGAGACACACGGTTTTAATATTGACTTATCTACTTGATATTAACTTCGAACTAATTATGGCCGCTGAGCAAGCGAACAAAATCATCCAAAGAAGGATATAGGTAAAGAAACCCCGCATGCATCATGCTGGCAACAATCGCTCATTTCCCAAGTGTATTACATAATTTCATAGGCAAATATTTTCTCCTTCCTCTTTATTTGTGGATTCAGGATGGTAGACTCACTGGATTGTTATTAGGAATAATTGAGGAGACCATAAGTCCCATGTTTCTCACATTTTCCCGGCCCTGCCATTCGACAATGAGAGAGCATTGACGAGAGACCAAACGTAACCCAGTTAGGATCTTGTCCTCGAATTTCGCTATCTTTTTTTGACTGCAAAACAGTATGAAAAGATATCTTAGAGATGGGTTCCACGTTAATTTTCTTTTATCCTAACCAACTTCAGACCAATCTTGGTGTCTTCTGTTTCGGCCTGGCATTCTAATTCTAGCGACTAATGTTGCCCAACGGTCGCCAATAAGGTTCGATAAAAGACCGTAATAAAAGCCTTTACGAGCTGGGTCCTGCTCCAATAAGACTACATTTATTTCCTCGTTATGTTTCCTTGACTCTGCCGCCATACGAAGGACATGTCCGGCTGATGTGCTACTAGTCTACCGAGCACGCGTCGTTAGGAACGCATTCACTTCCAGTCACACATTCCAGGGCTCGATTAGGCGCTAATATGCTCCGGCTCCGTGCAGATGTTTTCCAGGCGATTGGAAATGACAATTAATGGATCGAAGCCGATGAAGATTGGTCTCTTGGAATGGCGAACTAGGATGAAAGGAGGTCCTATCATTCTTTACGAGGAATTTTATTCAATTCATACGAAATTTGGATAAATAACAAAAAATGTAATTGAAAAGACCAGTCTTAAGGAAGTGCATTCTTCTGGCTATCAGTTCCCAACTATGGAACTCATAGAAGAAAAAAGATTAAGTGGATCTACGAAAATATTGAAGTAGTTAATCAAGTTTTTACATCCTTTGGCTGTTATGCCACGCCATCTGCGTGCACCTACAATGGTTATCCCTTGTTTTGTATATTATGGTGACAAATTCTTTGCGAATTTTCCAGTTTTGTTGACGAGTTTCCAGTAGACTTTTTTTAGGCGACATTCGTTTGAAATGCGTTCGTCTGATAAACGCGAGTAAATGACGAAAATGTCGATATGCAAACAAGGAATTTCTGATTCTGAAGAGTTTTTAAATTACAATTTTTCTTTTGCAAAGTTCTTTTTAAGCGTTTCTATCTGTAACAAAATGCTCGATAAACAGTTTTGGCGTTTTTTAATTGCCTCTAAAACTGAGTCAAGGTCAAGGCATTAATCCTGCACCACGTTGAAACTGGTTGTAAAGATTACCTTAAAACCTGTCAATAAAATGTTTAAATTAAATATTAAAAAAAAAACTGAATACAAACAATTTTCGTTCTGTCTACTCGAGGCAAACTCGTCAAACAAAAACATGTTATTAAATTGTGACTAAAATTAACTCGAGTTGAATGACCGAAGAGTTTGTCGAAATATTTGTTTTCCTAACATCTCTTGGCTTCCCTGAATTGTGGGATTTAAAAAAAAAAGAGTCCTTGAAACCATATTTTTTCAAGTTCATTTTAAAAATTTAAAAGATTGGAAAAACATCTTTTTATGAATTCCATTAATAGGAAATAATTCTTATTTCACTGAGGAATAGTTTTTATTGAACTTAAAACATATAGCATAACGGGGCATCGTGTCGTGAGCGTATGCCGTGCCGATCGTACGACGACAGCTGGAAACGACAGCCACGTCTTCCATTGATGTTCGCTCTCCACTGAACCGAAGTCGAAGCGAATTTAATTAATTTCTCCATTTCACGCGACAACTACACCGAGGCGACTGCAACGGCAGCAGCAGCAACGGCATCAGCGACAGCAGCTGCAGCAATCCGGTCGTTGCATAGCGCTTTTTGTCGATACCACTAAACATGATCGCTATCTCAACAATCACATCTATAGTTTCACATCTCGGCGAAGAAATAATGACTTGTTTATCGTCGTAAACAAATCGACAGCAACGTTATCGCTGCTGCAACATCAACAACAACAACAATAACATCAACAAGTCTATCAACTTTTTCAGTAGGAAGGCGAGACTACGGGGTGATGTGTTCCGCCCAGAAAAAGGTCAGAAGGTGCTCTCTGGAAGAGAGGGTTCCATCATTCATCCTTCCACATTCGTACTTGTCTTGTGACCTTCTAGACATTCATTACCTCGAACAGGCACAGGTATGGCCTCCAGCTTTTATGAATTAATTTGAATATATTATGATAATTTTTATTACAGTCCATTAATTCCTAATCGTTGTTGCCAACGTCTGGAGCCTGTTTCTTCTTTTTTTCCTGCTTGCGAAAGGACAATGTAATCAATTTTATGCGCTTCTCTAATTATGCTAAACACATAAAAGAATAACTTTTAATAATAATAATAATAATATTGTTATTGCTACTATGGTTATTATTATTATTATTATTATTATTATTATTATCAGCATCGTCGTCGTCGTTGTTATTGTTATTGTTATTATCGCCTCTCAACCAAGAAGCCGAAACTTTAACGAGTTGATCTTAAGCCACAGCTGTTGCTAGGATTCGTTGTCTGATATTTAGTCGGCCCTTTTGAAGTTCTGACAAAAAAATTATTTGGTCACCATACGTCGTTGTCATCATCGTCACCGTGACTATCATCGTCGTCGTCGTCATCATCACCGTCGACCATAGTAATCTCGAGATGTTTAGAGTTAATTTCGCGGTGATCACGGTAATGTGATTGCTTTCTTCTGCGTAATGATGAGGTATGTTTATGTACTCCAACGAAACCTTGGTTACGAAACCGTAACATTGGTAAATGCTTGGGAGATTGCTAGGCCTCCTCATTTTTGAGCTAACATAATAATATTATGAATAATAATTTTATTATTATATCATTATTATCATTATCATTATTATTATATTTAATATTAGTATTAACAGCATACATTATCATGTTGTAATAGTAATAGTACAACTAATGAATTATTATCAAACTTTTCAGCTGTTGCTAGCTCAACATTGCGTAATATTGCGTAACCTCCACCGTAATTCACCGCCTGAATTTCTTTCCAGCGTCTCCTGAGCAACGTGAACAAGTGGAACTTCAACATATTCGTTCTCGACTGGTTAACAAATGGTCAGTGAATGGTTTTCATTTCTTAAACTAGGTCAGCCATACGTGATCGTTTGATTTCAGACGATCAGATGTTGTTGTTGCGAAGGGTTGCGTTGCGTTGTGTTGCGACGAGTTGTGTTGCCACGTGATACGCGGTCCCGGTTGCCATTGGTAGCCGGCTTGGTTTGACCTTCACCTCGGTCTCCGTGGATGATAAATGAAGCTGAAGGTGCCACCCAAATGGCCTCAAATGACCGCATTTGCTTTTCTAGACACACATGCTCTCGTCCTGGGCTCTTTACAAATTCATATCCTAACGGTATCGATCTCGGTGGTGATGATGATGGTGATAATGATGATGAGGAGGAGGAGGCGATTATATTATTATTATTATTATTATTATTATTATTATTATTATTATTATTGCTATTGTTATTGCTAGCATTAAATATATTAATGCTATTAATTACTCTTTTATTCATCAGTTCAGAATTATTACCCTCATTGAGTAAAAATAAAACTTACGACGTAGTAGAGCTAATTTAGTCCTCCTGTAAGTTATATCTTGTTACTCTTGAAAATTAATACTTAACTTGGATGATTTCATTACCACTGGTTTTTATTTCCAGTAATTAACGAGCCAAAATACAATTAAAATGTGGTAAAATACTCAAAATAGAGACCTTATTGCGTATATTATATCCTATTAAGACCTTATTATATCCTATTAAGTCCTATTACATCTTATTAACTTCTATTACATCTTATTAACTTCTATTACGTTCTATTTAGTCCTATTGCATCCTACTAAGCCCTATTATATCCTATTAAGTGGTATAAGGTACGACTAAGTACCGTTACTTCCCAGTAAAGAGTCCCACGCTCGACTCGATCCGTATTGAAGACGAGCAGCACATGTTTGGTGCAATCGAGTTTGTCATTGCATTCCGACACAAAAAGACATTCGTCAACGTGATCGAGTCACCGGTGTAATGAGGTTACTCGGTAGAAACAGACGCAACGAAGGTTCGCGATGCTCGACCTTGACCAGACGACCTTCTCTCGACCTCTGACGCCCGGGTTGTGCTCCTGGTACCCGAGCGATTGCAATGCCTGCCCGTCTTCTTCTGGGAATCTCACAACAGTTGCGAATCTTACTGTCACTCGTTCAGTTCGTTTCTTTAGCTGCGGTTGCTCGATGGTCGCTGGGAATTGGAACATCGTTATGCAATCTCTTCCGTCTCTGCATCTCTGATTGGTGCGCATGTTTTTTTTATTTTCCGGCCTCTCCTTGTACGAGTTCTTTTCTATAATTTTTTGTCTTTTTCCTTTTCATCTTTTTTTCCAGAATTTTCGCCGCCCCTAATCTGTTTTGACAATTCGTGCGCACAAATTCTTCTTCTCTGGCGCCAAACCGAGCAGACGACTTTCCTTCTTTACGAGGTTTTCGATCATTTGCCAGGCAACAACACCTGTTAGAAGAACGAGCTGTTATTACTCTTTTTTATTATTATTTATTATTATTATTATTATTACTATTACTATTATTATCATAAATTGTCAAAACATCAAAATGTTAAAATGTTAAAAAATAAAATTTGAAATGTCGTTTGTAACGTTTTAATGTTATTGTTCGTTCGTTCGTTCATTTGAATCGTACATTTACAAATACTTAATCATCCGAGCATCGTTTATTATTTATTTTATTTAGATATTATAATCTCTTGCATAGTGTTTATAGTTATTATCGTAAAAATAGTGCCTTTATTATATATTATTACAAGAGCTATATCTGTTAATGTAACTCTAATTAAGGTCATTAACCATTGTAATTGGTCTTCTACCTGGATTAAAAACAACTATTCCCAAATCAGGTTTTCACCTGGAACCGATTGGTTATTCGATGGTTCTTTGGCGTGTCACGCAAACATTTGTCGTCGTCTTGTAATGTTTCAGTGATTGACTGATTGGCTTATTGATTGGTTCCCAATTATCACGAAACATTGATTGATATCCACTGCTGACGAGTGATTGAGTCGTCATGGTTATAACTAATTAATTAATTGATGATGATGATGATGATGATAATAATAATAATAATAATAATAATAATAATAATAATAATAATAACGGCAACAATAATAATACTTTTCATTAATAATAATAATGGATTATTATTATTCAGGTCGGAGTTTCTACTATCTGGTGATGCACCTTTTCCACGAGTACAACTTCTTAGAGACATTCAAACTGGATATTGTACACGTACTCAGGACTCTCAGTGGGTTTCATTCTATTCCTTGGTATTCCCCATTGGTATTCCCCATTGGTATTCCCCGTTGGGAATCCCCATATGCTAGTGTAGTTGTTGATGTCGTCATCGTTGTCATTTCTTGTAGGATCCAAGTGACTATTATAATATAATAAGAATCTATTACTAGACTTATAGTCATTAATCTAGTTATATCTTAATAATTGTCTTAATTTAAAGAAATTTAATAATTTAATACGTTTATTGTATTACTTAACATATGTTATGAAATATCTTTTAAATCTACTCATGTTGCTATTATTCGACTGTTCTTATTATTTGCTTTCTTTATCCTGTAATTAATTGCAAAATTGGATAATTGTGACAGTTTTCACAGAAATTTTCACCGAAATTGTTTTCAGTCTGAGACTTTCCATCGATGAAATTCATTCCATTTTCTCCAACCGGATATCTTTGAGAATCTGAAAATAATAAAAAATATTTTTTCTAAAATTGTAATCAATTTCGTTTTAAGGAAACGAATTATATTTTATAATTTAACAATCGAATCAAACATAAATATAGTTTTCTCCTTCATTCTTAAGCATTATATTAGACACTTTTAGCCTTTCTGTCTTTAAGCAATATCCACCAACATTGTTGACCTCAGATGCTCCAACTTCCAACTTTTAGGTGCGTTCGGTTTATCTGTTCAGGTATCTGAGCTTGTAAACTTAATTGTACCTAAGTTTTGCCTCGCATAAATCTTCGGTATTTCCTGTCGACACCGTGATATAGCAATAAAAACAACAACGACAATAATAATAATAACAATAATAATACCAACAACAACAATAATAATAATAATAATAATAACAATAATAAAAATAACAAATCTCGTAATTAGACTAATGGAGGAAGCAAATATCTGCGTATTATTTATAATAAGTCATCGACCTCTTAGCGGATTGTAACTTATCTAAGCTTCAATCGACGGCTCGTTAATTTCCAGTTGAGCGAATGTGAAAGAATGGAGCGAACGAATGAATGAACGAATGAATGAATGAATGAATGAACGAATGAACGAACGAATGAATGAATTTCTTCTTTTCGTTTCAGGAATGGTGGAAGTTGGTTACTGCAGACGAAATCCATATCACAACTCGCTACACGCAGCCGACGTCGTTCAGGCGATACACTGCAACATGCTCGAAGATTGTGTGCGGTTCTATTTGTTGTTACTTGTTTTCCAGCCGTTACCATGACATCGGATGTTGCAATCCCATGGGATGTCGATGATGAAGTCGTTGTTATTGTTGTTGTTGTTGCTGCTGCTGCTGCTGTTGTGTTGTTGGCAGTTGCTTGACTTTATTGGCGAGCATTGTTCTGCTAGTTTTGCCTGAAAGTTCCTTTTATTCTTTTATAACATGTGCTTCTCTCCGGCCGACTAGAAATGAATTACTTGCACGTGTTTCGGACAGACCTATTCCTCTCTTCCTCCTTCCCACTCCATCTCTCTCTCTCTCTCTTCCTCTCCTTCGAGCTTCCAAACCAACCGAAGATATCCTGTCATCTTGTGAACTAATTTTCTCCTGCAAAACAAGAATATGCTTTTACACGGTTATAAATTGGCCGTGACTTCTTTTCCATGCGGTTATTCATTTGTCTGTTCTCTTATTCGGCTTATTCGTTCATTACTTTCACACGATGTAAACAAAAGAGGAAGCATTTGTCAGGAATAAGGCCTCCAGACTCCATCCATAAACCTCCGCAAAGCACTATTCCAATCATTCGCATGAACTCTTTCGGTACGCTTCTCGTTAATAGATTTCATGGCGATCGACTTTGGATGCTGGATGGATGGTTCGACGGACGGACGGACGGATGGATGGATGGATAGATAGAGGGACGGATGGACACGAATAGCCTTGTGGTGCATGGGAGGTCTGATGTACGCATGTAATGATCTTTCATCTCCTCATGAAATATGCTGATCACCTGCAGATTGCTCCTTACCTGACACCAATTGAGAAGATGGCAGCCATCATGGCGGCCGCCTGTCACGACCTCGATCATCCCGGGGTCAACCAGAGCTTCTTAATCGCTTCTTCACACCATCTGGCTCCACTCTATGACGTAAGCGATGACTCCACGTCAACGATGACGTTTGCTTTATTTTATTATTTTATTCGGCCAAAAGGATTATTTATTCTCCTGTTATTAGAGACAATTTATGATTTAAGACGTCCTTTTGTAGACGAAGCACAAGAAATAAGTTATTTACAATTATAACAACCTATGATACGGGAACTGATAGTAGGTAGGGTGCTAGTGGAGGATAGTGGGTTAAAAGTGGACTAATAGATGCTGATAGGTTGATGGCAGTGCTTGACCTACGCTTCCTGGTTTAAAATCTCTCCTGAGAGATCGTCTGAGGGGCTTCCCGCGTTTTCATTCTCCACTGTGGTCGTGGTGCATGCAAAGTATTCACGGTCGTGTGAACTCCTTTTCAGTCGGTCCTTTCTTTTTTCTTTTATTCTCCTTGCTGTCCATCCATCACCCAGGAGGACAATGAACGGGCGGTTTTTCAAAGTATTTCCTGCGAAAGCTCTTTGAGAATGTGAGTTCGACGTCTACGAACGGCAATGAACGAGAGGCTGGAGATATGGAGAAGGAAAGGGGGAGGACGAACATTTGGATTTTTTCGTCTGAAATTTTCTTTTTTGTTACTAATGAGTCATTACGTAGCAAGGTGCCGTCGATTCGCAAAATAACGCGAGGAAAAACAAAAAGCGGCAGCTGGGATGATGTACTGATCGTCGAGGAATTATCTTCGTAGCTCCTATGTTTCCTCTGAGGTTCCTCAAATTATGGACTGTCAGAATTCCTTCGATAGGCATCTCTCGGAATCCTCGCTGGAATTTTAGCTCAACAAGAAGATAGAGTCCGGAATGCGGTTTTGGCGCAACCGCTCATCAGACGTACGTACGTCTGTTCGTACGGACAGCCAGTGCACGAGAAAATACATCTGAAATTTTGACACCAACCTAAATAGTTTCTGAATATTTTAAATATTTGAAAAATATGCCTCCCTCAAAGTGAAGACGGATTGAAAGCACACAAAAAAATAGAAATTCCCATTCTCCTGAGCAGATTCTGATGATGATGGTGATGGTCATGACAGGAGTTGGATCATTTTAAATTATAACTAACTATTTTTTAGATTCAAATATATAATTGTTATATATAATATAATCGATAGTTTTCGATAATTCCTTGGTATGGGCTCATTAAATTTCCCGCCAATCCTGACGAATTTATTCGCACTCGTCTGCCAAGGAATCCTGAAGACTTTGTGAACTTTTAAGAACTCGTTACATTCGTTTCCACGCCGAACATACACAACAAGCGATGTCTAACTATGCAGAATTTAAGTATTAATGTCAGTTTCAGTTTGATTGGTTTGGTACATTAATAACAAAATAAAAAATCCTGCTCTTACCAAGGCTGGGTGCAAAAACATTAGTCAAGGACATTTATGGGATATCCTGAGCCTGTACGGTTTTTTTTTTAGAATTTTTTAAAATGTAATTATATTTTATTTATAAAATTATATTAGTTTCTAAATGAGCGACTTTATTTCTAATGTGATGTATTTTAACGTAAAGTAACGTTTTGTGGATATGAATTTCTTAAAATCTAAAATTATAATAATGGACTTTTGGTTCTTTGTGGAGTTTGAAATTTGGGTAAATTGCCCTACGATATCCCCTGCATTACACTGGCTCATAATGAGTGTGTGTTAAGTACAAAGTCCTAAATAAAAGATCATTTGTGGATTAAATTAAGGGTTTTTTTTAAATATTTTAGTGCCAGCGAACATTGAAAAATACTGTTATTGGTAATTCCAATTAATGTTAGGGATGTTGATTTAGAAATAATAAATAAATCTACCTAAAAAAATAAATAACTACTATATACAAATATTCTTTTCACACTTTTCTGGGACTGTATTTTTGAATGATCACAACAATTCCTTCTCCTGTTGGGGTATATTTTCTGGCAACAGTATTTGCGGCAACATGTGCCATCTGATGTGTTGTTAGTTCCGGAAATGATGAGAACAAAAGAGAGATTTTTAAAAGAGGAAATGAAGCAAATTATCTGCTGAATGCCGAAGATTTTTATCATTTATTTTAATTGGCTTTCCTTATCATCTGGCCAGAGATTTTCTGGTGTGGAATGGGAGGAAAAGTTGAACTTTTCATCTTCTTCCTCTGCTGCTGCTGCTACTAAGTTATCAATGTGAAACTTGGATGATTTAAATTATAAATTAATAATAATAATTCTTGTTTTTGGAGAAATTTTTTTTAGTATTGCAAATGCACTTTTGGTCCAAAACATATACATCTTGGTTTGCATGGAAACTTATAAAATAATGGAGTCTGTTCATCTGACCTTTATGTGATTGTTGAATTTATTTATTTTTTTGTTTGCATTTCGCTTAGAAGTATTATTTACATTACTGGAACCAAGGCACAATATTTAGTTCATTAAATACTGTGGATACAACGAGAAAGAACTGCAAGCTTGATGATAGTGTCTTGTATTGCGGTTTGTATATCAATGAAAGCCGGCATACTCTTGGGAAACCTTAATTTAAACCACGTTGTCTAGAAATTAAAGAAGATAAGATATAAAATGGGTCCTATTTATTTACTAATAATCAGGTTTATAAGAATGGTGTTATTAATTAATTTATTAATTTATTTATGTATTTATTTATTAATTATTAATTAATGTTCAAATGACTAGGGTGTGTCAGTCCTGGAAAATCATCATTGGAGGAGCACTGTTAGTATAGTCAGGGAGTCCCACTTGTTCGACAATCTCTCTCAAACCCAGTGGTAGATTTCTCTTTGTGTGCCTTAGCCGAATGGTTTCATATTTCAGATTAACCTTCAATAATGTTACTTTAAATTATAGTCTATAATGACATTTTAATGTTTGAATAAAATCATATATTCCTCTGCTATGTAATGTAATGTTTCAATAATTCTTGTATGATATCAAGTTTGAATGAAATCATATTCTTAACCTGCATCTTAACCCATCAAAGCGTCTGAAGTGGTATTTTGATTAATTGGCTCTTTTTTAAGGAGTCGACTGAGGTATTTGCTCGAGGTTCTCATACTGGCCACTGACATCAGCAAACAGCAAGACATCTTACTGAAGTTTCGAGTGAGTTTCTCTTTTTTTCATAACCCTCTAACTTGTTTGCTCATGAGAGACGATAGAGAGTATCATCAGTATGTTCCTAAATGTTTCTGATGGCGCTAGTGTATTTGTTGTTGTTGTTGTCATCGTCGTCATCGTTGTTGTTGTCTCTTGTTGTCGTTGCTATGTATGGCTAATGACAGAGGAAGCTTTGGATTTGATGGATTTGTTTTGAAAAATGAACGGAAAAGTCTTCTTTTCAACTTTTTCGACTCTTGGAATTTTTTCTAATGAAATTACTTCTTTCATGTTTTCCCTTGCACGTGAGAACGTGATTTTTCTGTAATTATTTTTAACTTAAAATTATATTGTAATTTATAATTCTTGTTTTAATTCTTGATAAATAAATCCTAAGACTTACGAAGAAGGAAGAGATCTGGTCTTTTCTTTGCGACCCTTTCTCTGGTCATCAATCTGTGTGGCTGTCATGAATAATAATAATAATAATAATAATAATAATAATAATAATAATAATAATTTCATTGGGGAGGTTATCTCTCAGTAGTTCCTGCTGGCATCATTGGCAACATTGGTAGTTATTGTGACAGTTTGATCCAGTCATGTCACTGACACTCTTTAAGAAACTGTTGGAACAACAACAACGATGCCTGATGTCCGATTTGGCATGAATAATTGAGACTATTTTAACGAATTGAGATTAAAAGGGATGGAATGTCTGTCGATAAATTTTAGAAATTTCTTTTGGTCCATTTTTGTCTTGGCAATGGTCGAGGCAATATTTTTATTTCACTAATTCGTAGATCTTTGTCCCATCTTCCTCGTCTGAAATTAAACGTCCAAGTTTTGCTGGCTTCCTGTCAGGAGCTTATGACTGATTAGTTCTGTGAATGGAAACATTGCTTGGAAAAATGCTGGAATTAATCTTTTCAACTGGCTTGGACTTGTTACCCACATTCCAATGCATAAAACGTGCGATGGGGGTTATCCATCTATCACCAAAGGTCATTTTATGACGTCAAATCTTATCGACTGAAATTATGTGTTCCTATTTTTTTTAATAAATAAAATACAAGATTTAGATAAAAAAAAAAGGAGAAGAAGTATTTTTAAGGTTGTGGCTTTGAGACCATCAGACATGCTGGATTGACTGATGCTAATGATGGAGTTGGCATAAATAATTGATATTGGAAAGATTAGATGAATGTTTTTATGAAAGAAAACGTATTAATATCACCCGTTCACCCTCTCTTATGATTTGAAATGTCTCAATGTTAAAATTGACCGCTGAAGGCTGGAACCTTAAACGTATGGAAAGGAAAGGAGACGGTTGTACCTACCGAGAGTCGTGTTCTGCACTTAAGATCACTGCTTTGGATTGATGTTTAGGTTCATTGAAGAGCAGACGAGAGTTTGAAATTGAAGCTTTCCTGTGGACTCTTTTTATTTTTCCCTTAATTGAACCTCCCTCTGTTGTCGTTGTCCTCGTCGTCGTCCACTGAACCTCCCACTGTTGCTGTTGTCGTTGTTGTTGCTGTTTCGCTTCTCGACGTTGTTCTGTCTGATGATTCTTTGGCTCATGCCATTCAATACAGGTTTTTATTACTCAACTTTAGAGTTCACAGCGGAGTACTGATTCATACGTGAGGCAATTTAAGTATTAAGTCGGAATTAATAAGTCAGCTGCAGTTATAAACCTAGATAAACATTTTGTAATTCAATTTCGTTCTCTATCGAACTTAAAAACATATTTTTAAAACGGCATTCCATGCGAAAGTTGAAAACAATTTTGTGGTCCATCGACGAAATAGATCACCGCAAAATACGTGGAGTACAAATCAGCCACCGCCGCACCACCACCCACCACCGGGTCAGCATCCTTCTAATGAAAATTCCAGGCACTCGTGGTCTTAAGTCTAAGGAATTATGGCTTCGACTTTCTTTGTTTATGGATTGTAATTGTGGAGGTGAAGCTAAGCCGGGTTAGGCCGGTTCTATTTGCTTTCCTTCATTCTTCGTTGGAAAGAAATGCAAATCCGGGGATAAGTTGTTGATTTTACAAACTGATGAAACGTTCACGTTTCTCGAGAAAAATTCATTTGACCTAATTTTTATGAGAAATTATTTATTTTTTGGGAGAAATTCAATTTTCAAATTTCTATTTCGAGCTGCATTTCTGCCGCTCACGTAAGTGAGTAGCCGTGAGTAGTTACTTTGTCCAAGAGTAGTAGTTCATCCGAGGACGTTTCGGATGTCTAATTAACATTCCATGTCTGCGTCGGAAGAAACTCATCTTCTGTACTTCGTAACTTTTGGCTAATTCCCCCTACTAATCGGGGAATTAGATCCAAGTGGAAATGCACCGGAACGCTGCCGGTGATGGACAAGCTTCGCGTGTCGCGGTCGGATTATTTTAAAGTCTCCGCTGGAGTTCTGTTCGTGTGTTGTTGTTCCAAGTTTCTGACGATTTGTTTTACGTCCTCCGTCTGGCTTTTGGAAGATCGGAGGCTCAGAAACGGAATTGGAAGTCGGTTATGGCTTCGAAGAGTGACGTTTATTACCGGACCGGTAATGATTCTGACCTTTCCTTTACACTCGATCACTCGGTTTATTCTTCCCTGAATTTATTCTTTCTATCCAGACACATCTAGACTAGAGTCTATTACGAAAAAAAATTGCGTAGTTTCAGACCCTATGTTCAGAGACATCTGACATTCCATTGTTTCGTGCAAATCGGGTTTTGCATTTAAACGAAATGCGAAAAGTTTGTTTCTTTTGTTCGGTTGTTCTGCTAAATGATGCCAATTACGAGGACAAAGGAATATAAAAAAAACTGACAGCTTAGTGCAATTCCTACATAAGGTCCATACGCTTGTATTTCTTCATATTTTTTTTGTTTATGTACGACGGAATATTTATTTACCACGTTTTTATGGTCTTGATAGCTATTATAGTAATAGTGTCGTTGATGAGCCCTTTGAATAAATACGTCCTATTTACAATCCATTACGATCGGATCAATAAATGACAAAAGGCCGACGAGATGTAAGTGGTGTTAAAGGTTGCTATGGTGATGGATTGGCGAGATCATGGGGTTTTGGGGAGAGGCGAGGAAAGAGTGGAAAAAGTTAGGCTGGAGAAGGTTTGGACTGGTTTGAGATGAGACAGAAAAAAATATGTTAAACATTTTTATTTTAGGCTGAGAATATTTTTGAACGATCCAAATATTTTTCATTTGAACTTTTGAGAGATCTTAACTTCTATCGGAGGTCTTGTGAGATGTCGAAGATGATGATGACGATGGCGAAGGCGGTGATGATGATAATGATGATGATGAATGGAACTATGGAATGCCTTTTAGGTACTTTTATTTTTGACTGCATAACTGATTGAGAAGAGGATTTCGTAAATTGCTTCCAGTCGGGATGGAATAACCTGCAGCCTCTGGAAGTCGCTGATTTATTGAATATTTCCTCGCCGCGCAGATGGTAAAATGACGTCATCATTACCATCGGGCTTCATTGATTGCCAATTCTCCGACGGTGCGGGTCGCCATAATTTGTCGGTTTTGCTGGCTCGACACGACACATTTTACAGCTGTACGGGGCAGATGTAAAAGCAATGAAACAAATATTTCGAACATTTTCGAGGGTTTGTGGTGCACTTTGGGTTTATAAAGCCTTTCTCTGATCTGAGGAAATCTGCCTCCGTTTTCGTTTGTAGTCTGGCACTGACTTTTTGAACACAAAAAAATTACATGATAGGATTGAATTAATTTTTATTTAAATTAATCATGTATTGTAAAAAAAAAAAACCAACTATTTATATTGTTTACGAAATTGTACTATTTTTATTTTACAGGAGTATATCAACACGCATTCGTTAGATCTTGCCAACAATGAAGACCACAGAAACTTCATCTTGCAGGTTTTAAACTTTCGCAATGAGATGGATTTTAGGTGTTGTATTTTAGTAAGGTAGATGGCTGGCTTGACAATTCTTTAAACTAAATCATTATCATCACATGATGATACAATTGTTTAGCATCTGAAGTTTTTGACCCCAGATAACCCTGAAGTGTGCTGATATCTGCAATCCCTGTAGGGCTTGGAAAGTCAGCAAAAAGTGGAGCCAACTGATATGCGAGGAATTCTTCAGGCAGGGTCAGTTTCGCGAACAATGTCAAATAATGATTTCGAGTTTTCAGTTATTTCAATAATTAATCGGTCGCGCTTGGTTAATTGTAAATTTGGCCAAAAGTGTTTCAAGTGAAGAAAGGTCAAAGTGAGGTCATTTTGTTTGCAATCGACAGGTGACAAGGAGAAGGGGCTCAACTTACCTGTTACCACCACCTTTGACAGAGTGCAGTCTACAACAGCCAAGATTCAAGCAGGTTTTTAATTAAATATTAATTAATTAATTAATTATATAATATTATAATACCTATTGTGGGCAAAGCCAACCTTTGGCCACTTTCGGTACCTACAGTATCCCATGACCCTTCTTTGCATACTTAACATAATTTTAACCCTACACCCACCTAATTCTGGAAAAGATCCGCCCTTGTTTGCTCTTCAAGAGTCGGCTCTTGCATGTAACTTCTCCAATTACCTTTTTGCTTTAAATTTCAAACTCAGTCGTTACAATTAAATGCCATGACTGAATTTAACACGTGTGTTAAGACATACAAAAGAAAATATAAATAACCCGAGTTATAGAAAATTTCCTAAAGCATAATTTGAAGCAAACAATTAGAGAAACTTTTCTCCTGACATGGAGAAGGTCAACGAAGGTCAACGAGGAGTTCATTTCTGATTTCAGGATTCATGTCGTTCATTGTCGAACCACTTTTTCTCGAGTGGGACAAGTTTGCTCCGTCTAGCAGAAGCAAAGCCATGTTGAACAACCTGAACACCAATCGTTCCAAGTGGTCCGAGATCTCGCAAGAAGCGTTCGAAGACGAAAATCAAAAGAAGTCCTCAGCCTCCACCATCGTCTCATTCCTCGACTGGGATGAGGACGAGAACGACGACGACGACGACAAGAATCTCCTCCTCGGGTCTTCGACCGGCGTCAAGAACGTCGCGTGCGAAAGTCGCCGGACGTCGGACGCCAGCAAAAAGTTCGGCAGCAGAAAGTCGTCCTTCTCTTCCGTCGGTCTCAAATTCAAGCTTAAAACGCCCGGACTAGTGGCAGAGAAAGAAAATTTCAATCCCAGTATTAAGAGCACCAGAGGGTCAGAAATATTTACGTCGTCCAAATGTTCCTTGTCTTCTTCTAATGCACCTCAGTCGAAATATGGCGAGAACCGGAGACTCAGCCTGCCGGTCTCGAAGCAGGGAAATCAAGGTCTGCAAGCCCTAAACCACAGGCGCGCCAGTCTGCCTCTCGCTCGGATCCTGGAGATAGGGTCCTCGAATCTGTCGGTCGGTTGCCATTCCAGCAGGGGAGGATGGAGTCTGATGATAAACACTTCGTCCGGCCAACTGGAATCCCTCTCCGAACTTTCCCCGACCGTCGACGAAGGAGGAGATTCGAAATCGGGCGATCGCGTCGAATACTTCAAGGAACCCGACACGGGCAAAAAGTACGAGCGCCTCAAATGCAAATTTTCTTTCGATTCCGGAAGCCGTCCTCCGACCGGGATCAGGGCCAACATGGAAAGGTCTGAAAGTTTTTCCACGGCCTGCTACAAGAAGCACAAGAAATACCAGCAGAAAATTTACCATCATTACAGTGAAATGGTCCTTTCTATCTGTCCCAATCGATGGTTCGAATCAAAGAAGAGGAGATCCAGCTGTCCTCTGGCAGACACGAAAGCGACTTTCAACAACAACAACAATGTTGGAGGACGTCTTTCTTCCGACTACAACTACTGCTCGGAGGCAGACGAAGGTTGCTGCACTGGCAAGCCTGCCTCCAAACTCCAATCGAATTTAGGGAAGCGGGGGGTGCTGGTGGCCCTCGGAGAAGATTGCGACGTACCCGGGGAAAGTGCAACGGTGATTCCTCTGTCGGAACTCAAACCCCACAACCAGAGTCCGCATCCGATCCTGCCCGGAAGAAACAGGCGCTTCGCCTCCCTCACCGAAGACATCGACTGGCCCAAGTGCCGGCCTTCCAAGAAGCGAGCCAAGTCTCTGGTCACGTCCTCCCTGGCCGAAGACGGCTCTGTCGTTTGTCGGACTCGTCTCCTGCGAGAGTCAGAAGATGCCGCCAAGGACTGCAGGGAAGACGCGGAATCTCCGGCACGTTCCTCTGCAGAGACGGCCGGAAAGCCTCTCCGAAAGAACGTCTTCGTCGCACTTCGGTCGAGTTCAAAAGAGATCCTCTCCAAGCTGACCTCGTCCGGTGCCATGCCCTCACGCAATTCAGGTACAAATCTTTCGTTGGTCTAAGCTCCGGAACCGGACGACCCCGCCGATTCGCGAGGCGCTCGTACTTAGGAACGCGTCGCGAGCCGAGTCAGGAACGCCGAGCCCCTGCGACCGACAGGATCCCGGGCAAAACCCTCCTCTTCCATCCATCCATCCTCAGCTTTAATTTAATTCAACAGGTCTCCTCAACAGCTTTCCTCAGAGATCGCCATTCAAGAGTACCCCTGCAATACTCAGGTTCGACGGCCGAATTCGCGGCCAGAAGTCTTCGGCTTCTAAGAGATCTTCGTCGGAGTCTTGCACCCAGGATGGTGAAATTGTACCCCTTCTGTCGAAATCTTAAAATACGATTTGTTCCTTTTAAATGCAGTGGTTACATTTAATTTTATTTTTTTTTTAATAATCGACATTTTTTTCTTCTTCTTCATCCGAAGATATTAACGACGGTTTCCATAAATTATTTTTACTTACTATCTTTC
The DNA here is from genome assembly GCA_034509925.1 of Hirudinaria manillensis. Lineage (NCBI taxonomy): Eukaryota > Metazoa > Annelida > Clitellata > Hirudinida > Hirudinidae > Hirudinaria > Hirudinaria manillensis. The sequence continues at coordinate 6,719,429 of CM067533.1, forward strand.
TTCACGATGTTCTCGATATTCTTTCCTCTCGTGCCATCGGACGGGGCGAGGCAATTTAACGACTAGTCAAACCGACCCGACGAATCCTTACGAGGCTCTGGCGCGTTCCCTCCGCCCTCCGTGGTAAAGTGGTTGTAGTCTTTTGCATGCCTAATGCTCAACTAGTTTTTATGTTCACTTCGACTGCCATTTCTGACCGAACTGACAACGGCCAGCCACGTCTGCCGCAGGATTCATGCACGACAGCTCCTCCACCTCCTGTTCGTGAATTAAAACTCAAAATTTTCTTTCTAATTTCCGCTCCTCGCACAAGAATTCAAAGCTCCTCGTCTTTGCGGGTCTTCGTCGTTAAAGCATAGCAATAGAGAGAGGGAGTCGTTCCTTCGCCCGACCGCCGGAGCTTGCTCCGACGACGGAGCGACGCGCGTCACCTGAGCGTGCGACCTTGTTTTCGAGTAGCATCGTACGATATTTCATTTCGTGTTCGAGTGTAAGTGTACATAAGACTTTTGATTGGAACTAGTTTCCTTGCAGTGGGATTTGATTTGTTGTTTTTTTTTAACGAGATATTTTATTTTTCTGTGACCTCATGTGAATCTTTTTCTTACAGACATTGAAAAAGCTAAGCAAAAACTTGTCAGGAGAGAATTTGTTACGAGTTACGACGGAATAAAACTATATGCAATCACGTCTTGCACGAGAAGATCGATTTCAAAACCAAAACCGTGAGAATAGTTTAGTTTAGTCCAGCTGACCAAAAAAAATTCATTCTTTAAAAACAATTGGGTACAACAATTTTCGGCAGACGAGCCAAAACAATGAGCTAAAGTTAATAAAATGGACCTCTGAAAGGAACGCGACCTGTTTCGATCGCCAAAACTGTTCTCGACCTCGAACCTGCTGCTCGTCCAAACTTTGGAGGACATGATTTTGTAGAAGTTAAAACTCTAAGAAGGGCCGTGGTCGAAAGTGGAGTTTGCAGATTTTATCGGAGATGATTCGGGGCTCGCGAGAGAATCGAACCTCTTTTGGAGCGCCCTTGCCAGAAAGTTGCCGGCATCTTCGTCGTTCTCTTGCGACTTCTGCTTCGATCGGTAGGGCGTGCCTCCTGGAGACCTGGAAAGAGTTTCGGATGCAAAGGCCGGCACCACGGGCAGAAGGTTCGAGAAGTCGAAACATTTATTTAACGTTTTACCGAGGGACTTGCTTCAGGGTGACTCCCTTCATTTCTTTGAGGATCTCGGTCATGTCCAATCCTCCTCTCTGGACCGGTTTCAAGATCTGCTCTTTTTTCTACAATTTAACGCTAAATGTTAACTTGGAAAAATTGAAGGTTTTGATCAGCATTTGGTTCAAGCAGGTGAAAATGCAAGAAGAATTTATAATAATTCTGAATAATCAATAACTATTAAAAGTAATCAAATTAGACAACAAAGCAAGACATTTGCAAACTTTTCTTTGCGCTTCCCTGGCGGCTCGAAGAGGGTCATAATGCGATTCCCCGGAGATGGTAATCAGTGGCGGAGGAGGTGGCGGTGGTGGCGGAATCATCGAGGGAGAATGGGGTGGATTCGAGGACGGGTTTCCAGGCAAAGTGTCTGGAATTGTTTGGTCACTTTATGGATGAAAATGGATTTTTAATTTAGGTGCAAATAGAGATATGCTTGTCTGCAGTTGTGGCTACAACATTATCCAATTTTGATCCCATTATGCAGAATAAACAATATTTAATACCGATATTTAATATCTAAATATTAATATTTAAATCAAAGAATCGTCGATCATGAATTGACAAGTGCAAATTTTGGTTCTTTGTCCACTACATTCATCAAATACGAGGACCGAGCAAGAAATAGTTAATTAATCAAAATTATTAAATAAAAAAGGTTAATTTCACTCACAATCACCAAACTGATGGCCGTTGGAATGTCTCAAGTTTTTCACGAGTTCTTTCAAGTCGTTGACTTCCTGCTGTAGCTTTTCGAGGCTCGTTTCTGCCTTCTGGCAGCAGCATTTGTTGCAATGACCCCCAGAACTTTGGGGGAGATGTGAGTGTCCACCATCGACGCCATTGCCCACACCGTCATCTGCGTCTTCGTCGACTACGTGATCTATGTCGTCGTCGGCACCGAGGTCCGAGACTTCGCCGGTGCCGTCGTCTGCATCTTCGTCGGTCTTGCATCTGCTCGGAACGGACACGGTGAGGCCCAGTGGCGTGATGATTCTGTTATTGTTCAGGAAATTCACACTCCTCCTCAGTTTATTCTGCAGTCTCGAGCTGGTGCCTTGCAGGCTGGAATAGGCGAAAGTCAAGGTCGGTTTGACTTGATTCCCGAGTTCAAGATTCAAACGTCCTATCATTGAGGCTTAAGACGCCTAACCGATGTAATAAACTAACTGATAATGCATTAATTAAACTCGCTAACTAAACAATAATGTGATAATTATAAATTGTCTGCAAAGACACTGCATTGCAAACATTGCTTTAGTTGATGGTGCATAAGCTATAAATGTATAAACAAAAATTAATCGGGACTCAATTGATAAAACAGACTTCTATCAGAATTATAAATTTAACCTAAGGCCTCATTAATCCAGGTGAATTAGGGTGAATTTTATTTTTAAAATATAAATTTCAAAGTTTCTTAAACACTGATTTCAACAAAATTTGTAGCATTAAATGGAAAATAGAACATTGTTAAAGTCCATGGCAGACCTATCCAAATTGGTAGTCAAAATACTCTGGAAGGATTGTTAAACAACTCACTTCATGTTCCTCACAATATTTGATATATTCTGATTGTTTGCACTAGAATTATGCATAAATTTCAGTCTTGATAATTCTTTGATTTTTCTGCTTATGTTCTCACTTGAAGGAGCCTTAATTGTAAAATTTACCAATTAAACTGAATTAACAATAACAGATGCTTTACGTTTATGTACAAATAAATTCATTGTAATTCATGTTATGATTCTTAAGTAATGCACTTAGTTTAAGTAGCTAATTTTTGAATGCAATGTCTCGTTACCATATTGGAACATGTCCTTTCTTTAACAGAAAATCAGGCTCTGCATAAAAATATTAGTCACAATGAAAAGCTTCCATAGAAAATATAGCTTAATCGTCATTCACACATGTGCCCTTAGGCTCAATTTTTGCATTGTCGTCATTTAACGGCAGAAAATTACCGTAGCAAATAATATTAATCTTACAATTTCATAAAATCAATTCAAATTATACTTCAAGCTACGGGCCAAATAAAACGTACCTCATTTATAGCTCCTTCAGATCGTCTTATTCCCACACGTAAACACAGAATTCAAGTTTGCCTCGTATTAAGAATGAACGGTGATATAACTTGTTGAAATTCCGCTAGTGACGATTTAAATTAATTTCTATTTCAACAAGCTTTAAGAGGTTGAATTTGAAAGAATAGTAAAAAAAATATTGCCAAATTCATTTGAATAAAAAGTCTGCTTCACTCCTTGTGATCACTGGTCATACATTTTACATAACACATTGAGTTGTAATTAGTTCGTTTACAAGCGTTATATTAGCTTTATTCGCACCTTCTCGTCAGCCACGGGTCAAAACTGGTCATTGGCAAAACCGGACAAGTCACCTTCCATTATGCAGAATTATCCAAGCCCCTCCCTCCTTGTTAAGATTTGCATAATTACCCCCCCCCCCAACGTGATTTAATGAGATACTAATATATCTCTTAAGTTCCTTATGAACTTATGGTAGTAAAATTTTTTTGAACTTACTTAAACGGCTTTAATGGGAAAGGAATTCCGCTAAGTATGATGTGTAAATTGCACAAGTTCCTCACATTTTTTGATCTTACTTAAACCGTGTTAACGACAAAAGAATTCCGCGGTAAAATTTCCAATATAAAAAGGGATTGGGAAATGGGGAAGTATGTTTCTAGTTCTTATACAATGGCTTATCCTAGTGTGCAAGGTATTTGTCTGAATGATATTGTGAGGATAGTTTTATCTGGCAAGATGCAGGCGATCCAATGGGCTATGGATCGCGGCATATTGGCCAGTCGCCGTTCCTGCCAATGTACGGGTGTTGACATTGACACGAAGCTCAGTGGGAGAGCAAAAGTAGGCGACAAATTTGTGTGGAAGTGTCGCAAATGTCACAATACCCGTTCCATTCGGAACGGGAGCTTCTTCCAGAAGAGTAACCTCGGGTTGGAAGACTGTATCATGGTAAGTATATAATTATAAGCAATTATAAGTGGATGGCTATAAGATAACATTTGGTTTGTTTTGCAGATGACTCTGTACTGGTCAGCGGGGACTGTAAGCCAGAAGGACGTGGGCTTGTTCCTGGGCCTTGACACGGAGCATACCCTGCCGAATTGGTTCAATATGCTCCGAGATAATATGCTTAGAGATAACCCAGTAAGAATTGGTGGTCCGGGGCATGTTGTCCAAATCGGTGAAAGTTTACTCTCAGCTCCCAAAAGGACCAGGAACAACCGGCCAGTAGACCAGAGGTGCGTCTTTGGTGGAATTGATCGGGACACCAAAGAAGCCTTCATGGTTGAAGTTACCCGCCTGAGCACGTCGACTTCTACCTGGCGGAGTTCTTGTGGCGCCGGCTAATCCCGAAGGACCTACTATTTGAGAGGACGTTATGTCTCTTACGGACATATCATCCTGTGTAAATAAAAAAACATGCAAAAATTTTAGTTTCGTTGTAAATTGCAACTTTGGGATGTGAGGAACTTGTGGACGGGAGTAATTATGCCAATCTTAACAAGGAGGGAGGGCTTGGATAATTCTGCATAATAAAGACTTGTACGGTTTTACCCTGATCGTTTTACCCATAAACTGACTGCAGTAATGTCAAAATTAATATGTCGGAACATAATCGGAATTGAATTTCATTAACAATTAAAGTTTTATTTTACCAGCTTTTTCTACCGATCATTTATTCAAATATATTGCAAACACTTTACCCGGTTAACAATAAAATAAGCCATATTGAGTGCTCCTCACGATGTCTTATAGATTGGTACCTTAGCAAAAAATAACAAGTAAATTTAAACATCACATTGAGAATAAACCATTCATATGGATCAGTTTTTCATAGATTTCTAGATTAGTAAAGATGCGACGCGTAGCTATTGCTGCTATCGTTAGCAGATCGGGGATCAATAAACTATTAAATTTAATTAATTTTTGCATGATTTTACAATTCCTTGCTTAATTTCTGACGTAAGGTTTAGTATCTTTGGCAACTCTTTGTGGAACATCAAGAAATGCCGATAAAGAAAAGAAAACTTGCTTTTCAGACTAACTCATTTGGCATTTCTAGAAAGTTGTTTAAACTCTACACGATTTTTTAAAATGGAAGAGTCTATTGTCACAGTTATTGATAGTAAATTTCAAACTATTTAAATTTATGTAATCTGCAATTAATCTTGCAGGTTTATGCGGTGCAAAAGTTTAATTAAGCTTAAGGCAATTTGCTCTGTTATTATAATTTTGTTGCCATTATGATTTATTATAGCTAATATGTTAGAATTATAAAATAATCTGAACACTCAAAATCTTAAACTGCAGTTATACAAAATTTAAACTTTAGATCAACTCTATTTTGCTGTCTTGTCAATGGAACAAAAAGAGGTTGAAAAATCTTTTCCAAATTACAATGTGTCTTACATTAAAGCGATGGATCAGTAAGCTATTTATTTAAATTACGAATAATTATTATTATAGCAATATTATGAATTACGAATTGTAATATTACTTAGTCAAACATAAAAAATTGTCAAGCGATTTTAGGATCCCAAATTCGGATTATTTTGGACCTCTGCAGTTATCAGAATGGAGTAAAATATTGACAGGAGTTAGTTATATATATATATATTGTTGTATATATTTGTTGCATACTTCACTTTACAAAAACTTGTAAGTTTAATTTTAAAATTTGAAATTTAAGTTGAAAGAACTTGGATCGAAGAAACCACATCTACTCTACGCCAAAGAGATGAAATCAGCTGCCAATTTATGTGCCGTTCTGGGCTTTTATATGGTTAGACCCAGAATATTCATTAAATAGACACATTTGAAATATGATTTAAGTAATTCCGTCGAAATAAAACTCAATTTAAGGTCGAGAAACTGAAAATTTCGCCAGAGGATGCTGTTAAGCGGCTCCGGAAAAAAAAGAGATTCCCAGAATTTGAGTAAAAAAACCTACAGTTTTTATTTTTCACATGCTCTCAACATATCTTTAAATCTTTTGCAACATTAATCCTAAACGCAGGAATTACTTTGGCAATTTACATTGCAACATAACAGTGGAGGATTGTATAAGAGGGTTTATAAAGGTAAATTTTGCAAATTTTTAGTATTTCCTAATTAAATATTATTACTATTATTATTATTATTATTATTGCTAATGTTAAAAATAAAATTCCTTTTCTTCACTCTCAAAAAGGCTTCAGAAAACTTCTTTGACAGAAAGACATTCAATTCTGAAAAATATTGTCACGATTCGGTAGGATTAGACAGAAAAAATTATCAAATAATATAAAATCTATTAAAACAATTCAACAGTATTCATCAGTTTACTAAAAAGTGATTCATTGTTTGACAGATGACAAGCAACGGCAACATAAACTGGATCATACCGGATGAAATTCTAGCCTGTCCTGGACCAATAGACGTAACATGTAAATAATTTTCGGGATTTTAACGAACAAAAAAAATAACACGAGAATATTAAGTATAATGCTAATAAAGCCGTTACCCCGCATGGTGGTTTTGTAATCAGACACCAGGGTACCTAGGACATCAATCTGGCAGAGGGTCAGATTAGTTAATCACTCTACATGTTTCTCCTCTCCATGCGTTGATCCCTTAGATCCACAAGTGCTAGCAGACGTCGTTAAGCAAATTTTAGTAATTTGAAATATTTAACTTCTAACTGAATACTTCTCATTTTTCAGTGCGCTATTACGACTTGCCCGAATTTTACGCGGATTATTTTCTATCTCATAACGTTAAGGTCGTTATACGATTAAACAAATCCCGCTACGATCCCATAGCTTTCACTGAACTTGGCATGAAACATTTCAACTTGGAATTTCCTGACATGTCAAGTCCATCTCTGCCTTTGGTTTGGAAATTTATTGGCATTTGTAATCACGCCCACAACATGGGAGAGGCCGTGGCCGTCCACTGCCACGGTAAGCCATTTTTATTTCACAAATTAACTTATTTAGAAGATCATAATCATTATTTATTATCAATATCTAGATTCTTCTATAATCTTATTTAACAAATTTTATATTAACAGCTGGCTTGGGGAGAACGGGTACCATGATAGCTTGTTACATCATGAATAAATACAAAATGACGGCCAGAGAAGCGATTGCTTGGATAAGGATTGCCCGCCCAACATCAATATTTAGAGAACAGCAGGATTTTTTAGAAATGTAAGTTTATTTCTTCAACGTTTTAAATATCATCTTGTAATTCAATAAATTTATGGCCAAATTTATCTGATTTATTGTTTGCTTTATTTCAGGAATGAAAACGTCTTACACTCAGAAACCGAACTTGATTCTAAGTTGAATGAGTTAAAATTGACAGAATAAATATTGCTATACTCTTTTGAAAGTCGAGTCAAAAATTACTAAATTCTCATCTAATCTCTTAAGATTTGATGCCATCAAATTGTTGATCAAGCGGTTTAGTCATAAATATATCAACTAAAAGCGTTATTATCCGGCGACGTTGCCGGGATTTTAAAATTAGTTGAGAATGAAGGGATCAATTTATGTAGGGGAATTTTAAATGTACTGTTGATGGCGGTCATTCAAGGGACATACCATCTAAGTTCTTCGATAAAAACCCCACCAAAGCGGACTTTAAGACGAACACATTTGTAAGCAGGACATATTAAGTAAATGAGTCTGTCAACGTCATGAGTTTATTATTCTCCTTGAATGACTCAATATACGTTAATGTAATGCAACATAACTTTACAGCAATTTATAGTACTTAGGAAGACTAAGTTTATGTGATAATTACTTCTTAGTTTTAATTTATAACATCTACATTAGGACTAAAATATGCATTTGACGGATGGCTTCTGTACCTAATTTATTCCAAACCTTATTTGAATCGTTTATTTGCGACCTTTCTTTTCTGAAATCACTTTGGCGTCAAATAATCGATCAAAATAAAATATTAAGATGTATAAAATTATGCCACAAAATATATATTTCGATATCATCTTTTAAGTTCTACACCATTCCATTTCAAGTTGTAGTTCAATCTTCGTATGTTTTCAAAATTTGTTTATATTATATCCGCCCAAAAGTCCAAATTTGTTAAAAAAGGGGGGATGTAATTAACATCTTTCAATATACAACATTTGTAAATATTTTTAATCTTCTCCTATTGATTTTGATAACTCTTCTCTGAAAATGGTTAAAAACGTAACTGCACTGGAAAAACATTTTACCTCCATCATTTCCATCATCGAAGGTTGTTAACACGATTTGCTTTTTGGCTTGGCAGTGGTTCATTATTTTGTTGATTTTTAGAGCGGCTTTACTTCACTTATCTCACGGATTCTTCTAATGGCCATGTCAAATCAGACGACGAATTTCACTACTTCACAACCGATAAAAAGTTTATATATAACAGGTGAATTTCGGCCACATAATATTATGTAATTTTATTTTACTTTCTCTCGCATTACAATGCACTTTGCTTTTCAGTTTTAACGAGGACTTTGGGCCCCTAAATCTCAGCTGTGTTTATAGATTCAACCATACTTTGATAAGAAAGCTGAAGGTTTGCTCAACATTAGACTTGACTTCTAGTTTAACATTTAAAATTGTTTAATATTAATTAGTTCTTAGATTTTCTAAAGCAAGACGGACATAAGACTGACATGAATAAAATCGTTTGCTTTGAATTTGTAAAAAAATTATAAACATGCTTAGATGAAGTCTCTAGCAAAGAGGAAATTGGTTTATTACACGTGGGTGAACGATGCGGACGGAGAACAAAGGAAAGTCAATGCAGCTTTCTTGATGGGAACTTTTATGGTGAGGATTTATAGAAAAAAACCTGAATTAATGTGTAAATGCTAAAAATATATTTGTAAAAACATGTAGGAGCAAATTATTTTAAAGTCTTTATTTTAATTTCTAAGGTCATGCACCTGAATAAGGATTCCAAGGATGTTTGTTCCTTGCTGGAGTCATGCCAGTCCTTCATTCCATTCAGGTTGGTTTGTGCTCCTGATGATGATGGTGGTGGATGGAAGTTGTAATGTTATTACATAACTTATTAAAATAATATTCACGTTGATCTTAGATAAAGTGTATTAAATTTTATTAAAAATATAAATATTTAAAAATATTTCTTGAAGTTGAGAGTTCATCTCATCTTGATGATACCTGATATATATGCCTCCAGACACATATTAAACAGAATTTTATTTCTTGAAGTTTCTTTGAGTCTGAAAAATAAATAAATAAATAAACATTTAATTCCAACTTTCCAGGGATGCGTCCTTTAAACCTTATGACTATCAGTTGACCCTCTTTGATTGCTTGGAAGGGTTCAAGAAGGTCAGGAATGTATTTTGATAGGAAAAAGTTGATAATAATTTGTTGTACCATCTTGGTTCGGTCTCTTGTTATCAATATATAGTTGTAATATTATAGTGTTGTTGCTGTTGTTGTTGTTGTTGTTGATGAAGGATGCAGTAGAGGTTTTTGTTTTCGTTGCATTTCTGAGCACGAATCAAAATGGCACGCATTTCAAAACTCTTTGAGAATATTTTTTAAAAAGATTAAAAGAGAAGCAAATTGTTTTAACAAAAATAGGTAGTAAATTAGTTATATTTTATATTTTATATTTTACATTTTATATTTTATATCAGGCAGTTGACAATGGATTCTTTGACATGAAGACATTTGACGTGTTGGAATATGAACACTTTGAGGTGAGGCGTCGAGTGAGATTCTATTTCAAGATGCATGATGTCAACAGCCTCCATGATAAAATAATAAAATTTAATTTTTAATAGTTTAATTTGTTTGATCAGTTAATAAATCAATTGATTTCCTGATAATATTAATTATTATAATAATAATAATAATTAATAATAATAATTTTAAAATTTATGTCTAATACAATAAATTAATTGGCTATTAATAAATGCTATTTAAATGAATGTTGTAATTTAAACTTGATGAAATTAATTTTTAAATCCTCAGAAAGTAGACAATGGAGATTTCAATTGGATCATCCCGAAGAGGATTCTTGCCTTCTGCAGTCCTCAGTCGGGAATAACAAAGGAAAAAGGTTTTGTTGATCTTGAAAATTATAATTTAATAATTTATTTTACTTTTAAGTTTACATAAAAAATTATAATTTAATAAATTATTTAATATTTAAATTTATATTTTGATACGATGCTGATACAAGTTGAAGTCTGTTCAATGCTTTTCTACTACTGTATTGTTTTTGTTGTTTGTCATGGAATTGTTGTTCTTATTTGGACTCCTCTAAAATGAATTTCCAGCTAATTATTAATTAATTAATTAAAACGAAACCGATCCACTAAATTCCTCTTGTACAATGAAGCTTTAATAAGCTTTAACGTCAAAAATATTCTCCTCGCTAAGGCGTCATAGCTCACAGTCCGGCGTGGTACGCGAACTACTTCAAGAAGCACGAGGTGACGGCCGTCGTGAGACTCAACGAGAACTTGTACGACTCTGACGACTTCACGAGGGCCGGTCTCCGTCACCACGAACTGTTCTTTCCCGACGGCTCGACTCCGTCTCAGAGCATCGTGGAAAAGTTCGTCGCGATCTGCGAGCAGGCGGATGCCGTGAACTCTGCCGTCGCCGTTCACTGCAAAGGTTTGCAGAAGGGATGAAGATTGTCGTTTGTCAATGTTTTGTTTGTCAATGCTGGTGATGATGATGATGCAATTGGTGATTGTTTTGAAAATCATATCAATTACTTTTAAAATTTTTCTTCTATTTTCCATCAGAAGAATCTAGTTTCTATTACAAAAAAAAGTTATGAATGAATTTGCATACATTTAGAAATTGCTAAGCAACAACCAAACGAGTCGTACCAAATAAATTGATGGCAAGTAAGAAAGAGTTTGAAATTGAATTTAGCTGGTCTTGGAAGAACTGGAACCTTGATAGCCTGCTACATCATGAAGAAGTTCAAGATGACTGCCAGAGAATCCATCGCTTGGATCAGAATTGCAAGACCGGGTTCCATCATCGGACAGCAGCAAGATTTCCTTGACAGGCACGTTCGACGGATGCTTGTGATGACTTGCGATTGTGTGTCGATGCGACGTCGGATGCAGATAATTATTAACTGATTATTAATAATAACTCGTTTAGTAATTAATATATTTGTCGAATCATTTCCATTTAAAAGATTTTAGATGTACAACCGTGTTTACAACTAGTAATAATTAGTCCATTTAGTATTTCTAATTATTTACAAAACGTTAATGCCAGGTGAGGTGGAACAATGAGTGGGTGGGTGAGTGGGTGAGTGAGTGGGTGAGTGATGCCAGATGATTAAAAATGTCAGGATCGAAAAGAAGCTGTTATCAGCTGCTGGCCTCACCGATGACACCAGAAAGATTTCATCTTCGCCTGCCGTCCAGAAGCAGGGACTTTCGGAAATAGAATCCGGGGTCAGCGGAATGAACCTTTCCAGACTGCAGGAGAAGAGGGCGCAGAACCAGACGAGGGGCAAAAGCGTCCTGTTGGCCCTCGCCAACAGCAGTCGATCTCAGCCCGGTCATTCTCACTTTCTCAGGAGTCACAGGAACAAGGATTCAACTGGAGAGGCTCAATACGTCAACATAGAGAACATCGTACCACAAAATGAAGTGGCCATTGAATTGAATTTGTGTTTATTAATCTTTAATTGTTTATTAATCAAATTAGTATTTATTAATCGTAATTCATTAAATGTGGCATACGTGGCTATGATTTTAGATCACATAATTTGCTGTTCTTTGAAGCAGAATGAAATTTGCAAGTATTAATTTGCATTGATTTGCCTTAAATTTAACTTAATGATGATATCTTGCATAATAATAATAATAATAATAATAATATTGATAATAATAATAATGATAGCAATAAGAATGGACCAGAAATTATTTACAAACTTTTGCCATTTTTGGGATTCTAGGCAGACGCCCTTCAAGGTGAGAAGTTGAACGACATCAAAGTCAAGAGGATGTCCATGAAAGATCAGAAGACGAGGTTGGATTCAATTGAATTCGAGAAAATAATCTTAAGTCCCAATGTTTTGAAGCATCTAAATTAAATTAATTAAAATTGATTAATTAACATTTTCCTTTCTTTCTTTAAGTAATCAATTAATTAGTTAAATTGTTTAAACCGTAAATTAATCTCTCTTTAATCGATCGTTTTAATCCAAGGTCGAGCCTCAAGAACAGACCGAGACCGAGGTCGAACAGCGGTCGTCGCGTCTGCCCTTCGAGACCCGCCAAGAAGGATCAGAACATGAAAAGGAAGTGCTCGTCCAGGGTCAGGAGTGCAGGTCGCGTCCCTCGTTCCTCTCCAAAGTCGTCCGAAGTGGCGGAGACCGCTTCGGGAACTTTCAAGAGGTTTGTGGGAGTGCTCTCCTGGATGTAACTTTAATGGCCGTTGTTATCAAGATAGTAGTTGACGATATTTATTATTTTATTAATTTTAGTACTGCTACCATTACTACTCTTGCTGCTGATAAGGTTAATAATAATAACAATAGTGATAATAATAATAATGTTAATATTAATAACAGATAGCAATATCCTTCAAGATTGAATTATTCAAATGTTATTGTGAGACATTCAGGAGTTTTCTAGTTAAGCATTAAAAGTTACATCAATGACGATAAATTGTGAATGCCACGATAATCGTTAACATACTTTGTAAATGCAAAACAATAACCCGATTCCCCGACTAAATCCTTCAGCCCGTCTGCAATCACCCCGCGTCTGACGCGCTCCTCGTTCCGCATCTGACTATGGCTGAACTCTGGTGCCGCCAAGGGCACCAGGTCCTGCACGAAATTCTTCTTCGATAACAAGAACAAGAACAACATCGACGGCAGGACTTTCTTGAAGCACCTCAAAGAACGACGGAAGCGACGACGCGCAGAGTCCTCCTGACTTCGATTTCCTCTCCGTCGACTCGAATCCGACGTCGCTGTGGGTTCTGCCGGCATTTTCGATCGCTTTACGAATGTCATTTTAACAACGTCGTCCCTCTTAACGTCTGTCACGAACTTGCTTTTAGATGTCTTTTCAATCCTAGAAATATCGCCACAAATGCGCAAATCATTGCAAACGTTTCTAGGCAATGCAGTGCAATGCATGCGGGAACATCGATTGACTAAAGCTTTCGTTCGTTTGTTTGTTTGTTTACACCTTGCAATTACGATAATTCATTATCATCAACTATCGAGTTGACATCAGACCGTAACTAGTCAAAATTTCAGGAAAACATTTCCATCGATTTAAATCAAGCATGTTTTTACATGGATTTATTTGAAATTAATTTTTCAAACGAATTCCGATTTCTTTGAATTTCTCAAATGGATCGAACGAAACGTAGAAAAATACTCGGTTCAATCGCTCAATCGAAACTGTCCGATCGGCAATCGACATTCGTTCGCAGACCAAACAAACAAAAAGCATCGTCGTCGTCTTCTTCTTCAGCAACCAGAAGCCAAGGAATATCACTCGATTAATACATGGATGGACTTTATAGGTGCAATTCAAAAAAAAATCAAAGACGAAAACACCGAGTAGTCAAAGTCGAATCTGACGGATTAAAATCGACGCGACTGCCCTAAGACACATGGGACTGTGAGATGTTCCTTACAAGTGCATACGGTTGGTTCTTTATGAAGAACATGATCGAGGCTTGCCCTCCTCCAAACCCCTGTTAAGGGGGTTAGAAAGGTCAACAACCTTAACTTACAGCTTAACTCAATTACAGCAGACGGTGCGTGGAATGTGTGTGTGTGTGTTTTGCAATTTGAAAGAAAGAAAAATTTAATTTAAATTAGATTCGTGAAATTAAAAATTAATTACAAAATGAAAATCAAATGATACTGGATGCGACGAGCCAAACAACGAAGCGGAGACTTAAGGTGCGGGATGTTTGGATTAGTCTCGGTCAAGCTTAGAAAACAATAATTGGTCCGCTCTGTAGTGCAAGTAAAAATAGAGGAAGTCACGTAAGCCGATAAAAAGAAATTAATTAATAAATAAATAATAATAATAAAAAGAAATAAACACGAATTAGATGCTTACAGATCTATCAGACTACTACTGCAATAAAAACAATTAATTTTAATATAATTTATTTTACCACATTATGCATAATATAAACGCGTAATTGGAATGCACGACAAGAAAATAAGAATTTGATTTGAAAATGGACGACCTTCCGAATTGCATTCCATAATTTTGTCCTTCAAAATCCAGAAATGCAACAACAAAAAGATAATCCATCGTTTAAAAAATAAAAGGAAAAAAAAACCAGAAAAAGGAGAGGAGGAAGGAACGAGGGATGAACGTTAACAACGACAATTACGAAAGTTCCGATCAAAATATCACAGGAAAATCTGCTCGTCAGAGAAACAATCCTTTTTTCGACGCAAAAAATTCTCCAATTCATAGCTCGAGGCTGCAAAATACTGAAACAAGCATTTTTAGCTCCTTGAAATCCATCCAGGTGCATTCCATCTTGAAGACCAAAAAAAGAAATAAAAAAAAAAAATAAAGAAACATGTCCTACAGACTAGGGAACCTATCTCTTTGGCTGCGATCGAAAAGCGAAATAGCACCGAACAAAAAGGACGACTCTTTGGAACCTTCTACTACGTCACCTCCTCCTCCTGCGACTTTTCCGGCGAGTTCCTGATGGTCTCGTCGCCGCCGGTCTCGGAAGGCTTCTGATCCTTCGAGGAGGCGTGGTGACCCTGCTGTTGTTGTCTTTTTTCCCACTTCTGCTTCAATTCTTGGAATCGTCTGAATAGATAGAACTCTGCAAACTCCATCAGTTTCGTCTGACCGCTGCCGCCGCCCTTCTGGTCTTCTTTGGAAACTTTCGAAGCGTTTTCTTCTGTGCCGGAAGTCTGCCGGTCCAAAGCGGAATTATTTTCCCAGCTCCTCACCAACTCCAGGAACCTTTCCCGAGACTTTCGGTTCGGGTCGTCCCTCTTTCCGAGAGACGCCTCGTCGTTCGAGGCCGTCTCTCCATCGTCCCAGAGGGCGTCGGGTCCTGCCACGGAGGAAGAGGTCAAAGGTCGAGGTGCAGGGGAGCAGTCGTTGACGTCGAGTCTGCAGACGGAACTCCGGGCCGAGTCCCCGGACGGATCGGTTCCGACGTCGCAATAGGAAGAACCGTCGCGAGACGAGTCCAGGGAATCTCTCCTGCAGATTTCAAAGTACTGAGCCAGTAGGGCAGCCTCCTCGTACTGGGGATAAACCGTGGACGAGCTCCTGTACACCGTGGCGGAACCGACCCTGTGGCGTCTCCGGACCATGGACGGGCGAATGTACTCCGGCTTCCCGGAAGTCGACGGCACGACGCGGGTCCTTCTCGTGCCGACTCCGGTCATCTCGGAACCTAGAGCGCTGTCCAGGCTCGAAGAACCGTATTCACTGGCGTCAGACGTCGGTTCCGCCGCGAGTTCGTCGTTCCGGGATCCCGAAAGCTTCCCGCTAGAGCACCTGGAAAAGCTCGTGTCGGCCGAGGAAAAGTCGCCGAAGTTGTTTTTCGATTGGCCCGAAGAGATGGAGTTCGAGGTCGCGTGGACGACGGCCGAGGCTTTCCGGTCGTCTCCCCCGAAGAGAGACGAAGGACTGCCCGGCACGGAATTGCTCCTCCGCAGTCTCGCTTCGAACCTGGAATAAGAGGAGGCGCTGGACGGGGTGCTGATCAGCTTCGGCAGGACCGTCGGGAGGTGCCTGGACTTTGGCCGTCGGTAGAATTCCGTGACCTCGCGTCCGTCTTGGGGAGAGTGTAGCTCCAGGAATTCGGTGCAGTCGTCCAAGATTCCCCTGTCGGTGTCATCGTCGTTCGAAGACGACGACGCAAAACTCTCGCCCTTCCCCCTTCCGTCCACCAGCTTCGCGCTCCTGAACCGAAGGGGGAACGGATTGCCCTGCTGCGGAGCGTAGTAAACGTCGTCCCTGCTCATGACTTTTCCGACGATCATCGGAGTGACGGGGACGTAGTTGATCGCAGAGCGGTTCTTCTGCTCGGGCGTCTCCGCGCTTCCGGGAGAAGTTTGCTGGAACCTCGAGGGGACGTTCAGGGGAGGAGTCTGGCTCAGAGAGAGCTGTCCGTCGTCGGTCGATCTCTTCCTCTGCTTCAGTTTCTCATCTTTAGTGAGGATGTTGAAGGTAAAATTAACGAATGAAATAATTATTTTTTTATTTAAAGTGACAATAATTAGGAGGAAAATAGAAAGCAAAATGATAATAAATCATAATAGCTCAAATAAGTGCATTTAATGCAAAAATATTCCCTGTCCAACATTTAGGAAAAGAAGAGACCAGTGTTTGCGCATCTCTGAGAGGCAAACACAGGTAATGTTGTTCGGATTTTTTTCCATCCATCACCGGATTTATTCTGCACGGCATCACGTATACATTGTTATTTCTGCAGTTACCGTGTTTAACCGTGGAGATAATAAATTGCATTTGAATGATTTAAAAATAAAAAAAAAACAGGAAACAATTACTGAAAAACTTTCAAGGAAGCAGACATAATGTACTTTAATGGTCAAATTATGCAATTATTTGTGACTAAATTAACACACACACTCATGGCTACCATAATTAGAAATGGGTTGGTTTTTGTGCCAAATGCAATGCTCATCATCACCATCTGACCACCCATCATCAATACCACCATCATCGTCGTCGTTATCATCATCATCGACGACAACCCTGAAACATAATCCACCTAAAACGCACCTAAGATCTTTTCCAGCAGCATCCTGTTCAACACGTTCTTGCCGCTGTTGACGATTCCCAGTCGACCGAGGTCTGCCAAAATGACGGCCATTTGGGCACTGCTCTTCATGTCCTGGAGGTTCAGTACGATCTTCTCGAAGGTCGGCCTCTTTGATGGTTCGATCTGCAAGAGAATTGGTCAGGAAATTGCAAAGAGGTGTCAATTGATTGAGTGTCAAAGAAGTGATTGACTTGGTGGTAAAGGAGGGATTGATTGAATAGTAAAGGAATGATTGATTGAGTAGTGAAGAAGTGATTAAACTGGTAAAGAAGTGATTGAATGAATGTTAAAGGAATGACTGATTGAGTGGTAAAGGAGTGATTGATTGAGTAGTGAAGAAGTGATTGAATGAATGTTAAAGGAATGATTGAATAGTAAAGGAGTGATTGACCACATGGTCAAGAAATGACCAACAAAGTTATGTAGTAGAGAGATATGTAAAATGTTGTCATGGATGACCAGAATATGAATTGAATTTAAAAGAATAAAAAAAAATATGCAAAGTTAAAAATTAAAAAAAAAAAATTGAAATTGCACGAGCACCACCTGACAGCAGATGAACGCCTGATGGAGAAGATGAAGCGGGCAGTCCGAGGACATTTTGCTGAACTCCACGTAGTCCACGCCGAATTTCTGTTGTTATTCCGGGGAGTTACATAGATTAATTAAATGTCAATTAATAATTAATTAATTAATAATCGTTAATTATTCGTTAATGAATTAAACGGGATCGTGGAGTACGAACTTTCGTTCTCGGCAACATGTCCGGATCTGCTTCAACTCTGGCGATGATTTCGCAGAGGACGATTCCGTAGGAAAACACGTCTGCCTGTTGATTTTAAATTAACCACATTAACAGTTAATTAAAAGGAATAAATCTTCTTAATTTAACTTTGAACAACAATAATAATAAGCAACTAAATCTAAAAAAAACATTTTCAGATTAATTTTTTTTCTGTGAAAAACAAAGAAATGTTCAAGATCGAGATCACCGCTGTCAGGGCGACCGACTCAATTTAACTTTGAGATTTAACTTCTGATAAGCAACAATATCTTAAAAAACCATTTTGAAATTAATCTTTTTCCATGAACAAACAAAGAAAAATTGGGGAAGCAAGAACAAGATTGTCCGGCAGGTGTCACGTCAATCGACCTCACGACCTTATCGGTGGATGAAATCAAAGTTAAGTCAACCGTGGAAGAAGAGACGAACCTTTTCATTGTACTTCTTGCCCGATATGCACTCCGGGGCCATCCAATAGGGAGATCCGACCGAAGTCACCTGCTTGTCTGGTCTGGAAATCAATTACCAAGTGATGATCTAATTGCCAATCTCAATTTCACTAATGGGAAGCTGACAACACCTGAATGTCCAGATGGGTGGATAGATGGATGAACGAATGGATGGATGGATGGTGGATGGATGGATGGATTAGGGTTTGAGATGGTATGTCATGGCTGGAATGTGGTTTCAAAGCCATATGATTTATTGATCCGACTAAAAACATTCATTCGCAAAAAAAAAAAAGAAATTTATTTGAAAAGTGAAAAATAATTTCGCCGAGTAATGAGAAATGAGAGGCATGTTGTTGTTGTTGTTGTTGTCGATTGTTGATGAACACTTTCAGATTCTTGCCGCTTAAAAACACCCTTGAAATATTTCAACGAGACTCTTATTAGGATCACTCCAAATGACGGCGATGATGATGCCGACGACGAAGTTGACATATTTTTTTTCTGTTATTAAAGAATATTTAATTCTCTAATGTTTTCAAATTATTTTTAATTTTCCATTTATTTAAACTTAATAAATTAATTAATAAATCAGAGAGTAAAATGGAATTGCCATAGAAATGGTTAAACAAACGTAAACAACGGCACGCTTCCAATGGCTTTGAAACGAAACAACAGCACAACGCGAGCACAACGACACAACATTCGCATCTCCGTAGTCATGGAAACGACGAACCAGGGCCGGATTCTGGAGGTTGGTCCTATTCCTGGATGGATATCGACGCATGAGAGACTCCATTATTTATTATTATTATTATTGTTATTATTATTTTTATTATTATTTTTATTATTATTATTGTTGCTGTTGTTGGCGGCTGGATAACATAGGAAGAAAATTGCTATGAACTGACGGACAATGCTGCACATCCGTGCATCGAACCCATTTGAAGATTCCCATCTCGACTGTCCGGTTGCGACCGGTCGCTGATAACGTTGGCGATGATGATGATGAGGACGACTGTGACGATGATGGTCATGATGATGATGATATTGTCGTTATTGGTGATGATGATGATGACGACGATTGTGACTGCATGATGAAAAATTATTTCCAGATTCGTTAATGAGCTTTAAAGCTACAGCCACCTTCATCGTCGTCGTCATCATCAACAGCACAGCCTCAATCATCATCATCATCATCATCATCATCCTCATTATGACCTCGGAAGAAATTTTTCCAAAATAAATCCTTACACAAGCGATCGATTGCATCTTGATAATGATGTAAAACGATAATAATTGTATTTGTATAGCGCCACATCGCAAGATGCTCGAGCACCAGGGACGTAAGCACTGCCTGGTGCCAGGAGAAGTGACAGGCATAAGCCAAATCCCAGGCTTTACATGTTTACCTACAGGTATTTCCAGAATCAGGAGATAGGATATGATGAGGGGTAGGGTCCCGGACATTAGTATCCAGGTAAGGTCTGGGTAGAATTAGGGTAGGATCTGAATAGGGTTAGGGTAGTATCTGGTATTAAAGATCCAGGCCTACTAATCGGCTTTTGCCTGTAACTTCTCTAACATTCGCGTCGTCTTCAGAGGGGCTTTGTGGCGGTATAAACTGGATTGCACTCGGTGGCTAACCGCTCGACCGACCTGATTGCCAGAATAGCAATCGAGATCCGCTTTTATCAATCGGAATAATGAAAACAAATCCATTCGTTGAAGCCTTTAAACTAAAAGCAAAGGTTTGCTTTGGAAGGAAAAAAAACAATTTCATTTTTGAGAGATAAGAGAAGAGATTTTTGTCGAAGCAGAATTTTGATTGATAACGAAAATTCATAATAGGTTACTCAGCGATAAAAGGTTGTTCGTTTGAAAAGAGTCCGCAGCTATCAACACCTCAAAGGAATTTTTACATCACTGCCAGTAAATGCCACATCACACCTGTACCTGGCAGACGGACAGGTAGGCAGAGACTGAGAAAGGTCCACAAAGTTGAACAAACAAAACAAACGAACGACTCGGTTTGTTGTTGTTGTGTCGTTGCGATGTTTGCTCGACCAATGACGTCATTGTTTCGAGAACCCTGCTCGCGCGCACACATACACACACGTACACACACTTAAAGTCATAATCGTCATCATCACCATCACATTATATCGTTGCATAATTTCATATTTCTTACCAAAGAAATGACTCAAGAACTACGACAACAGCAACAATAGCAACGACAAGAGCTATGTCGAGGGAACAGGAGAATTGTTACCAAGAATTTTGCTACTGTTGTGATTGTTGTTGTTGCTGTTGTTCATTCACAGTACGTTGGTCACGCTTTGACATTCAAAGCTTATTTCTTATTATTCGAGGCACTTTGAGTCAGATAAGTCAGAAGTCATCTTTGAGTGTCGACAATGGAGTTTAAGTGTGACAGTTACGCGGGCGTATTAGGCGTCATCATTGTCATTAATGACACCTAAAGCGATTGTCATTACAATTAAGACTATCGTCAATGGCAACGCTTCCACTACCACCACTACATAGCTCGACTACTATCAGGAGCACCCATCATCATCATCATCATCGACGTCGTCGTCATCGCAATATAAACAAAGATTGTCTTCGGCGTTAAAGCTGCGAATTTAAATTATTCTGAATAAACACATGCGAAGAATTTCAGGAATGAAATCACATTCCCTTACAACCATCCTCCGTCATTTCATCCATCAATCCATCTGTTCAATCATCCATCCATCCATCCACCCACCCAGCCATTCATCCATCCACCCACCCACCCAGACATGCATCCATCCAATCATTCCCTTCGTATCAAATCATGTACCAAAAAAATACGTGAATCCATCGTCGTCGTCATCATCACCACCACTACCATCATCGTCATCATCATCCTTTTTACATCTCCATCCATCCATCCACTCTTCATCCATGAGCCACCCTTCACGCATTCATCCATCCATGCATGCATGCATGCATTCTCAGAGTTACGTAAACAGCAGCAAATCATTATTAAGTTGACCGATAAAAAACCCTCGACTTTTTTTGCAACCTGATTTTCAAATAATGATCGCAAGCAATTAGCCATCTTGGAAGGCATATTTTTACGACGGCCATTTTGAAGATGTTCATCAAAAAGAGATTTTCTTATAAATTACGAATATTTAAAAATAAATTACTAATTAAGCACGTTAATCATCATCATCACCGCCACCACCATTATCACCACCATCATCATCATCATCATCATCATCAGTCATCACATTACCAAGGAGTTAAGGTCGTCGCCAGGAAGGGAAACAAAGAATTAATAATGTAAAAAATATAATCGAGATTAAGTAATCTCACAAGTTATTCTTTCAGTCTAGTTAAGGAATTAATGAATTTATTGCTTTATTCGTTCATTCATTCATTCATCCATCCATCCATCCATTCATTTATTCATTATTTTATTCAATTTTTCAATGCTTTTAACGCAACAATTAGCAACAGAAAAAAACACACACACACAAGCGAGGATAAAATTAAATCTTTGAGTAATTTCTGAGTGAACAGTTATTTTTAAGTAGGAACAACGTTTACAAAAACAAAAAGAAAAAAGAAAAGAAGAAGATAATTGCAGCGATAACTGCGATAGCGACGTTGAAGAATTAAAAACAATTACAACAATAACAACAACAATGACATTACCTAATCTACAAGGTCAAGAGATCTCTGCCACGTTCTAAAATCTGAGGTCAAGTTTCATCCTAACCCTTCCCCTCCAAATCAAAAGAGTTAAATCACTTCTGAATAGGTTTTGGTAAGGCAGTGAAACAGCAAATATTTGAGGTGATGATAATTAAATAATAATGATGAAATAATAAAAATTAATTAAAATAAAATTTAATAAAAATTAATTAAATCTTAAATTCATCAGTAACCATTTAGGAAGTCAAATCTCCACTATTAGAGATTAGGACAGTCGCGACCTCAGTTGAGATGCTGCCTGGACAAGTGACAGGCAAAAAGTCAACTCACTGACATAAGCAAGTTTTCAAAGCTTTCCTAATCGGATGGAGTTCCAGAGTCAAGAGTCGAGGTTATGAAATGCTAGGGTTAGGGTAAGGATAAGGTTGGGTGGCTTTTGCCTAGACCATTTCTCCAGAAGTCAATTGTGGTTGTTGTAAGGATAATAATCATTATAAAATAATTATAATAATTGTGTAAGATAATAATGACCAATTTATAAAGTACTCTCTTTACCCTCTTAGGTGTGCTCAGCAGTTCCATGGGATTTGTCTAAAAAGAATTATTATTATTGTTATTATTATTATTATTGTTGTTAAGCCATGTCAAATATTATTATCAAGACCATCACAATTGCTAATTGTTTTAAAAAGGGTTACTGCGCCTCGAAATAATTGTAAATGTTTACAGTCTCAGACATGCTCTTGCAAACGTTATTAATGTTTTTAATGTTTTTAACGAATTGTTTCTCAATTAAAATTTCCAGAGGAAGTCATTTCGGCAGAAATAAAATGGAAATAAATTGTCTGTTTTTGGCGAGGTCGGCTGGAAATAAGCCTCACGTTTTTAATGGCTTAGCTGATTATCATTTTTTTTTATTTTAAACAAATAAGGAGATAATAGTAATATTTGTTATTATGTTATATCAATTATTGTATACAATAATAATAATAATAATAATAATAATAATAATAATAATTGTTATTATTAGAGACAACTCCAAGGATTAATTACTGTCAAAGATAATTACAAAGAGCAGAAGAAATTCCAAAAAAAGGTTGACAAGTGTTTGCTAGTCATTAATTGGTTGTTAACCAAAAGACAAAGATACATACTGAGTACCAATTGTGGTGTTGTTATTGTTGTTGTTGTTGCTGTTGTTATTGTTTTGTGATTTCTGCTTTTACAATCACTTCGTGTATTTTTAATAACGTTTGTTTGTTTGCTTGTTTGTCTGTCTGTCTGTCTGTCTGATTGATTGATTGATTGATTGATTGATTGATTGTTTGTTTGTTTGTTTGTTTGTTTGTTTGTTTGTTTGTTTCTTCCTCTGAAGTGAAGAAAAGTTCGCAATACAAAAAAATTCGTATTTTTAAGTTAATATGTCAGAGGAGACATATTTTTAAATAAAGTTTTATTTGTTTACATAAACAATTATAAACAAGAATTTTTTAAGTAAATAAATTTCAATCAAAAGAGTTCATCGAGTTGAGAATTAAAATCATGTTTACATTTTGAATTGATTTATAAATTTAATAAATTTTAATTTGCTTTTATAAATTTATAAATCAATTGATTCCAATGAAAGTAATCAAAGATGACCTGAAAAAAATTCCAGCAGTCAATTGCAAATTCAATTGCTGGCACAACAATATGAATGGCCTTCTCAGAAGCGACAATATCAAAGTGTCATCACCTTAATAATAATAATAATAATAATAATAATAATAATAACAATAATAATAACAAGAATAATAAAATTATAATAATAATTATTAATTATAAGTCTCGCTTAATACAATCACAAAGTCACCATTCAAAGAGCCAGCGACATCGCACATACCAAGGTGAGACAATCTCAGGTGAAGTAATCAATACAGGTGGACGACTAGATGAATATCTGTATGCGAACCAAGACGCGTTATAGTCGGCCTAATAGGTATACATCATCGAAGTGAACTCACTCCGGTATCCTGTCGGCCAGCCCTAGGTCTGCCACAACTGCCGCCGTTCTGCCGTCGTTGTATTTCTTGATTAAAATATTCTGCAAGATGGGGGTTTAAAGTTGGATTTAGATTTAAAATGGCCCAAAAATTATTTTGAGTTATTACACTATAACACAATATTAATCAAAAATCATGCGAATATAATATAAGTACTAAAGCGATTCTGGAGCTGGTGTTTTTGCGTTGGGTGCGAACATTGAACGAAATTTGAATTTAGAAAAAACAACAAGACATTTTTTAGTAATTCCTAGATAAGCGTAACGAAATAACGAAATATATTCGCAAATAGACGAATTGCATTAGTCGGGAAATTATTCACAACGTGGTTTTATCAAAATCAATCTCAGAGTTTGAATTGTTGTGATGTTGCTGATTTTAAGATAATATTTTATTTGTTAAAATAACTGAAATCATGTAAATGTTGAGCGTAATTATAACCTCAGAATTACAACGATAAAGTGTAATAATAATAATAATAATAATAATAATAATAATAATAGTTTAATAAATTACCTACTCGGCCCCTTCACCAACCCGTTGCATCTATATTATCATCATCATCATCATCATCACCACCACCATCATCGCTATCGTCGTCTTCATCAATAATCGTCACCATCAAAGACTCAGTAATTGATAGATTCTTAGAGTTTTCGCCATGTCAGCACCACGTAATTGGACGCGTGACAATGACAGTGATGATAATGATGCCCCTCTAAAGTGATAATATCTCTCAATTAGTGACCTATATAGTCGTTAATAAGGTTATAAACATGATGATTTCGGTCGATGGTAATTACCCTGTCGTAATAAAATAAATAATAATTATCATCTTTATTTAATAATAATAATATTATTATTCATAATACGCATAATAATAATAATATTATCCTCAATCCACACACTTAAAAGTTCATCGGATGTACTGGGAAATACGCAGTATTGAGTATCATTAAAACATTAAATCGCTATCAATACCACCACCGTGATCATCATCGTCGTCGTCGTCATCGCGACTTTCTGAAAGACTAGCCATGCAGAGACGTTCTACCAAAAAAAAAATGGCCACTCGATACACAAAACATTGGCAGAGTTCGTCATGTTTCTCACGCCCACGAGAAACTGAATCTTGGCAGAACTTGAAAAAAAAATATATATAAGAAAACGGAGAAAATAATAGAAAAAGAAAACATTAGTCGAAGAATTTTCATGGAATTTGCCAACAAATGGAAAAAATGCGGACAAGAAAGTGTTTGCAAACTGGACGTGGAAATCTAATTTGAGTCATCCTCGTGGGTTTCCCTGGAAAATCTGAGACGACGACGGCGATGGTGATGACGATGAAGACGACGACGACGATGATGATTAAGACGATGGCAGTACTGGTCCAACGACGAAAGTACCGGTAATGATGATGGTAATCTGATGACAAATGCGATGAGAGGGAAGGCATCTGATGCTGTGATGACGCATTATTTCCTGATTTGTTGAGTGTTTCATTAATTAGTAAACAATCACGTTTAAACAGTTGTTTAAATTGCCATGCAATTGCCAAGCGAACAACTCAATAAAAGTCATGGCCTTAAAGCCAGTAGGACCGGTCTATATTTGGAACAGTAACAACAGCAACACAACAATAATAACAATAACCACGACAAGAACAACAACAATACTACTACTTATTCTGGATTCATGGACATTAATCTTTCTAAATAAAAACAAAGTCTTCTAAAATCTGATATATTTCCAAGTCAGAAATTCCATCAAACATTAGGATAGAAATGAGAATTGGAAATAAAACACTTGAGGACGGTGATTGATCACAAGAAGCAGCAGTCAAACAACGTCTTGAATTCCAACAATTCATTATTGAATTCCAACAATTCATTATTGAATTCCAACAATTCATTATTGAATTCCAACAATTCATTATTGAATTCCAACAATTCGCCGTGGAAATTGAATTGTGACTGTGAAAAGAATCGAATTGTTTGTCGATTTGAGCAAAACAATCGACGAAGCATTCGTTTGCAAACACGTCTCGGACTGGACGTTATGCTGTCCTTCATTCACCGATTTTTTAAAGCTTCATCAAACCGCCTGATTAACTTGTTTATTATTTAATATAAATGTTTATTATTTATTAATATGTGAATTATTAAATATAAATGTTTGTTATTTATTAATATGTTTATTATTTTTAAACACCCGACTACAGCATTAACGACGACGAGTGTCGCCGTCACGACAACATTAAACGCAATTAACAACAACAACATCAGCAACTTCAACAACAGCAACAACAACGATGATGATGATGATGATGATGATAATGTCATCAACAAGTTTAATATTTACTAACACAATAACAACAAGTTAAACCCAACACCTAACGATTCCTAACCTTGGATGTCAAATCCCTGTGCATGTAACCGCTGGAATGCAGGTACTTGATGCCTTTGGCAACGTCACAGGCCAAGTGGATCCTCAGGGTCCAAGGAAGTTCTACCTGTTTGTCCGCCAGCAACTGCTCCAGGCTCCCTCCGTTGATGTACTGGAAAGGCGACAAAATGGTCGACGTTTTTAAATTTATTTCAAATTGAATAAAAATCAGAAAGTCGAGCAGAATTTTCTTCGTGGCATAGGTTTGATGGAGAATGATTAATAATTATTTCATTTCATTTTGAACTAAGCCTGCCGACGTTCATGATGGTGATGATGATGCTGATGTTCATGATGATGATGATGATGATGATGATCTGCAAATTTAACTTTCTACCTGTTGGCTATTTAGATGCCATAAAAAGATTTTTGGTGACGTTTGAATGTCAAGGAGGTAAAAAAAAACTGCATATTTATTTTGTTTTGTTTTATTTTGTTTTATATCCAGTTGCACCGAAAAAATCAAATTTACAATATTTTTTCAAAGTTTTCAATTCAAGTTTTTGATCTGCACCTGAAGGTATTAGCCGATGTTCATGATGACGATGCTGATGATGACGATGATGATGATCTGCAAATTTAACTTTATACCTGTTGGCTATTTAGATGCCATAAAAAGATTTTTGGTGACGTTTGAATGTCAAGAAGGTAAAAGAAAAACTGAATACTTGTTTTATTTTATTTTATTTTGTTTTTTTTTTTGTTTTATATCCAGTTGCACCGAAAAAATCAAATTTACAATATTTTTTCAAGTTTTTGATCTGCACCCAAAGGTATTAGCGATCTTTTTTAAATCAGGACGCAACATTTCAGCTGAAATGAATTTGCATTAAAAAGAAAAAAAAACCCAATGTCAAATGACTTGAGTTGTTATGAGCTGTTCTTCGAATGAGGTTTCAATAAAATTAATTGTTTTCTATAAATAATTGTGGAAGACAATTACGACGAAGACAACGACGGGGAATAACAATAACATTGATGACGACGACGACGATGTTAATGATAGTGTTTATGTGTCATTGGCGTAAAAGTACGTAAAAGCAAGAGATTGGAGACTGTAGCATGTTGAAAATTTAATTTTAAAATATAACACTTGGCAATTAATGACGGAGTTAGTAAGTTAGCTGATATGTTATTAAGTTGGGGAGAACCATTCAAGGACTAATTATAAATTATAAATAAATAAATAAATTATAAATTATAAAGTACTCAACATCAAACTGCCCGAAACTGGAGGCTCGTTTCTGAACTTTTGCGAAGCTTTGCACCGGTTATTGCCCCTCGTTGCTAAATTGCATTGCATTTGAAAAGTTCAGAGGTCGTGCCAAAAGATCAGAGGACCTAATGATAAGATGACCTGTCATTATCGCTAACACCTTTGGTTGAAATAAAGAACGATAACAAGACATTCAAGTGTGATGACACATAACTTTATAAATAATAATAATAATAATAAATTCAATATTAATAATTAATTCCCATTCATGAGTCCTGAACAGGAGTCATTTTCCAAGGCATGATTAGCATGTCAATGAAATGAATGGAAGGGATTGGGCTTGGATCTGCTGATGATTTAGATCTGATGGTGCCTAGAATTATGCGACTGAATGGTTAACAAGTCCAAGCATGTGCAAACGAAATGATTACCATGCAGACTGAACTTGATTGACTTAATAATAATAATAACAATAATAATAATAATAATAATAATAATAATAATAAGAAGAAGAAGAAGAAGAAGAACATTCACTTGGTTTGGCATCACACATGAAACAACAACAATATTAACAAAAAATAAAACTAAAGAAATCTTAAAAGGTTCAAGTGGAGCACAAAATTTAAAATTTAAAAAATAAATTGTGAATAAAACACGACTCCTTTCAAATTATTTCATCGCAAGTCTAAAGGAAATGTCCCTGAAAGTGGTTATTAGCCAAAGTTCAACGCCACCTCAGTCATGGTGGACGCGTCTGATCCTTTAATACCCTCAGTTGATAAGCTGCACTGCCTACTCAACCACTTCTAGGAAGATAGGAAGGAAGGAAGAAAGACCATGCATGTTATAGATATTATAATACTGTAATATCGCAGTAATTATGGCACATTAGCAATGATAATCATTCATAGCATTAGCACACATTGCATAGAAAGACATCAGATGACATATAACGTCATGTAATATGTAATCACATAATGGCGATACATGGGTTAGGGTTAGGTTAGGTTAGGGTTAGAGTTAAATTGATATAGATATCAATATATCACAGAAAAGATCTGACAAAAAAAATTTAAGGCATTTAATTCCTCTTTTGAAAAAACAAAAAGTACTATTGAATAGAAAGGAAACAATTGCTTTAAAATTAATGGAAAGCCTGCACTTTGAAAACAGAATCTTTGAAAAAACTCTGAACAGTGAAATTAGAAGTGAAAACTTAATTCAAAAACAATTCAAAATACTTTACATAATAATTGATGAAATGAAAAGTTGTTTGAGTTTACATGTTTGTGTTATATAGATTTTCAGAGCCAGTCTGTCTAGCAGAAGCTTGCACTTCCTTAGGACTGACCCTGTGAGTTTATTTTGTATTTTAAGTTCATTTGTTTCATTGTGTTATGTTCATAATTGTTTGTTTAATATTGTACATGTTCAATTTGCTATTTGTTCTTTCAGTTGCTTTGATACCTTAATAAACTCATATTTAAATAAAACAAACATTTGAAAAATCTTTTTAACTTTCTACAAATTCAATTCAAGATGACAATTTGTGCTTCATTTTCATTTCTTGTGCTTTAAGAAAAGAGAGAGACGAAGGTTGATTCAAGTGATTCACACTTTAAGTACTTCCAAAGGAAAGACCATTCTCATTATTCAGAATCCGTTCTGAGTATTGGGGCATTCTTCGCTCACTCAGAGGCAAATTAGAATTCAAAGTCATCTCATCAGAACATCATATGACTTCATCACGATCCTCAATATTATCGAGGGTTGTAACCACCGAAATACCCCAAATCAAAGGAAGGAAGGAAAGATAATCTTAGGTAATAATTATAATTCGTGTAACTTTTGGTGAAATCATGATGTTCTAGAAAATCGAGCTACTGAATCATCCTACCAAACAAGTCTCGTTTTTGTGCGGTCAATTAATTCTCAGCGATGGCCAAGGACGATGGCAATGGATGGATGGATGGATGTATGTATGTATGGATAGATGGATGGAAGGATGAGTTTATTTTACATTGTATCTGATGAAGTTTGAACTCACCTCAACTAAAGCATGCATGTGTCCTTCTATCACACAAACTCCATAGAACCTGTAAAACAAAAACGGATAAACAGTTCAACTCAATCATGAGGTTTTAAATCAGAGTGAAGGTGAGCCATGAAACTGACACTGACTCTTAAGCAAACACAGGCATGAGGTTAGCCAAATAAAATTAACAATACATTAATGAAACACATAAACAAAAGCTCAAGTTACCAAGAAAAACAACACATGAATTATCTTATTTTACTTAAATTAAGTTATGGAGTTCTAAGCACATTGATAATCCTACCTTAAAATGTTCGGATGAGATAGCGTGTTCATGAGTTGAATCTCTCTTCTTACATTTGATCTGTTGGTGGTTTTGACATTCTTTTTTAAGACCATGACTTGTCTTGTTATTTTATGGATGACCTACAATCCATTAAATGGTTTCATCAATTTTTATCAAAATTAGATTGGCTATTCTGAAATATGTTTGAACATTTTCGTAGAATTGATGCAAGCCATTTGTTGTAGGAACATTAACAATTATTTGAATGCTTGACAACATCTCCAAGACAAGTCAAATGGATACAAACTTTGTAAATATCAGAGAAGAATCCTGAACCAATGTATTCACAATCAAAGTCATCAACTCTGTGCAGCGATGAAATGGCTTTTTTGAGAGCTTTACAGGAAACACTGCATGGTCTTTGAAAGGTCGTTGGAACTGCTTGTTCCCTTAATCCGTCCCTCGTCACACCGCATTTAACTAGGTTCATTCTTTCGATGAATTAGAACAAGAGTCACCAAATGAAACATTAGTTCAGGACTCCTGTTGTCATCAAAACACAAAGTATTAATAGCTAGAAAAAAAGTGAAATATCTCAAAAAATACTAAAAGTCACTCACTCATTCCAAGCTAACAAATCAATACAATGCCGAATGCGAAAGGAAAGCAAATAAAGTAAATCCTGTTATTTTGAATAACAAAACTCGAGAAATAATAATTCGCACGCCGAGCAGACACTTCGTGCATTGAACTTCTAAATCTTCGAGTGACGAGCGCAACTCTTAAAAAGGCACCTCAACAACTAAGAATAACCGCCAAGTAAAACCCATACAAACAAACAAATCAGTACAGGGGTGCGTTGTAAGGATAAAACCCTGAAGAAAATTTTCAGCTGTTGTTCTGGAAAAAATAGGTTGTTATCTTTACTTTTGTACTTTAAATATGTTGATGGTCACTTAATTGACGCCTCTGTGACATTAGCTACAGGTATAGTCCACATCGCCAAATGCACAAAGGTTCTATTAAATTAAAAGCATGACTAAATTGAGACTAAAATAAATTTGAATATGTATTACCTCTGAAGTTAACTTTTAAAATTCAATTTAAAAAACATGCAACCCAATCCAGCATAGAAAATAAAGCACAAATATATTAGAAGGGGAAGTTATTAGTTCATCTCGATAAAGTTATTTCAATTTTTGTTATAATAGTGATAATAGCGATCATATTTCAGTTGGAGTCATGCAACTCAAAAGTTTATAAACAATAGAAAACGAAGAGACAAGCCAGGCTGACTCTGGCACGACATTCTTATAATTAATAAAATTTGTTCTGCTATGAGGCTGTAGTCAGTATTTAGAGAAATCTCTAGGTTAACATCTATCGAATTAAACGTCCTTAACATTTTAGGAGCCATTTATTTTATTTTGAATAATGCGATATATTACATTAAAATCCTCCCAAAAAATAATGTACTTATTTATTTTTGTGAAAATATTTTATTCTACAATTTCATATTAAACTTGAGTATAAATATTAATAAACATGATAAACAATAGGTTTAATGGTTTAATGTATTAAATTATTTTTAATTTGAGAACTTATATGCCAAGAATTAAATATCAACTTTTACTTGCAATCTTTTTAATTGTCTGGAGGATGCTTGTTTATATTTTGAGCATAATTAAGGGACGAGAATGTTCCCGTCATCAGGCTACTTTAAAGGAATAGACTGTCCATTTTTTGCGAGTGGCCTTTGCGACCGCCCCAATTGCCACTTCAGACATAAAGAAGAATGTAATGTCATGTTATCGACGTAACGATTTGTTGACCATTTAATGCCTTTATTGCATAACAAAGCGAGCGAAATATTAAAAGGCAGCTTAAAGCAGCGATAAGCTCGTGTCATTACATTCGAGGCTATGTTTTATTAAAATAATAATTGGTATTTTTTAAATATTTAATTGTAGCATCTAGTCAAGTGCCAGTGTATATCCCCACTGCTCAATCAAAGCCACCTTCGTTGCTAGGCTTGGTTGGAAATGCAACAAAGCAACTAAGTCGTACAACGCCCAGTACAATCCACTCAAATGGAGCTCCACAGTACATACCAACACCCATCTCAGTTCTTGAACAGCTAAAAAAGCAAAAAACATCAGAAAGCCAAGCAAGTCTCCAGAGGGTGACATTAGGTGATTTTGCCCAATTCAGCAATGAGGAGCTTCATGCTGATTCTGTGTCAGTTGCAAGTGTGGATGAATTTTGTCCAGACAAACCTGGATTTTCTGATCACAAAAGAAAATTTGATGAGTTGGAATACAATGTAGAAGAATCTGTGCATTTCAAGAAAGTCAAATCAAGCAGCGATGTTACAGAAGAGAACAGATTAGACTCTCTTAATGAATATTCAGTTTTGGGAGTTGTTCCATTGCCCCCCAAAACTGCCAAAAGTCATAAAAAGGAATCTAGCTTGGTCTCCAAAAATGAAAAACCAGTTGTGAAAGAAAAACCATTTAAGAAGCCAGTTGAAATCATGTCCACTAATAAAGATGACAGAAAGAATCAAATCAAAACAACTGAGGTGAAGAGAGATTCTTCTGTGAAGATTTCAAGCAAATCTGATAAATGTCAAAGTAAAAATACATCAAAAGAGGTTGGCATCAAATCCCCCTCAAAAAATACTCCGCTACACAAGGCATCGTCTTCTTCATCTTTGGTTAGTGACGCAAAGAAGCCGTTGGATAAGCTGAGCAAAATATCGGACCTAAAAAAATCTGATGTGGGTTCTAGCATGACGAAGTTGAAAAGCAATGAAGTTCTCAAATCTAAGGACGTTCCCAAGAAATCCCAATTTAACGTCGAATCGTTGAAGATTGCCGAATCAATTCAGTTGCAAATGGATCTCTTTGGGAATCCTCTCGCGAGCAGCACTCAGAAAAGTGAAAAAGCAGACAGCAAACCAAACATCGCCAAACTAAAATCAAAGAACGGAATCGTCAAGCCAGACAAGCAAAAAATTAAAGATGGAAGGCAGTCTGAGCCTCTGAAGCAGAACCTCCTAAGTTCTTCCAAAGATGCAAAGACATCCAAGCCGTTGAACCACGTTTCCAAGGCAACACAAAACATGAAGAGAACATCATTGCTGACAAATTGCATGGACAGAGGGTCCGTCAAGAGAGATAGAAAGAATTCCTGCCAACAACTTGCTGCGGAGTCAGGTTTTAGCAACAGTGACGTGGAACCAGGAGATGGGGGAGGGGGTGATGACGATGATGACGATGATGATGATGACTGCAGAGTTATTGATGACTATGATGATGATGTCACATCAAGACTGAAGGAATGTTACAAGATATTTAAGGAGCCCCAGTCAAAGAAAAGTCAACCAAAAATTCAAGAGGTTAAAATGGAACGCTCGGTTGAGTTTCTTTTTGCTAATTTAAGCATTAATTTTATTATAATTTCCTTATAAGCAACAGAAACTGCCCGTTCAGCCATCAAAATCAGAGGAGGAATTCAAATCCATCGGAAAGAAGAGAGTCGCTCATCAGTCTGCAACCAGCCTCAACAAAGTTTCTGAATTTGTTTGCTTTTTCCACTTAAACAGTCATTCTATAATTATTTTATTACATAATTTCATAAAAATATTTTCATCTTATTTATTTGATTAAATCATTTTATTCTCAGCTGCCTGTGAAACCTAAGAATGCAATTAAGGACCACAAGCAAGTTATGATGGAAAGATTAACTGAAGCCAAACAGAAGCAGGCAAATGAGGTGACTCCTTTTTGGTTTTGGTTGTGACCTTTACTCTAATTTGAATGACCCAATCGGATGTCATGGCTTGGCCCATTTTTGTGGTTAAATGCCACCTCGGATTGCCGTGAGTCAAGTTATCATAAAACTTGCGTGATCTGTGATGCTCTGTAAATGAATTTAGATATTTCTTATTGCATTATCTTGTTTATTGAACTATGTGTGAAACATTTGTGCTTTGCAGTGATTCCTTTTTATTTATTTATTTTAAAATCAAATTTAGATTAGACCAGAGACCGAAAAAACACCTTCAAAGACCAGTAACTTTTCTGCAGTATCTTTGAAAGGCTCGAAAAGAGTGGCTCACGTTCCTTCAAAGGTGGGTTGTTAAGTTGTGATGGTTTTAGTACAAAGAAATTGGATTTTAAATAACCAATATTTTGTTGTTTTGTTGCTCAACAATTAGTAGTTCATTAATTAATTTATTTATTAATGTTAATTGTTGGTCAAGCATCACACGTTATTGTTATTATTTATCAGTTGTTATTTATTGATTATTATCTTTACTGGTGATTAATACATACATTAAACTTTATAAACTAACCATAATTCCTAACCCCCTTAACCCTAACTCGTAACCCCTTAATGTACTCAGGAAGTACTGAAGAGGCCTATGATCACCTTCCTAGTAACATCCACATTGGTTCCAATCAACCACAGACTCATGCAACTGAACAAAATCATCAACAAGTGCTTGGAAATCTATGACAATCAACAGGATGCACACACCAGGGCAAGTTCTGACCTTACAATCTTTTTGAATTTCTTGCTTTTATTATTATTAATTATTATTATTATTATTATTATTATTAGGATTTATTATGTATATTATTATTCCTATTTCCCCAAAAAGAGCTTAAATGTTTTTACACCTAAAGAGCTTTAATACCAGCCAAATGGCTTAGAATTATAGGCAATGATCCAATAAATGGAAATAGTGAAGTCCAGGCCAATCGTTTCTGCTAATTGGATTAAATTTCAATAGAAATATATTTCAAAAGATCTTATATAAAAAAGTTATTATTATTATTATTTAATTACTTGTTAATCATCCATTATATTTGGCACTTCTTTTTTCTATTCAGTCTCTTGCAGAGGAAGCAAAATTGATGACCAACTGTCCTTCCAAATTTGCATACAATTCAAGGCTTGTTACACTCATGATCGATCTGAGCAGGGAAGTAAGCGCCAAACAGGGCAACAAGTCGGACAGGTTTTGATCAGATTTAACTTATTTTTATTATTATTATTATTATATATGTTGTTGTTGTCATCATTATCAGATGGAGTTGAATATTCCGCTCTATAAGAATTATTTTATTTTTACTAATTCTTGGATTAAACTTATACGGCAAGATAACATCAACTTCTTTAAATTCATTGCCAAGACAGTAATATTAATATTGATAGTAAAACATGTTGAAATCTTGACGAGGTTAATATGTAAATAAATGACTCGTTAATTAATCGACCAATCAGCGATGCACAGCTCGGCAGAAGCAGCAAGGATTGCAATTTCACGTTTAACAGGTGCGGATCGATGGAACCGCCGCCTCTGACAGGTTCTTAAAATGCATTTTTATAATTTATTTACTCATTTATTTAATTTATTTTTTTATTTATTTTCATTCAAATCCGTTTGACACTTGCACTTAATGAACCTCCTGGTTACAAATGCGAATGCGAGATTCTGTTGCCAGCAAGAGGCATCTCACTTGCTCCTTTTGTCTTTTCTTGACCAGAGAATGAAATGTATCAGAGGCTCAAGAATCACATCCTCACAGAGGAACAACTGAAGGAACACGGATTTCCGTTCAGGGATCCAGAAACAAACACCATTGTTGCCACGCCTCACAAGAAATATTCAAAGGATCACAGCTCCGATGGTAAATAGAACGTATTAAAATACTTAATTTAATTCATTTTAATTAAATTTTTAATAAATGTCAAGCGTAGGTGCAAATCATGGCTCGCTCTAAAACGAATTTCTTAACTCTCGGCAAACATCGATCTCATCATTCTGCTGTTAAATTTAGAGTTTAAAGTAAATATTAGAAATATTAAGTAAAATAAAATGTCTATTAATGAATTAGATAGTGATATTTTTAAAAATAAAATGAAAAAATTGCAATATTGTTTATATTTTGAATGATAATAAAAAAAAATACTAACACAATTTGACTTGGCACCGATTTGAGATGTACTGCCTGTTGGTTCATCTGCAGCAAATCGCAAGATATGCTGCAGATGTAGCAAGGAGTTTGTCATACTCAAGAATGGAAACTACCTCAGGAAGGAGGAATGCATTTACCATTGGGGGCCTTACTGGAAGAAGAGAGGTATCGGTTGTTTCCAAATTGGATTTTCAAGTTTCTACAAATTATTTGTTATTAATTCCATGGAAATCACCTGCAACGATATGAATTTAAACAGTTTTTTTTTAAATTTAAGCTTAAAAAGCGCTGACTTTGAGTTAAGTTAATTCTGACTTGATTTTGATGATTTATTTTATTATTATTTTAAAAACAGTTGCTGGAAACATTGATCACAGGTACAATTGTTGTGGTGGATCAGCATACGACAGAGGCTGTGAAGTGGCTGAGGTCAGTAACCAATTCAGTTTGTCTCTGCATCGTACTTAATTAATTAATTAATTTTAATTAGTGATCGAGTGTCTCGTGTTATTATAACAGCATTCCCAATTATCATCATTATTATTATTTATCACAATGATTATTATAAAATACATAGCAATTACATTGAATATCAGAGAAATGATTAATCGATTTTTATTTATAAATTCCGATCTCTCGACTTTTCAGTTCCATGTCCATGAAGACAACAAGTTCGGGAACCTGACTGGCTTCGTCAGTACTTTACCTTGCAGTCCAAAAGTGGATGATTTTTATGGCATTTATGCTCTCGACTGTGAGATGGTTGGTTTTGCCAACAATTTGAACTTATGGTTGAACCTATTATGATGTGCAGCTGGTATTTTGTTTGCAACGGTTCAATGCATGGCCATAAGTTGCCGATTGCAACGTGATTGATTGTGTCTTCTTTGGCGAGAGTGATAATTATAATTATGACGACGATGATGGTGATATTATGGTGTTATTATTATGGTGATCATTAGTAAAATGTTTTCTTGTTATTGTAAACACATAATTCTCAGCTTGTTGTTACCACAACCAGATTTACACCGTGGCAGGATGTGAATTGGCACGAGTGACTGTCATTGATTTCAACTCAAAAGTCGTTTATGACAAGCTCGTCAAACCCGACTCACGAGTTGTTGACTACAACACCAGGTCCATAGAGATTTTTTTTTTAAACAATTTATTTAATTTGAATGTGAATTAATTTTTGCTTTAATTTTAATTAATTATTTCTAAACTGCTTTTTACTAATTTTAATTAATTAATTTTGCTAATTTTAATTAATTATTTAATTTTGAACTACTTTAAAGTTTTAAAATGAATTGAAGTTTCATCGAATGAAATTAAAAATGTCCTTTTTATTTTCTTATTTATTTTTTTTCAACATTAATATGGATTAATGCGTTCAAAATTTTGCAAATCAAATAAAAAGTTTGTTTAATTTATCTCCACTCAGATTCAGCGGCATCAAGAAGGAGGACCTGGAGAACGTAAGAACGACTCTGAGGGACGTCCAAGCGGTTCTCCTGACCATGTTCAGTGACAAGACGATCCTTATCGGACACAGTCTCGAAAATGACCTCCTGAGCCTCAAAGTGCGTCAATGACTTTGATGGTCGTGACTTAAAGAACCAGTTCTATTGCATTTGACTTTATGCACTCGGATGATTTATTTAAATTTCTTATTAAATAATTTATTTGTGTTGATTTATTATTAGAAGTAAGTCTATCATAGAAGTGATATGATGCTTGTAATGGCGAGATATTTTGCAATTTTATTTTGTTTTATTTTTTAAGCTTCTGCATCAAAACATTGTTGACACCTCAGTGGTCTTTCCTCACAAACTCGGATTTCCCTACAAAAGAGCGCTTAAGAATCTGTCAGTTGAAATACTCAAGAAGACCATACAGCAAAATTGTTAGAATTGATTAATAACTTAAATTTCTAATTAGATTTGAACTTCTTAGCAGTTACATATTTAGAAAATTATTTGTTAAATAGTGTGGTTTAATTTTTGATTTAATTCATTAATTAACTTTGTTACATTTGTCCACTATTTTGTGAGGTGGTAAAGATGGCGATTTAATTTTGTTTTCACAGTGAATGGTCATGACAGCAAGGAAGATGCTTCTGCATGTATGGAGCTCATGATACATAAAGTCAAGGAAGACATCAAAAAGTCGATGAGAGTTTCAAGAGAGCAGATGCTTAGCAGTTCCAGATCTTTCTTTTAAATGCCTGAATGAATTAAAGTATCTGTTGATACCTCTCTAACATATCTTAAGACTGTCAGTTTTTCATAATTTCAAAATAACCACTTTTGTTAACTCTGCAGTAAGATTACTTTGTTTCCTGCAATGTTAGTCTTCCCAAGTCTTTAAAATCTCAGCAATATCGCTTTGATGTGTTTTTCTTGGTACTTATCGCTTGGTTTGGTTCAATTGAGTCGTTCAAATTACCGTGTAGTTTGGTAGTGGTTATTGCAACTTTGCGAGATAGATTGATATCATCGTCAGGACTACTTTTGTTTTTAATCAAAATTTTTATTAGCCTTCGCAATTATGTTTGGTTTGAAATACATTCAAGCTAAAACACTTGTTTCTATTCGGAATAAACATGTTCGTCGGTTCAGGTCTCGTGGCTTGCTTGTGTCATATAAAAATATTTATTGTCTATTGAATGTAGATTGGTAACGATGGATGTCACCACTTGCAAAATTTCACAGATCTAGTTTTGAGAAGGCATTGAGCAGGAAGTCCAAAACCTAGTCGAACGCTGGCTGGATTAATTCTTCGAGTATAACGACCTTAACGTTATGAGATAGAAAATAATCCGCGTAAAATTCGGGCAAGTCGTAATAGCGCACTGAAAAATGAGAAGTATTCAGTTATAACTTTTAACCGGGTAAAGTATTTGCAATATATTTGAATAAATGATCGGTAGAAAAAGCTGGTAAAATAAAACTGTAATTGTTAATGAAATTCGATTCCGATTATGTTCCGACATATTAATTTTGACATTACTGCAGTCAGTTTATGGGTAAAACGATCAGGGTAAAACCGTACAAGTCTTTATTATGCAGAATTATCCGAGCCCCTCCCTCCTTGTTAAGATTGGCATAATTAGTCCCGTCCACAAATTCCTCACATCCCAAAGTTACAATTTACAACGAAAATAAAATTTTTGCATGTTTTTTTTTTATTTACACAGGATGATATGTCCGTAAGAGACATAACGTCCTCTCAAATAGTAGGTCCTTCGGGATTAGCCGGCGCCACAAGAACTCCGCCAGGCAGGATTCGACGTGCTCAGGACAAGTTCCTCTCATTGATTTGAACTTGTCCTTCGCACATCGCCATAAAATCGCCACCCTGTTTGTGTGCCCTCGGTTAGGGGCCACAAACGTGATGGAGTGATTTACGGTAGTTACCGCGTTCAGATTGGCGTACTCCCTCCATTGGTCGCTCCATATCGTAGTACCTGTCAATAGAAATGATTAAAAGTATTAATTATTAAACCCCATTAATTAGTAGAATAGATAAAATATTTACCCGGGAGAACGTGCTGCTGGATAATCGGCAAGAGCGTTGCCGCATCCCGGCGGATAACTTCAACCATGAAGGCTTCTTTGGTGTCCCGATCAATTCCACCAAAGACGCACCTCTGGTCTACTGGCCGGTTGTTCCTGGTCCTTTTGGGAGCTGAGAGTAAACTTTCACCGATTTGGACAACATGCCCCGGACCACCAATTCTTACTGGGTTATCTCTAACCCAGTAAACACAGAGGTCTCGGAGCATATTGAACCAATTCGGCAGGGTATGCTCCGTGTCAAGGCCCAGGAACAAGCCCACGTCCTTCTGGCTTACACTCCCCGCTGACCAGTACAGAGTCATCTGCAAAACAAACCAAATGTTATCTTATAGCCATCCACTTATAATTGCTTATAATTATATACTTACCATGATACAGTCTTCCAACCCGAGGTTACTCTTCTGGAAGAAGCTCCCGTTCCGAATGGAACGGGTGTTGTGACATTTGCGACACTTCCACACAAATTTGTCGCCTACTTTTGCTCTCCCACTGAGCTTCATGTCAATGTCAACACCCGTACATTGGCAGGAACGGCGACTGGCCAATATGCCGTGATCCATAGCCCACTGGATCGCCTGCATCTTGCCAGATAAAACTATCCTCACAATATCATTCAGACAAATACCTTGCAAACTAGGATAAGCCATTGTACAAGAACTAGAAACATACTTCCCCATTTCCCAATCCCTATTTATATTGGAAATTTCCAATTAACCAACCATTGGAGCGCTCACAGTCATCCAATTTCTCCATCAATTTCCAATTAACCAACCATTGGAGCGCTCACAGTCATCCAATTTCTCCATCAATTTCCAATAAACCAACCATCGGAGCGCCACAGGACTCTCCAGGGATCAATATATTATACCTGATATATTATACCTCGCTACACCTTGTTATAGGCGGGACTAATTCTTAACAAGGGGGGAGGGGCTTAGCTCATTAAATGTAGAAGGGGGCATCTCGACGGTTTTACCCCTATTTATATTGGAAATTTTGCCGCTGAGTTCTTTGGCCGTTAACACGGTTTAAGTAAGATCAAAAAATGGCTCTTATCAGCTCAAAGTTGCCAGTCATCCAATTTCTCCATCAATTTCCAATTAACCAACCATTGGAGCGCCACAGGACTCTCCAGGGATCAAATCATCGCTGATATATTATACCTCGCTATACCTTGTTATAGGCGGGACTAATTATGCAATTCTTAACTAGGGGGGAGGGGCTTAGTTCATTAAATGTAGAAGGGGGCATCTCGACGGTTTCACCATTAGTAATACTAATAATTATTTTATAAAAAAATTGTAAATAAGTAAATAACCGATCAGTTGAAAAAGCTGTAACTTACGGCAGAAGGCTCTTTAGTATGAGATTATTTGTGGTTTCGAAGGTATGACTAAAAGCATCTGCTTTGATTTACTTGAGAATGGATACCGTACCTCGCTTGTTTGCGCTGATAATATTTCTCATCGGAAACTTTAATGCCGTTTTAACGAGTTTTAATTTGTATTTGAATTTATCGGAAATAAACAGAATTTTAGGTAAGTTCCTGCTCTTGGGCTTTTTAATGGTTCTTTCACTTGTTGACAGGAACTGTTGAAATTTGTGTAAATAGATAATATTTGTTGTTTGAAATTGTTTATGGTTCTCTCATCATAAACAATCGTTGAAAGGTTTGCAAGGAGATTTATATTACGTGAGAGATGGTGTACCCAATTCATTTGCTCTTCGTTTTTCACTGCCTGTACCTGCTGATATAAATGATATCTTTTTTGATTGGCAAAGTCTCAAGAATCCTCAAGATCCTGGAGTATGTAAAATTACATTGATGCTTATTTAATTCCACTAAATTAATGCAAATTTATTATTATTATTTTATTGTTAAATACAGCTCCAATACAGCATTGGATTCGCAGTCTCAAACCCATCAGCTATGAATTTGCCAACAACTAATCTGAAAGAAGTTGGTGAAATACCAACAGTAAAATCTGGTATCTGTTTGCTATAATTACCTGATTAATAAGCAATAATACAAATCATTCATAAATATCTTATTGTGCTTAGATTGTAAAGATATTGTAGATTGCAGCTTGTATGCTTTGACATAGATTCCTATTTTTTAAATTCCACAGTCTTCAGGGTTACTCTGCAATGCTCAACACAGACTCATTTAGAAGTGAATGTTTCGATATTCATCAACGTCACTTTTCCTTCTGCACACAACCACACTTTCCTGGAAATCAAGTGCACAAAAATGTGCAGGCATTACAGAGGCACGTCATGTTGTTGTTGTTTTTATATTGCTGATAGCTCATTGTTTTTAATCCAATTTACTCAGTGCAGTCTAATTATTTTTTACTGCATTTCAGTGCAAGACTTTACAGTTTAATTACATTTTTTTATAATTTTATTTTCCATATATATTGAATTAAATTACTTGTAGAGCATTTCTTACAAATTTCTTAAGAATGTATTCAAGATTAGCTTATTTATGATGTTATTTAGGTTGCCTGTTTTTATCTGTCATCAGTTCTGATGCTAAAAGCTTTTGGATTTTTTTACTTAGTTTTGGTTTTCTCTGCTTTAAGCTTGTGAATTAAAAGTCAGAAAATATTTTAAAATATTTTATTTAAATTGAAATATTTATTTAAAAATTGAAATTTAAGATTTATTGGGCATCAGAGAGGAGGAGCATATCGAGAGCATCGTCAGGAGGAATTCGTCGTACTATGGAGGTGAATTATGTTTTATTTTCAAATTAAATATTCACTTTTAATGAATTGATTTGTCACATTTTGATTTTTTATCCATTATTTTTCACTTATTACTTGCTTATTTTATGCATTAAAAATTAATTTTCATTAATTAATTAATTAAATCCGTTTCTATTCTGTATTTTATTCTGATGAACAAATCAGCCACGTTTGGAACTTAAAAGCTTAAAAGTAAATTCATAACAACTGACTTTAAATAGTTCCAGAGACTTCAAGTCAGTACTTTTACATTGGCGTCGGATCAGTTTGCGGCTTCATAGTCATCCTTGCTCTTGTTGTTGCTGCCTGTTACATGAGGGTCAAGAGGTTAACCTATGACAAGCAGAGGTTAGAACTATGTTTTGTTATGCAATTTAAAAGTTATTTAATTAATTATGTTAATTAATTATGTTATGTTATGTGAAAGGTGTGATCGTGGTTGAATAAGTTTTGGGATGATTTTAATTCCTGCAGAAAATTTGGAACTCACTGGTTTGGAGTATTTATAATGCTATCATCAGCATATTCAACATGAGCATCATCTTCATTACAATCATTGTCATCATCATTGATATTTTTATTCATTTTGAAAATGTTTTACTCAGTTTAGCTAAACAAATTGGTACTATGTTATGCCCCCTAGTTGGGGCATTGTTTCAAGTGCAATTTCATGCAAATAAGTGCAAATAAAATTAAATTTCTTAAACTTTGTTAAACTATAATTAATTCCATAAAATGTCTCTTTAAAGTGATTTCGTAAAACAAACATTTTCTCTTTCAATTGATTTCAGTGGCATGAATAGCACCATGAACAGCATGTCCTTCAGCGAACATGGCTACTTGAAGGTTGACACCATCAGCTCATCAGTCGGTCAGTTTTCCAAGCAAGATGTAGTGATGATAATGATGGTGATGATGACGACGACGATGATGCTCATGGTGCTTGTATTGGAACAGAAAACAACAAGGTGATGAG
This sequence comes from Hirudinaria manillensis, assembly GCA_034509925.1. Lineage (NCBI taxonomy): Eukaryota > Metazoa > Annelida > Clitellata > Hirudinida > Hirudinidae > Hirudinaria > Hirudinaria manillensis. Next base: position 6,762,772 of record CM067533.1, read on the forward strand.
AACTCCCGAGAAGCACGAGGGACCACCCGGGGTGATGGTCAGTTATGGAGACCTGAGGTTGGCAGACGCCAAGACGACCCTTTTGGAGGTTGGAATCGAAGCCAGCAGTGTTTCCATCCAGGATCTGATCATGGAAGGTTGGAAATTAATTATTTCGTTAACATTTTTGAATATTCATATCTTAAAATTACTTAAAATTATTTCATTAACATATTTTAATATTCATTATAAAATTACTTTAAAATGGTTTAAAATAGGAAGTTTTTGTTTTGTAATTTCGACATGCAGTGGATGTGTTGTAAAAGTAAACTTTGGTTCAAGTATGGTACTTATGGTACTTCACTGTTTATGGGTCTTCAAAGAAAAAAAAAAGGGTGCTTGTGATAAGGATGGATTTGAACACATGATTGCATGCACTGCCTAATGTTCAGTCAATCATCAGTTCACAAAGGAAAACACTTGAATGTTATTTTTACACATTGATTGATGGCGCCTGATTGGTGATTGATAATGATTGGTTAACAATTGGTTCAACTTTTTGTTATGCCAGGTACTTATGGAAGAATCTTCATTGGACAGTTGATTGGATCTTGTGAGATCGTCGAGAGGGGTGATGTTGATAAGAAAGTTCTCATCAAAACAATTTCAGGTATTGACTTTTAAATACGTCATTCAAGTTTGTTAATCAATTTACAAGAAGTTCAAATGGTTGGTCATCAGTTTATAGTTGTTTATTTATTTCATTGGCTCCTGATAAATCTTTATTGTAATTATAATTCAATTAATAGAATTAAAAATAATTTTTAAAAAATAGTTGAATAGATTTTTTTCGTAAGTTTTATTTTCTGTCGACCGAATAAATTTAAAATGACTAACGAAGCAAGTAACGAAGCAGTCGATAAAATCAGGCGACGCAAGCAAGGAACAAATCGACGACTTCCTGAGGTCCGGTTGTCTGATGAAGGATCTGCCGTCAGAGAACCTTTCCAGTTTGGTTGCTGCTTGCATCCAGGATGACTGCAGACCTATGTTGTTGTACTCATATACTGATGACACCAACCTTAAGAAGTACATCATCAACAACAAGGCCGTTTCTTCCAGTCACAACTACCAGGTATTTCGATCGCTCACCTTCTTAACCGATCGTTTAATAATATTAATTATTATTTCCGATCGTTTGGTTACTTTGGTCGGTGATGCTTCTAGACTTTATTTGTTTGTTTATTTTTGTGGTTAACTTTCTTGGGTTTTCTTGGATTTCAAATTTGTTGCAACAATTGGCATAATAATAATAAAAAATAATAATATTAACAATTAATACAATATTAATATTAACTAACCCCAATTGTTTACGTTCTTGGCGTTGCATTACCGCTCTGCTAGAGCCGACGATAAACGGCTAATTTCTTGCAGTAATTAGTAGGAATCATACTATTTTAGGTTTCTATTTTTTCATTCGGGTCATGCCTAGGCTAAGGGGTCAAAAATCACCCGTTTGCGTTGCAACGGAAATAGCGGACATATTGGGGCTAAAGCTTTGTCATAGCTGCATGGAATGCAACGATAGTGCGTTAAAATCCTTGGAAGATTTGATAAATAAAGAGAGCCAGGAGATGCATCTTGAAGTTTTACTGAAGGATGTCGAAGTCATTAAAAAGACAATAGCGAAAAACGAGAATATCATGGAAGCTATTGAGGAACAAAACAAGCGAATCGACTCCCTCAGAGCTAGAATGGAAGAAATTTCTACAAGTTCTTCTCAAAAGCTTGAAGAAAGCCACCAGGATAGCAAGGCTTGGTCCAGTTTATTTGGACATAAGGTGGAAACTCTGGTTACAAAAGTGGGGGAGACCAATTCAACAATTGCAGTAAATAACGACAGGCAGCTGAGGAGAAATAACCTGGTTCTGTTTAATCTGAATGAGAATGAGGCCAATTCAAAAGCTAAAGACAAGGAAGAAGTGCTGAGGATCATCAAGGAGATTACAGACAACAGCATGGACAAAGAAATTAGGGATTGCTTTAGATTAGGCAAGAGAGGAGAAGCTACAAAACCAAGACCACTGTTGATTAAATTAGATAATCTCTTCAGCAGAAATTTGATCCTGGATTCTGCATTTAAATTAAGAAAAAGTGAATCTTTCAAGAAAGTCATAATATCTCATGATCTGTCCAAAGGTGACAGGGACGAGAGAAATAAATTACTGGAAGAAAAGAAAAAAGAAATCACAGCTAGAGACGATGTTTCCAAATGGAATTTTGTTGTTAGAGGTCAGCCTGGAGAATTTCATGTGGTTGCATATAGGAAGCAAAATTTTTAGATGTGAAAGGTTCAAAAAGAAACAAAACAGTCAAGGATATCTCAGTATTTTATAGCAATGTTGACTCCCTGCCCAATAAATTTTCTGAACTCAAGGTTTATGTAAATACGTTGGAAGTGGTTCCAGAATTGATAATCTTGACCGAGATCAATCCAAAAAATTTCAAGTATTCTTGTCAATTGTCAGAGTTCCAGTTGACGGGTTATCAAATGGCTTCGTCGGGTTTTGCAGCAAAGGGTAAAAGAGGTATACTGCTTTATTATAAAGAAAGTTTGTCTATGTCTGAAGTTAGTTTTGACTCTGCATTTGAGGAATTTTTGTGCTTGAAGTTGTTTATCTCCGGTTCCATTGTAAATATCCTGGTTGTGTACAGAAGTCCTAACTGTGCATTGAAAAATAATGACAATTTTATTTTGCTGATTAAGGATTTCTTTCTGCAAAAGGGAGATCATCTGTTGATGGGTGATTTCAATTTGCCGCAAATCAACTGGATTAATTACTCATGCGCCGGGAGTGAAGATAGCATCGAGAGCATATTTTTGGAATTCATTAGGGACAAACATTTGATACAACACGTGATTGAACCTACAAGAAGAAGAATAAAAGAGACTCCTCATATCTTAGATTTAGTTATAACAGATAAAGAACTGATATATGACGTAAGACACAGACCTCCCCTAGGAAACAGTGATCATGATGTTATAACATTCGGGACTTTTATCAAGCATGCAACCGCAGAAGATGTCCGAAAAAAATTTTGTTTTGAACTAGGCAATTACGAAGAAATGAAATCATCTTTGAGGGAGATTTTCGAGAGGCTGCCGACGTCGGAGGATTCATTGGTCACAGATTGGTGTTTCTTTCGAGATTCATTGGTGTCGTCAGCTCAGCAATATGTGCCCTTGAAAACAGAAAGAAAAAAGTTCAGATTTAAAATGACAGAGGAGCTGAAAAACTTGATCAAGAAGAAACATCAGCTATGGAGAAAGTTATACAGACATGGAGAAGATGTTAAAACTGATTTTAACCAGGTGAGAGAAAAGGTGAGGGTACTCTCTAGGAACTTGATTGTTGAAAGTCAGAATCGCATCGCAATGGAGTGCAGAAAAAATCCCAAATTATTCTGGAGTTATGTTAATAAGAGAACATCAAGTAGAAGCAAAATTGCCACTCTGGTTGAAGATGGTAGAGAGATCACTGGAGACAAGGAAAAAGCAGATTTATTTGCAAAGTTTTTTTCTTCGGTGTACGAGTCTGAGGAACAGCATCAAATAAATGAAGTTTTCCAACCAAAAGTTCCAGCAGAGGGAATGGCCAAGCTTAAAGTTGATACTTTTATGGTAGCAAAAAAGTTAAGCCACTTGAACATATACAAATCAGCAGGCCCTGACGGTGTTCATACCAGAATTTTGAGGGAAACTAGATATGAGATTGCAGAATATTTGTGTAAAATCTTTGGGGGGTCTCTGGATACTGCCACAGTTTTTGAAGACTGGAAGATCAGTAACATAGTCCCCCTACACAAGAAGGGGTACAAAAATGATGTAAGAAATTACAGACCAATCGCCTTGACCTCAATTTGTTGTAAAATTCTAGAGTCCCTCATCAAGGATCACTTAATGGATTACTTTCTGAGTAATGGGTTGTTCTGTCCGGGCCAGTTTGGTTTCATTCCGGGCCGATCAACTACATTGCAGTTACTAAGATTTTTGGATGTTGTTACTGAAGCTGTTGATAAGGGCACTGAAATAGATGTAGTGTACACTGATTTGGAGAAGGCCTTTGACAAAATATCACATTGCAAGTTGTTGTTCAAATTGGAAAGATATGGAGTTCACCCGGCTTTGATTCAGTGGATTAAAAATTATTTAACACAGAGATCATTTAGGGTTGTGGTGAATGGAGCTTCCTCTGAACTATACCCAGTTACCAGTGGTGTGCCGCAGGGCAGTGTCCTGGGGCCAGTTCTCTTTATCATTTACATTAATGACATATACAATGTCTGTAGCAACATCTTTTTGTTTGCAGACGATGCTAAAATTTATAAAATGCTGGGACCAGGAGACAGTTATCTATTGCAAAATGATATAAGCAGGGTCATCAATTGGTATAATGTGTGGGGCATGAAAGTCAACTGGGATAAATGCTGCTGTATGAAATTTGGAACTCACCAGGCAGATTACGAGTACACAGTAACAGACACAGAGGGAACTCTTCACTTGATACCCAAGGTAGACAAAATATCAGATCTTGGAATCATCTTGGACTCGAAACTGGGATTTAAGGAGCATATTTTGCAGAGAGTCAGTAGGGCTAACCAGATGTTGGGAGTCATTTATAGAAACTTCAAGCATCTGTCAGAAGATGCTTTGGTTTCAGTATACAAGGCCCTAGTGAGATCACATCTGGAATATGCTGTGCAGGTATGGAATCCATACAGAAAGGGCCTGGTGGATACTTTAGAAAGTGTGCAGCATAGATTCACCCATATGTGCAAATCATGCAAAGACTTAGAATATATTGATAGATTAAAAATTTTGAAACTGCCCTCCCTGGTGTACAGACGAAAAAGGGCTGATTTGATATTGATGTTCAATATCATCAGAGGAACTGCACCAGAATTCCTATGCCCTAGGCTTATGTTTTGCCCAGAGGAGAGAACGAGGGGCCATGATTGGAAACTATCAACAAACATTGCTCACAGGGATTTGAGGAAGTTTTTTTTCAGCAATAGAGTTGTCCAAGAGTGGAATGATCTTCCTCGGTCGGTTGTCGGTGCTCCAAACCTGGACATCTTCAAAATGTTATTGGATGATTTTTTTGGGGATTGTAAATATTTGATGTGACTGGTTGTTTTATTGTTTGTTTGATATGTAGAGGGTTTTGCTTTTTGTTTACTTAAGTAATTTGTGTTAGGCGAGGGGTTCGCCCGTGCCTTTATGTGATAATAAAATAATAATAATAATAATAATAATAATGCATGTTTATATATTTACATTTTTAATGAAGTGTTTGAATCTATGAAAGTGAAAATGTCGACCTACTTCTGAACCTCAAATAATCCGATGGTGGTCTGTTGAAGCAGTGAAATTAATAAATTATTTATTTAATTGATTGTTGAATTAATTGTCCTTATAATTATTAATTATTACCCTTATTAATTGTTATATCAATTATCCTTCAGGGCGTCACGAGAGAACAGCTGATCTACGCTGCCATACAAATTGCACACGGAGTTCATTACATGCACAAGAAGCACATCGTACACAGGGATCTTGGAACCAGGAATTGCATGTTGGTGTTGCAATTTATGAGTTTCAATTGAATTTTAGAATTTATTGAATTCTATTAAGTTGTTGATTATATAAATAATCTTTTTATTTGTTGTTGATACTGATCATCTCTTTCCTGTTTGTCAAGATAATAACACAAATTAATAAGAATTACCGAAAGGTAATAATAAATAGTTGATAATAATAGGTATAATATATAAAAATAGGTAATAATAAATATCAACTATTTATTATCAATTATAGAGATTTATTATCGATTAAAAATTGCAGAATAAACAGCCAACTCCTCGTCAAGGTCACGGATTCGGCTCTCTCGGCCGACCTGTTTCCGAGCGATTACGATAGGCTGGAAACTGCAGAACTTCGACCAATCAGGTGGCTCGCTCCAGAGGTCATCGACAACGACACCTACTCGCCATCTGGTGATACCGTGAGTGAAAATCACCTCGTTGGCTTTATGAATTATCCGTGGAATTCGTGAGAATATTCAATTTATGGAAGCAGGGAAATAATGTTAATTCGGGTTTTCATAGTTTTAAGTTTACGAAACAATGAGATACAAAAATGGAAGCATCTAAATATACAAATCTTGATTAATCTAGAAACAAAAATAAATATTTTGTTAAATTAATGTTTTGTTAATAATTAATCCATCACTTAACTAATTTTGAGCATTCATGCCTTTGTCTTTCTATCAGTGGTCATTCGGAGTGACTCTGTGGGAGTTGATGACCTTGTGCCAACTGCCCTACGAAGGGGTCACCTCTGCCAACATCGTGACCTTCCTCAGGGACGGCTACAGACTCTCTCAGCCAAGCGACTGCCCCAATGAAGTGTTAGTCCTGATGAAATCTTGCAAATTACTTGCAAATTACTCGATAGTAAATTAATAACTTAAAAAAAATCTTTTTCTTTACAAAGTCGTTAGTTTTAAGTTTAAAACTTTATTTTTACAAACCTTGTTGGCTTTTTTAGTTCCCTGACATCATAAAACGAAATATACAATTTAACGAAACTTTCTGTGAAACAACTTGATATGCAATGGCCTCATTATTATTATTGTTATTTATTATTATTATTTATCATTATTATTATTATTATTTATTATTATTATTTATCATTATTACATTGTTATTTGTTATTATGACATTTATCACTTATTGTTCCAGGTTTGCCATGATGGCCTGCTGTTGGTGCTCATCGCCAGAGGACCGCCCAAACTTCGTCCAACTCCAGCTGTGCCTCCAGGATTATTATGCCACACTCATGCAGGTCGCATGACTTTGTATAAAGACGGAAGCCATACTTAGTTATTTCATAGACAATCCCTGAAGGTTCAATGACAATCAATCTCTAAACGATTGTGAGTTGTGATCCGTTACAAGGAGGACTTGGAGAATTGCTGAGACTGGAGCCTTGTTGTTGCAACCAACTGTTCGTCTGCAAAGCAGCAACATTAGTGCCTCCTACTTGCAGTATTTCATTTTTGTTTTTTGACTCGCTCGACTCCAATGATGACGTCCGTCCGTCCGTCGCATCGATCGAGTCTCCGAAGTCACGTGACTCGAGTCGTCGGATTTACTTTTGCTCTTTTGATGTTCTGCATTTTCCTTTATTCATTCGTTTGTTTGTTTGTTGCTAGAATGCTTCAGAAAGATGGTGGTGTGTTTAGAAAGCTGAATGTAATTTTCTTCTGGTCACGACCTTCCTGTCTTCCACAAAAAGATAAACAGTATTTTACAGTTCTCAAAAGTCTGTTCAAATTAATTTCAAACTGATCTCTTTAAAGGCATTCAATGAAAACTCTCGTCTGGAGTTTCTCACTGATGACTGTAATTTTGAATTTACAAATTTTAATAGAATAAACAAACAAATTAAGTAATTAATTAACTTATGATGTGTTTTTAACCTCGTTTTACTTCGAGAGCGTGAATCAAAAAGTTGGAATTTACAAGAAGTCGAAAAAGTGCAGACGATCGGTTAAGCAGTTCAGAAAATCCACTCGAATAAATAATTAAGAATTCGGACAGATGAGCCCACGATTGCATGCAAAAAAACAACCCAGGTTTACAAAATCAGAACAAACAAATCCATCAGCAAATCCATCGAACAACAAAACTTCCTAAAACGAAAAAAGGTTGCGAAAACTCGGAAGGAACCTCGTCCGATGGTGTGCTAGGCACGAAAGCATTCGGTTTCGAAATCAAACTCTGCAATGCAGAAAATTAAAATCAACGGCAGACTTTCCCAGCACGGCAAGCAGACGACAATTTGATGGATGGTGTTGGAATGAATCAAGTCCCCTCGGGCAAAATGATTGGATAAATGCATCCTGCATCTTTAATAAAGATAGTCCTGTTGCTACTTACAATGCAATGCTCGTGGCATGGAGTTGCTGGCAAACAAATTCATCATCATCATCATCATCATGAAAACCCATTTGAAAATCCATTTTGATTAAGAAGCATAAATTTGCATGCAACTTTGCGTGCACTGAGATTCGCAGGAAATGTGAATAATCCTCATAATACTTTCGGAGGGAAAAAAGTCTCAGAAATGATATGAAGAAGCAGACGACAGAACAGATATGAAGAAGCAGACGACAGAACGGATATGCGACAGTTTTTTGTTTGAAAAACGCTACAAAAGTCTGGAGTGAACAAACAAACAAACGGATTCAACACTCGAATTCTCCTAAAATGCAATGCCCTGATAAATGGCCGACGTTAAAAATAATTTTAAATTATCTCATAAAAGTGCAAAAAATCCACTATTTCGAGAATAAATCTTGAAGTCAAAGTTCTCAAAATGACAAATCAAGTGAGTGAACATGCAAAGAAAGAAAGTCAGAACCAGAAGAAAATGAAGACGACGACGACGACGATGATTTTTCAGTGATACATCCGGACTTCGTAACATTGCACTACACATTGAAATGCATGTTGTTTTTTGTTGTTGTTGTTGTTTTTAAGAACATTCATCAGTGATTAACAAAAACACTCAGACAAAGGTCGACTTTCTCTCCGTGGCAGTTTGTGGTCGCAGAGCAGCCGGAATCGCGGGCGCCGTTGCAGCCGCGGCGGTCGACGGAGACGTCGTCGACGACGATGACGACAGCGACCTTCCGTTCTGCTTGGCAACTTCTTGTTGGATGATTTTGAAAGCAACTTCAAAAGCTTTGCCAAGAGCCAGGACGACATCTGTTGAGAGATTCTGGAAAAAAAAAACCACAGGTACTAATGCCATAGTCCTGACTATTAGGTGATTAAGAGGATTGATAATGATATGAAAATGACTTAAAATACTTGGAATAGATGGAATGAATGATGGTTGTTTGCATTGAATTTGTCAACAGAGTTGTTTTGAGACGTCGCCGTCGGTGAGACTCAACAACAACAATAGCAATAATAATAACAGCAGCAGCAGTAACAACAACAACAATAACAATAATAACAACAACAACAATGCACTACTAACGATGTACTGGGCATTGAACACGTGACAAAAGTGAACTGATTCAAGGACGTCCCAAGCGACGAATGCAAAGTACTCGAGAAGTTCGCTGTCCTGGCAGACGCAAAAGACGTTGCTCACTTCGTGGGATCCGAGAACTTCCTGAAGGTTTTGAAGATTTTGTGACGAAATTGTAAATTTAAATTTTTAAATCAATGCCAAAACTCCACCTGAACATTTAATGAATATTCAAAGAACGTTCAGTGAACGTATAATATAAATAGTATAATATAATATATAATATATATATATATATAATAGTATAATATAAAATTCCTGGCAAGATCAGTAGATCTAACGTCTGCCCGATGAATACTGGCATTCGACCGAGCATATCGACTCGAGACAAAGTGAACGTCAATTATCGCTAATTTTAACAGAATGGATGCCATTGCCACTTGGTCAATTAGAATTTAAAATTAGAAATTCATTTTAATACATTTTATTTAATTTCTGAGACGTTTTTGTTTTTTAACTCATGATTGATGGACGAAGACGTCCTTCCTAGATTTTGCCGCCTCACCTGAGATATTTGATCCCTGAAGGTGACTTGATTGGGAGAGATCATTATCACAACTCGTCTGCTCTCGACAGGAGAAAGCTTCAATAAAATTGAGACCAAATAGGATCATGTAGGCTTTGAAATAAATAAATTATGATAAGTAGATAAATAATATAATATATTCTAAATAATATCTCTTGATAAGATAAAGGAATAAATTATGGTAATGTTGATGGATAGTATAATATAAAATTCCTGGCAGGATCAGAAGTAAATAAATTATGATAAGTAGATAAATGATATGCTTCAAAGTGGTTTCACTATAGCCCAGTGCAGTGCAAAAATAAGCAATTAAAAAGAAGCTCATTTATCAATTTGAGAACAACCTCATGTTTATTCATGATTTTTATTTAATTTATTTAACCTTTAAAACTAAAATTTTAATAATTTATTTATCACCTAATTACCCGATTAAGCATTAAAATAATTGAAAGTAATTGAACAATAATTTTTTTTTTCTCGGAGTCCACTCACTCGAATCTGTTCGATGCACTTCCTGGCAAGATCAGGTCTCTCAATGGACAGAAGTTTTACTGTGCCCAGGTACTGTGAGTGAATGAAGAGCAAGTAAAAGAATAAAAATCAAACGAATATTAATTATGAACCGGGATATTTATTGAATATTATTATTTCCAATTCCATGAAAAACAATTTAAATGTTGGCAATATTAATAAATGACTTCCAAGTCAACAAACTGAGTTGCTCTCTTAATGTCCGTACAATTTCATTCAGCAATTGGAGGTTATTTATTTATTTATTAATCCATTTAATATTTTTAATTAAATTTAATTTTTAATTTATTTAGGAGGACGTAAGCTTTTGAAACTCACGGTGACCGAGAAACTGCTGTGGCCGAGCTGTAGGTCGGAAACTTCGGAGACAAAGTCCGTCTGCTTGGCACCGACGCCGGAGGTCGTCTGGAGGGAAGAAGCAGACGCATTCGAGGAGGAAGGGGTCACGACCTTTATCGTGGGTTCCAGAATGCCGCACTTCAAAAACAAGATAAAATGACGTTTTCTAAATAATAATAATAATAATAATAATCATATTTCCACAGAAGAAACATGATGCAAGTCAGAGTCTGCAACATTAGCAATATGAGATCATCAGTATCCTAGTGTAATTCAATATTTGTTTTGGTTTCAAACTAATTAATTTCATTATGGATCATTTAAACTCTAGGTGCTGACACTCTAGCTAGTTTTAAACCATTAACCATCCATCCAACAATCCATCCATCCATCCATCCACCCACCCACCCATCCATCCATCCATCCATCCATCCACCCACCCACCCATCCATCCATCCATCCCTCATTTGATCTTTCAGCTTGAAATCTCCCATTGAGAAATGTTGACAGAAAAAACATTGTGACTCAAAATAATCAATCTCCAAAGGTAAAGGACAACAACTACATCATAACGATTATAACCATGGTGGTAACATAATAGCCTGGTGATGATAATAGCAACGGTGATGATGACATTGACGATGATGATGATGATGATGATATTGGCAATGATAATGACTACATTCTATGGTGGTGATGATGACTAAGATAGCAGAGAAGAGATAATATTAGGGGAAAAGAGGATGAAAATTAAAAAAGAACAAAATAAGAACAACCACAGGTTATCAAATGTAACAAAAATTATGTTTTAATAAACGTGGTTTGGAAGGAAATCCTGAGGTTATAATTGATCGCAAGACCTGAGGTTTGTTGGTATTGCAATAACCAACTATGGTTGTACAGTTGGACTTCTCACCAAATTAAATTTTACTCATTCATTTATTTATTTATTCATTTATTTATTTATTTATTTGCTTATTTAGAATGTAATAGAAACAAATCTATGGCAATGCAGACAAAAAAAGATGACGACGACGACGACGATGATGATACCATGGCTGATAACGAGGATGAAGTAATGATGTGTTAATGTTGATTACTAAACCATAAAACAAAAGAGAATTCTTATAAGGGGGTTGATTTGGAGACATGAATATTTATTAATCCATGGACATGAATATTTATTAGCAATTCATGGACAATTACTTTTCAATAAATATCTTTGTTATTCAAACAAAAGTACTGCACCCAATGACCCCCTAGTAAGCATAATTAATTCTGACAAAAACTGACTCAATAAAATAAAAGTTATTCTCACAATCAGCTAAACAAACATATAAATAAGTGAATAAATAAATAAATAAATAAATAAATAAGAGAATTAATAAATAAATAAATAAATAGTGCCAACATTTCTCAGGACCTCTTCCAGTGTTATGACCTTTGACTCCCTCCTCGAATCGTGACCTTCGACGTGTCTCCTGAGGGTGCTGCTGGCACTCGAACGACCAGACTTGTTCGATCGAAGAGAAGAATAATCCTTGAATAGGCTGACGTCCCCGATGTTGTTGTTGTTGCTGTTGTGGCTGTTGTTGTTGTTGCCGCTGAGGTTGTGGTGTCGTTGGAGGAGATACTCGGTCAGGCAGATGTTCTGCGGAGCGGAACCTTTGGACTCGTCGACCTGGTTGTCGTGGCAACCGTTAGCCTTTGGATCCGTGACGGGGATCTTGAGGGGAGAGTCGTTATGAGAGGTTAGAGGATGATTTAGAATTCTGTGCCATCACCATCATCATCATCATCATCATCATCGTTATAATTAGTTGTATAATTAGCTACATAATTGAAATAAATGGACAAGAAGAAAAATAAATCATGGAAAGTTTAAAGTAAACTGAACAACCGATGCATAAAATTCAATTAAACTCTGATAACGAAACTGAATCACTTCAAAAAACATGTCCAATCAGATCAACAACAACAACAACAGCAACAATGAATTCCAAACCAACTTTGGAGTTGGCTTGTGATCTCAAAGCGTTTATTGATGCCATGATCCTATTTCTATGTCCCAGTCTGGATATATGGAAGAGCTGAAAACAGAATAAAATTTATGGAAGGATTTTATTTAAGAAATTCATTTTATTTAATTTAAGAAATGAATAAAATGTCAACTATGCAAGTTCATTTGGTAAACGTGAGTCAGTGATGAGACCTCGTTGTTGACTTGTGTCGATGTGACCATGTGCGTGTGTGCAGACAACATAGGGACAACATTACTAATATTAATTAAGATTACATCTTGTAATGCATCCTAAAATTATAATTGTTACAAAAAGTTACACCATCATCATGACCATCATATTACATATTACATGATGATGATGATGATGATGATAATAATAATAATAATAATAATAATAATAATAATAATAATAATAATAATATAATGATTTAAAAACAATGGACAATTATTTGCAATTAGCAAATAATCCTGTAATTTGAACAATTGCCTCATTGCAATGTTGTTTCGTCATCAAGTAATTCCAGTCGTTTGCTTGCACATAAAAAATATTATGTTTTTATTATTAATCATGCTTATTATTCATGTAATTATTATTTAAAACAAAAATTCTTCCATAATAACAATAAAATAAATAATAATAATTGTTATCAACACGATAGTATTATGCTATAATTAATGGTATAAACTAATAATAATAATAATTTGTTATTGATATTAAAAGTGGTGGTCCAATAACCTAGGATGATTATGGAAGACTTTGTTTAATCTTAAACATGTTTTCAAATTTAAAAGCATTCATTTCCTCTTGCAAGTTTCAACAAGTTATTTAAAAATAATTATTTTAAAATCCCAAAAAACCTTCACAAATGTGGTGGCAATTAAACCAAGATGAGTAGGAAAAGCCTGGCTTATGATGGATTGGTTAGTATTTATAGAACTAAAAGGAATTTAGCTGAGAGAATAATTTATAAAAATTATTCCAAAATTATTTGGAACTTGGTTCTCAGGAGTATCCATTTCTAGAATTACATCACGTCCCTATATACATGCATGCGATACATTATTTCCAAGACAAACAATCAAGCTTGTTTTCTTCTCAAACAATTCAATAAATAATAATATTTTTTTTTCAAAATAATAAAAATGAAATGATCCTCCTTATTTATGAAATCATACAAATCATTAAAAATAAATAAAAAATTTTGTTTAATAAGTTGCAGACTCCCTTCATAATATGTCATGTAGCAATATCATGTGGCAGCCAATCGCAGCACTCCATCCTACTTTTCGCTAATAATAACCTGCAGCATAATAAACATCAGAAAATATTTTCAAAGCAATAAAGATCAGAAAAGTAGGAAATACAAAAACCATACAAAAACAAACAAACAAGCAAAGGTCATTTACTGAGGTCAACTGAAGATCCCAAATGTTTAGCAAGTCTTCGACACGAGAGCATCCATGGACTGCAAAAGTGTCGCAATAATCTGATAAGTCCAGAGAGGTCAACCAGTCCCTGACGGAATCAAAGGAGGAGCAGAGGCCCAGTTGATCTGCAGTCGCGGGAGAACATTAGAGAATGAATTGTTTAAGAAATCCAATAAAATTATTGTAAATAATGCAAAATCTAATAATGTTTAAAATAATTTATTTTCTTTTTTTTTTGATAAACCACATCAAGTAAAAGTTAAGTGACGTAAGAAATAATAATAATACAATAATAATACAATAATAATTATTATTATTATTATTACACTGAGTAAATTCATGTTTAAAAGATAAAAGACTTTTGGTAACCATCGATCTGAAGTATAAAGAAGATAGAAAGAATGAAAGGAACAAATGAATAAATGAATGAACGAATGAATGAATCCTTATCTGTGAAACAACAGCAGCTGAAAAACTCAAGAGAAGTTGTTTTAAAATTCAGGGAGCACAATTATTGCTTCCAAAGCAGACAACTCCTTTTTTTTTATTATCAACATTCCCATCAGCCTGGATTCCTGGGTTCAGTGGTTGATTGATGATGACGACGACGACGACGGCGGAGGCGGTGGTGGTGATAGTGGTAATGATGTTGACGACGTCGACGATAACGACCTTGACAATGATGATCATGGTTGAGTGGATGTCTGATAATATCATCTTTATCCTATGAGTTGAACTGGACGTCATCATCATCATCATCATCGTCTTCCTCATCGTAATCATCATCATCATCATCGCAATCTCCAATTGATTTCCACCGTTCAATTCTAAGCCGATCACTACAAGCCAGGTCAACAAGTGTAGCCCTTATTCTAGAATTCTAGAATAATTCCCCAATTATCCATCCAAAGATCTTTATCTGGGTTTATAGTCAGTTCATTTCAATCGAGATACTTTCCAGATATTCGTGATGGTTTTGTTAAAAGCCCCACCACCACCATCACCATAGTCATCTTCATCATCATCGTCATCGTCATCACCATCGTCATCGTCATCACCATCGTCATCATCACCACCACCATCATCTCAACCATCATTTCACTGAAGCCATGAGTCATCGCGACCCGTGACTAATGACTGAATTGTGGCTGGTACTTTCATCCAATTTTAATTCAAGTGAAATTAAAAACTGTTTTTTATTTTAAATTAATATAAATTTTAAATAATCTAATTAATTTTTATTAATTTTATTAAATGACATGATATTCTAAATCCGAAGATCGAAAGTGAACTTGGATCACGAGCTCGGTTTGCATTTCAAACCAAAGAATAAATATCAAAAATATTCGTTAAAAAAATTTCCAAAAATTATCCATAAATTCTTTAAAAGAGAATTAAAGTATATATTTCAATAAAATAAATAAACAAACAAGAACCTAAACTGGTCTCGTTTTTGAGCTGTTGTGAGGCCTGGATTAAAAGCCTCCTCTCGTCGACATCAGACAATCCAATCTCAATCAAGTCTCCATCGGACATTATTTCAGGGCCCTGAGGAAAAGGAAACGAAACAAAATATAATGAAATATAAATAAATAAATAAAAACAATTATAAGATTAATCAGATTAATTATGCACAACTTGTGAAGAATCGTGCAATACGAAATTATATAAATATGATTACTCGTAATAACTATGGAATAGAACTTGAATAGAATCCCCCTTTCGTAGATTCAGTTGCAAAAAAATCAACAAAATTCCGTTGGACCAAGGCATTGTTTATGACAATGCAGGGAAACAATCAAGAAAATGGGTCAGAATAACAAGGCTATTATTGATTAGATTCCACGGCAGGAGCAAGAAACGGAGAAATGGAGAAATTCAATATCGCCGATTGTTTTTTTTGAAATCTTCTTTGAAATTCAAAGACACGCAAAAACAACAAAACAACAACAGCAGCAGCGGCATCGGAGGTTCTCATCAAAAGGTGTTTCAAGTTTAATATTCAATTTGACACTTTCCCATGTGCCTCAACGTGTTATTGATCATCGTATTGATCATCGTACTGATCGTTTTTAGTCATCATTCGAAGTGATGATACTATATCCATTGAAATACTACACCCATCGTGGCAGTTACGACACGATGAAATGAAATTATTTCTTCTATAAAACTCAACTATAAAATTGCTTTCTGCTTCTTAATTATAATCATATGTGGCATAATTATTATTATTATTATTATTATTATTATTATATTTATAATAATTTTTTTATTCCACTCTAAAAAGTTGAGATTTATAAAAAAAAAATATTATGAAACATTACATATTATGGCAAAAAATACTGTAAAATAAAATTATTAAAAATAATAGAATTAATAAAATAATAATAATAATAATAATAATAATAATAATGACGATAACAATAATAATAATAATAATAATAATAATCGAACCATGAATCTCAGGTCGTCAAATCCATTGGATATGAGGAAGTGTTCATATTTCGAGAGGCCCTGATCCGACAGCCAATCAGTGAGAGCTCTGTCGTAAGCCATGAACCTGTCTGAAATTTGATGGGTGTTATGTAGGACTGTGACAAGTGACCCTGACCTTAATTGATGCATTAGTGAATGATGCTGATTGGTGCATTAGTGAATGACAATCAATCAAATTTGTGCATTAGTGAATGACAATCAAACAAATTTGCTTAAGCAAGAGTTAATGGAAACAGTTTCAATTAAGAAGCCAGTTATAATTACTCCACTAGTTTATTCTAGACAACTAATTAATTATTGAAATAATAAACTAAATAATTAATTATGTAATTTTAGTTAGCTACGATGACAATTACATAACAATTACAGTAATGGGTTTCAATTTCAGGGATGAATTCTGTGAATTAAAGTTGCAAAACTTTTCATTGCATGTGTATCAAATCCCTAATGCACACTTGAATTACTTTCAGCTTTTCACCCGATGATTCATCATCGTGGCATTATCATCCATCTCGACATCACTATCATGATGTCATCACAGTTCGTCTATTTGTAATAACCACTACTAAGCACCCCAAAAACTCAAGATATAAAACGACCAATATAAAGAAAACTGAAATTAAAATCTAATAAAATCTTCAAAGGCCTTGAAAATTCTTGAAGTGATAAGTTGTAAACACTTGTAAATTATTTCAACTTGAGAATTTAACCATCATCTCAATTTAAGCCAGGCTTAACAGTAAGAAAACAAACTAAATTCCAAATAAAGGAAAGGTTATTAGTAATAGTTATATATTATTTATTATATTAAACATGATGAAGTTCAAGCTATACTACAATGCATAATATTATATTAGTGCATTAGCCATGCCTTGATATTAGGGCTATAAGAATGTCATAAAATGTATCTTAACATTAAGTTAAGATATGCATCATTATGCATAACAAATGTTTCTTAACACTTCAATTATCCTTAAAGCTATACATAAAGGAGTTCACTTTTAAATTGCAATCTTATCACAAAACGTTTCTTTAAGAAATAATTTCCTCCCGTCAACAACAAAACAATGCAACAACAAACCATTAGAGAAATGTGGAAATCCTCCATTGGCCGTGGATTCCTCCGGTAGCGAATTGCTGCTCTCCAAGATATTGCTGATGCCTTCATCATCCAAGGCGTCGGTGGTCAGACCCGTGTCCAGGGAGGCCATGACCCTCTCGATCTGAAAATCAAAATTGCTGTTTTAGATTCAAATTAAGAATTTGCATATTTTCATTAAATTTATAATAGATTTTGGATTATAATAAAGCTAATATTGGGTAGTTTTCAGGTTTGTTTTGTTTTATACATGTGAGGCCAAATGAATTGGATTTAAGTTACTGTCACCTGTTATTAAAAGTATTCTAGTACCTTATTATAAAGCACTTAGCATTATATTCAAAATAACAAAATATTTTTAATTAAATTGAAAATTCTCACCCAAAAAGTGAGAACCATTAAAGGCCTCTTAATGTACTTATTTACATTTAATAATTGTTACAATAATTTCGTGGATGAGTTGGTCTCTCTTAAGTCATTAACCATCATCACTTTTACCCATCGAAGAAGAAGATAAGTGGTTTGATAATAAAAAAAATATTTAAACTGAGCTTAATAATAAATAATTGAGCTTACTATTTCTGGCATAATCTCGGGTATTACTTAATGACTTATCATCAATTCATCATCACCATCATCACCACCTCCACCATCATCATCATCATTATTATTGTTATTAACTCAAAGTGATTATTATGATCTCCCACAAGTCTAGCAGCAGTAAAAACAAACTTCTATCCCTATAGGAAAAAATCAAATAAACTGGGACCATACTAGTTTCAGCCTCATAACAACGAGATCTCATAACGTTGACTTAATGCTTAATATTAGTCAGGCAATAACCAGTCAGTAGTTAATCACTTAACAACCAAAGTCCAACCATTCAGTAAGCTATCACTACCAGGCTAAATACAAACTGAAATCTCTAGACAGGTGAGACTAATCAAATTAGTGAAAATAAATTATAGAAATATTAATTCAGTGATTAAGTTATCCCAGACATAAAATATAAATATGTAAAATACTCTTTGCATTTTTTTGTATACAAATCACCGTCAAACAAAGTGCAGCATAAAGAAACCATCTTGTCTATATGTACAGTACTACACTCGTACAGTGTACTAGTTATTAAAAATTCACATGCCTGAAACAAATTAAGTCATTGCAATCAGCCTTGCCAGCCTGTCAAACCTTATCAAATAGGTGAAAGGCTTACAATGTCGTCGTCGAGCTGTTGAGAATTGAAAATTATTAAAGACTCTCGAACTGACACTCCAGTCGGTGTTAATGGAGATTAAATTTTCTTCCAAACGAGATTGTTAGGTCAAGATAGATAAAGCGATTTGAAATGTTTCCAGGAGGGCAAAGTCTGCTAAAAGAAGATGTAAATAAAGTTTGAAAAGATCAGATATAGCGCCACGCGATTGAGTTATTTCCTTTGCTTTGCCATAAATAAATAGAACTCTGGTGGAGCATGTTAATGACTAGATCCAAATGCAGGACACCACGGTCGTCCGTGCTAATTGGAAAGAATACCTTTGATGCAGAGGAATAATTGTTTCGCATGTAATTATGATACCGCAGTTATTTATTTATTTATTTATTTATCTATCAGTTAAATCAATTTTAGCAACCTCGTCCGAAATCCAGTTCCGATTTCAATGACGATGCGTTCAATAGCCGGTAGAAATCTCACACCTAGTCAAAGTTTGATCAGATCAGGCGATAACTGCTCGTGAAAATTTGTCTCGCAACTAATTGTCATCGATTGTCTCTGAAGAGGGTTGCGTTGTTGCCAATTTGTCCTTTAGCTATTGTGCAAATAACAGATGAAATTACAAACCTCGGATGACAAGTGTAAAGACTTAGCGTTGTGTTTTGTGATCGCGTTTATTTCAATTATATAACAATTAGGTTTATCCGTGCATTCCAGATAATGCAGCACTTATAATTGAGAAAGGAAGATAAAAAGTTGATAAATTCACCCAAATGTATCGTCGAAAAATGATCAGAAGATTGATTAAGCTCGATGCACATTAGACAATGCAGACCGAGGTCATCAAATAGATGTGACATCTTTTTCAATTTTCAAGCCATGCCAATGAAACGGCACTTCCTTTTCTAGCCTCCAACGATTTGACGAAAACTCCTGAAGCGATGCCCATTATACATGCCTGCTTTCCAGCTCCAGATGGAAATAATCTGTTTATGATAAGCACAGTGTAGGTGCTCAAACGGGGTGTGTGTGTGTGTGCGTGGATGTGATAACATTTTAAAGGAAGAAGAAGATGATGAAAGGTCAACGGGCAGCTTTGAACAAACTCAGATGCATTCGGCACTGGCGCAGAGTAGTCGTTCCAGTACAAGGTGCTATTAATTATTTGCTTATCTGGCATTAAGCAAAGAAACACGCCCTAGCGAAAGAAAGTACCTGATAACGTTCCATGGAAGCTGTCTAGTTGATATTCAATAGACTGTAACTTGACATTTCTTACGCTTTTGTTTATGCCCAAATGAAGATTAAATTTTCGCTAGGAAACCAAACAACGAAGTGTTTAAAGATCTATCAGGACGATAGGTGGTTGGTCCTTTCATGAAAAAAAATCAGTAAGACTAACAATAACAATCACAATAGCAATAATAACTTCTGGTTATGAAGTGTGTTATCACGTTCTGTGAGTTGGTTATTCTAGCACGTTCATTGAAGTCTTAACTATTACAATGAATCTACTAATTCTTTACAACTAATAATACTAGGAATAAGAAGTAGCTTTAATTCCAGAAATGATTAATATCAGCTTTGATGACATTTATTTTGAAATTTCATAAAAGCAGGATCTTCTCAGAAACAGTAAAGACCTCTTTTTTACAAAAGAGTTTCAAGCCCTCAGGAAGCAAAGCTTTGGATAACTGTTGAAAAGTGAATGATAAACATTTAAACAAAACACAATCAAGCAGGGTGCAAAGAAAAAAAAATTGAAACAGATGATAATTGCAGATAATTAGAAGAAAGTATAACAAACCCAAATGAAACAAAAAGCGTTCTATAAAAAGTGAAGCAATTAGTTTTTGTTATGAACAGAACAATTTTAAATTTCCAAAGACAAAAACAAGAGTCAGTTGTTCATGTGACTCCATCAACAACGGACAAACAATTAAAGTGATAATCATAATGAGAGCTGTTTGCCATCAACTCTGACTTTCTAAAAGTTTTGTTTCAACAAACTAAAAATTAATTTGAAGAGTTTTTTTTTCAATGTTTTACTCAATGCCCTATTCAGTGCTTTCTTTAAACTATGAATTAATGGAGTCACAACATAAATATTTTATAAAAAAAAACTGGAGATTAAAGAAGTTGGAGGTAAATTTGAAGCTGAGGCAAGGAACAAGCATATCCAGTTACCAGACGATGGAAACCTAAACTAACTTTTCTGATTTGTGCAAATGACCTTCTGGAAAACCACAAAAAGCTTAGAACAAAGAAAATAGTTGACCTAGTTAGCAAAAGGTCAAAGTCATGATGTGCAAGCGAAACTGCCAGACTTCAGACTTAACTTTGGATTGTAAAGATTTTCTTCCTCTTTTTGAGTTTTAGGATTTAAGTTATAAATACAAATAAACATTTAGATATTAAATAAACATCAAATAATGTAGAAATGTACTTAAAATGTTAAATAATCAAAAATAATAAATGTTGGTCCTCAGTGATTAATCAATTTGCTTACCTTGGCCCATTCTTCATTTTCATCTACAAAGTCCAAACTTTCCTCAGTGTTGAGAGATGAAGTCATGTTTTTAAATCTCGTACATACAAACCGTGACTATATTTTGTTCACAATGCCTGGGTGCATTACATTTATTGATGTTGATCTAATTGTCATTTGATGTATTTCCAAGGAATGATTTTAGAACCTCATTTAATAGTAATGAATCATTCGTCCATCATTTCTTATCCATGACACCAATAAAGTGCAGTATTGTTATTCCACGACGACGAAGTTGAAGTTAAAGTTTGTTTATATAGAAGCCCTAATTCTACTTGCAATTTGTAAACAAAACACCGGCGCCAGACGAGACCATGAGAACAACAATAACCAGGAGCAACACAAGTCTTTTAAACGCCGGGCAAATCCGAGCTCTATCACTGTAGAGGCCCAACAGTTACTTACTCTCACTTTATCACTTTCTTCTTTTTTTCGTTTATTTAACCTAGAGCTTATAATCTAAGATAAAACAATATCTAATAATTTTTAGACAAAAGGAACAAATTATCGTATTGCTTGCAAACTCTCGCTGGGCATCAATACGGTCAGTAATATTATAACATTTTATTTCAAACCATTAAATCATATGAATACTTCTGGGACACACGAAAATGTTTTAACTGCAAATATATTTTAGAATTTGTTTAAACATGCCATTATTACTAAAATAATTAATAATTGTCAAATAACTGTGTATTTAAACTCCAACAAAAGATTTATTTAAAAATTTAACTCAAGAAAATAACCCTTAATTTTATGTAAAAAAAACCGCAATTATGAATCAACTTTTTAATTTTGTAAAATAATTATATTATATTCCCTAGGTGGCACGAGTGTTTAATATCGCATTGCAAAGGCCTTTTACTTGAAACTTCAACAAAATTTAGAATCAATGGTTGATTTATATGCTATTATGATAAATATTCATTTACATTGATTTTCATTTCAGTTGATTCTAAAAGTAATAAATGTGAAGAATTCCACTTTATCTGGACACTCGGAATTAAACCAAAAAAGAGATTGAAAGATTCGTATACACTACAAATTACATGTAATTCTTTAGACAGTTTACCACTGTAAAATCAAATCCGACAAAGGTTTCAGTAAGCCCCACTCATCGACTAATACGCTAAAAAAAAAGATCGCTTGCACTTTGAATATTCACAGAACTGCGTGTTTCTTTTTCCGACCAAATAAACCGGTACGAACGTTTTGTAACCAAATTTGTCCCCTACTAAATCAGCATCGAAAAAGCGGTCTACCGTAACCACTAATATTTACGACCATCAAAACCGCAACATCGACATACGACCACTAACCGCGACTCCTATCAACAGAATTCATCATAGGCTACCTCCGCTACCAAAATTGTCCGAAAATGTGTAAACAAGCCAATTACAATCCCCAACACTTGCAAAACACATCAACTGGTAAAAGCCTATTTTTAACAAAAGCTTGTGAATCCTCCTTTCCTGGCACTCAATAGAACAACATGCAAGACAAACAATATTAGTATAAATTGAGTTTTATTTAATCCTCCTAAATGGCATCATCGAATATACAGGGCTCGGAGACCACTCATAATACAAAGTTCTGTGCTACCGAATCCACTTCTCCCTAGAGACCGATGCTTAGCCGACCCTCCACTTGACGTAGACGGCCTTGAACTTGTCGAATCCGGCCAACACTCCGGCTCCGGCAACGCCCCTGAGGATGTTGGCTCCGGCTCCCCTCATCAGGGACATGAATCCTTCGGACTTGATGACCTTGACGGCACAATCCATGGATCCCTTGTACTTGACGGCTTCACCAGAAGTCATCATCATGCGCCTACGGATGGTGTCAATGGGGTAGGAGATCAATCCAGAAGTGATGGTGACAACTGAAAGGCAATAATCAACATTAGAAACTCGATAGCACGTTTAATAGTAAAAAGTCGTCGCTCACTGTATCCAAGAGCAAAGGAGATGAGGAGTCCTGGGTTTTCTCCGAGGATGATTGGTTTCAGAGTATCGTAGAAACCGAAGTAGCAACCTCTGTAGACGATGATACCGACACACGAAATGACGAATCCTCTGTACAGACCGACGAAGCCATCTGACTTGATGGTCTTGGAATAGACGTCGACCATGCCGGTGAACTGGCGCTCACCACCTTGAAAATAAGATCTTAATGTAAATCCTTACTTAACATTTAAAACATTTAAGGCATTTAACAATTACCCTTCTTTCCTGCCTTGGCATCATTGGCAAGCCTGGTTCTGCAGTAATCCAAAGAGTACACAAAGACCAGGGACATGGCACCGGCAACACCACCGGAAGCGATGTTCTTGCTGAAGTTGACCATGTAGGGATCGTTCTTGTTCATGACAAAGAGGGCCTTGATCTTGTCCTTGAAAGCAAAGTTCAGGGCCTGGGTGGGGAAGTAACGGATGCAGTTGGCAAGGTTACCTCTCCAGAATGGGAGAACACCTGATCAATGAATATAAAATTAGGTCATCAGTAGGTCATTCAATGTCACAACCTTAAACTGGGTCATTCTAAAGCAATGGCTATGTCCATAGCCTGCTTACCTTCATTCTTGAAAGTTCTGACTGTGCAGTCAATGACACCATTGTAAGGTCTATCCAGTCTGCCCATCTTGATCATCTCGCCTTGGTTTTGGACCAACAACTTCACCCTCTCGATGGGGGCAGCGGCCGTCTTGGAGATGATGGCAGCAGCTCCACTGAGGAGGAAGTTCTCATAGAATGAGAGGAGAGGGCTTGGCTTTGATTCCTCAGACATCTAAAGAAAAACAGAGTGGGTCAGATTTTCGACCAAAATCACGAGGAAGCGCTTATCCTTCGAGATGCTGAAACAGCGTGCTCGCCACGTTGAGGTCATCGCGACTATTAAACACGAATCAGCTTAAGAGAAAATCAGGGATAAGACCAATCGAAATGCTGCCCGAAGCACAAATTGCGACAACTTAACAAATTCAAAAATTCGATCTTCGATCCTATATCGCCACAAACTTGAACACAATTAAGGTGACCTCAACGCCCGGAGAGCCGGATAACGTGCCATAAGATTTGAAAAAAGATAAACATTAAATCACCTTAGACTGATCATAAACTAAACAAGAAAGCACCAACTTAAACTAAAATAGCAACTATAGCTCAACCCACCTTCAAGGTACAACTCCAATTGATACTACCTCAGCGGTGATCGAGAAGGACTGAATAGAGATGGCGACTTCCAACAACACGCTTATAGCCTGGTCGGTGAAGGTTAAAGGCTTTGTGTAATGTACGGATTTTGCATAAATTATTTTAAGAAAATCTTAATAATGTCTGTTTTTACATTATATTAAAGGTGTGCTAAATTAAATATATTTAAAAAAAAATTTGTTTCAATTTGGTTAAATATCTTGCTAAATTGTTTTATTAACTAATACGATTCTCAATTAAACCATAGAACGATTAATTAACTTGATTTAATTGCTTATAAAATTTACTGCGTCATTTTATATTTTCTTTTATTAAACTTTAATAAACATGCTTTGATCGTGATGCTGAAATATTGTTTTGGTGGTTGATGGCATTACGTTTTTGAAAATAATTACAGCAATTATTATGTGCTAACTATAAAATTCAATTATGGCATTCATTACTGTAGTTTCACCTGAGTTGATTCAGCTATCTATGAAAGGGGTTGCTAAAAACTTTGCCTGCAGAACATACAATTGAAATGTGCAATGTTATGTGTTCCAACGCTCGTGCAGATTTCCCATTTTGTTGCAATAATGGGTTTAATTCAGACCTGGATTAGTACTCCATCTAGATTACCTTTTTTTTAGCTCGTGCTTTAAAAGTGAAAATTATTATGGAAACGTCTGTTAGAATGATTTTCGTGGGATCGTGCGCATAATTTTTAATGGAAGTTCGTTTGACGCTCCCGTGGAGACGATGTGGTGTGTGGAAATGTTGTGGCGTTGGAGTATTTAAAGATGCTGGAACAATTCCGATTCTCCCAAGACGATTGCTCAACTTGCAGGAGAAGGGGCAGACCAAGATGTGCTGGAGAAGTTGGTGGAGATTAGATCATTCCATGCGTTGACATTCAGAAAAATTAGTCATATCATCTAGCGTGGACAAAATAAACTAAAAGTGCTTAGACAAATTAAATAGTTTACGAGAAGAATATTTTGCAATATTCTCAAATCTTCAAGCCGGTGTCAAGATGAGCCGAAGTAAAGAATTTACAGTCTTACTTTGGACTTTACTAGGTGGTGAGTGACAAAGATCGCCATCATCATCATCATCGTAGTCGTCGTCGTCGTCTTCATCACCGCGATGAGAAACTATATTTAGTGATATTTTTTTTGTCATTGTTCACGTCACAACAGGAATATTTCCTTCTCCAGATTTTTGTGCGTCGATCTTACAACCAAAGTTGGCCTGTGATGTATAACAAAGTCTTTATTTCGTTCAAACCACTCATTTCAGTTTTTCTTTAAATTAAATTAAAATTTATTTTAAGTTTCGTTAATGTGGTTCAAAGATCTTTCGTCTTGTTAACAAGCATTCTCGAAGAAGGCTTCGAACGTATTTAACAAATTTTTTTTTCTTTTGGCCAAATGATTTCGAAAAAAAATTTCTCAATTTCGTATTAAAGACGATAAAAATGTTCCAGTTCAGAAATGGCGAGAAGCGAAATGTTTTTTAGGAATTTTTTGAGAATTTTTTCATCTAAAAGAAAAAAAAAACATTTGAAACATTTGAAGGCCTGAATAGAGCTTCACTCGTTCATTTTTGGAGCAGCGAAGATGACAGAATTATAAGTAATAGCAAAAATTCTCAGTCGTCTTCAGCGATAAATTTAATTTGCGCCTCTTTGGAGACAACGATCAATATCATTTCTTGGGTCTTCTTTTTCTTTGCTCGCGGCTTAATCGCTAGGTGACTTCAATAAAAAAGCAACATCTTCTTTTATCATTAATTTCTCCGTCCCCTCTTTCTTCATTCCATCCGTTCGTTGCTTTTCATTCTCATGAAATTTCATTTTTTCCAAAGTTCAAATTTATCGATTTTTCCAATTTTTACAATTTAAAAGTCATTCCAGGCTGCTTTTGTTCGTTTGTAAGTTTTTTTTTTGATTCCTCATGTCAGAGAGACTTCAAAATGAATTGTTTGGAACATTTCCAGTCATGACGCTTATGACGAACGTTCACATGTGATGACCTTTCAGATTAAATTTATTAAAGATCAGAAATTAACAAAAAGTATAAACTGGAGAAGAAATTTTATTTCCTATTCTTTCACGTAAATTGTTTGATAATCTGCACTAATATCATTTATATATCATGCTATTCATTGTCATTGTCCTGTGCTCCTTGGAGTGAAACAATGGCGTTTGTATATTATTTATGCGAAAATAGTTTTAATCCATTCGTTAATTAATTCCTAACTATTTATTTATAGGCATTTGTATTTTATTCAAAGGAATATTCGGTAATAAACACTGGTACAGCTCAGAACCCCCTGGCGTATAAATTGGAAAATAAAGCGAGGTGTCCTTCAAGCACCGCCTTCGTATGATCCACCCGCTAAACTGGAAGCAAGAATTGTTTCAATTATTTAATTCAAAGTGAAATCACACAAAATATCAATAACTTCTTTTAAAATGTTATTTTTTTTCCAAATCGATTCTTGCGATATTTCTTTTTGTGGACCATCAGCGAACTGGTTTTTATGCCTCGGTGCAATGAAGGTGGAATGTCTCAAAATATCAGCTGGTTGAGTACGAGCGGCCTTCGTTTCTACCCTTTTCTTGCATCACCTGATCCAAGGGATGAGCGTTTAAAACCATAAAAAAGTTTGTTGTCGATTTTGATTCCACTTTCAGCGCCGCCTACCGCCCCGTGGAAAAAAAGAAGAAGAGAAGAATTCAGGCGTCGAATTGTGCCATTTCCGGCGAAGTCGAAACGGTGTGGCGATGTTTGTTCTGAAGATTAGGCCGGGATTTTGTCAGATCGGAAGGTACAAGCACCTGTTAATTGAAACTCAGGACCTCACATCGGTCCCCCTCTCTCCACCCGTCCGTAGAGTCGGACGCTAAGCTGCAACTCATATCGGGAATACTCATCGTCGACTCCATCAAATATTCACGCGCCTCCAGTCACACTGGCAGACTCCAACTGATTGGCGTGTAATGATTTGAAATTTTCTTCCTTCCTCGTGGCGAGTGTAAAGTGCCTGCCTCATATTTTCATATTAAGCGAGTTAGTGATGTATGCGCTCGTCTGCCGACTCTCCCGCCTGCTGGACGCGTCTGCACTTGGAGCGATGGGGTGGCGACGAATGGATAGATCGGCTGGCGGATGTTTAGATGGATGGACTGATGGGTGGAAGGATAGATGAAAGGATGGATGGAGGGATGGAGGGATGGATGGATGGATGGACGGACGAATGGATAGATGGATGGATTGATGGTAAAGGAAGATGGATGGATTGGAAGACGATCTTCAAGCCACGTGCTGCTTTCTATTCTCATATTCTCACTGAGTCATCCTATTAAAGTTTTGAATAA
This sequence comes from Hirudinaria manillensis, assembly GCA_034509925.1. Classification (NCBI taxonomy): domain Eukaryota; kingdom Metazoa; phylum Annelida; class Clitellata; order Hirudinida; family Hirudinidae; genus Hirudinaria; species Hirudinaria manillensis. The sequence continues at coordinate 6,790,695 of CM067533.1, forward strand.
GTTTAAATAATGAGCTAGTTATTGAAATCATTGTATTACAATTAGTTTAATAATCGACTATAGTTTGGATAATTAGGTCCTTTCTCGGATCAATGTCAAAGTTTCGAAGTCAAGTATCAGGCTAATGTCTGATTAAAAAGACGGTTTGTAGAAAGGGAAGGAAAAATGCTAGGCTAGCGGCCGTACCATTATTATTAACATTCATATATTCATATTAATATTAATTCATAATATATTTTTTCGAGTGCCAATTCTTTCGGACAAAGTTATTGTCTCGTACCATTCAATGATGTGACCCTATTGTCACAAGTCTTGACGCTATGAAACACGATGACTACATTACTCAAAATACAATTATTATTATTATTATTATGACATAATTACTCGGAAATTATTATGCAAAGTTGCTCTAACGTGACGTCTTCATAAAAATGAATGCCGGGCGTGAAGACCAAACAAAACGCTTGATCAACGGAGAGATTGATTCGGACGATGCAAATCCATCAAGATAATAGCGACGGTGAGCAAACATCGTGCTCTTGTTGTAACCAGTTGCTTCGAGTTGTTGCCGTTCCTTTGTTTGAGAAACTGCTTTTTTCTTGCTTTGTTTGTCCCCTTTTCTTGCTTTGTTTCGAAAGCATAGCAAAGCAAGGCATAACAAAGCAAAGCAAAACAAAGCAATCGAAGCTCCTTGATTTTTTCGAAGTGCATTGAGATATAATTTTAAGGTATTTTATGGTATTCTAGACTTAAGAGATAATTAAATCGCATTCATTTCTTAAAATGGCACTTGAATATCAGAGCTACATTGAACTACAGACTAGGATTGGGGGAATGAAAGAGTTTCTCTGGGGTCATAGAGTGGATTGTTGGTGGGTTGTTATACATGCTCGGACCATTATTACATCGTAATAAGACGCAGCAAGAAGCAACTAGTGGAAGGCATTAAGGAGATCTTATTGAACAAGCAGGAGTCTACCTGGAATGGGAAAATTACTTCCTGTCGACGAGAGTCTCTCCTCAACTTCTTCTCTCTTCGAGTCGTAGTCGTTAATGTTTTTTTTCACTTTTCAACTTTTTCTGACCACTCGAAGATAATTACTGCAACGTTTTTTCTATTTTAATTTTTCCCGTTTTATTTTTCCGTTTTCTTTTTTTTTTGTAAATTCACCAGGAAGGGTACAAGATCGTTTTGAGAAATTGTTACTCGGGTCTTAAACGAGCGAGTGACTTTTTATTTCAAAGTTATTCCGAGACGATCAATTTATTTTATATGAATATTATACTTAAACGTAATTTAAACATTTAAACGTTAAACTTATTGGAGGAATATTTTTTGTCTCGCTCTTAGCAGACTCCGATAACGAAAATCCAATTTACAAAGGGATCTGTAAATACAAACCAATCGAACAACTTGGTTCAACGTAATTTAAACCGCAATTTATAACTTTTTAATGTAACTTACAGAGCAACTGAGGAATTGCTTAATGCTATTGTTCATTAAGCAAAGTTGAATTGAAAATAATTTCAGTGCAAATTCACATTTAATCGTCTTGCTGAGTTGATTGAAATTTTGATTGAAAACCAAATAAAACCGGTAGAGTTGTTTAAATACGCTTGTCACATATATGATAATATTAATATATATAATATTAATATATTATATATTCATATATAATTATATATAGTTCTCATATTAATTAATTAATGCTATTAATCATGGCATAAATTACGAAAGTTAAAGAAAGATTTTTTAATTAATTTTTACATATTTTTTTTTAAAGTTAAAAAGCATTGAAAGAAAGTGCTGCATTGAATAGTGGATGAATGGATGTCGCATAATGGAAGATTTTCTCTATGAATAAACATAATAAAAATATTATTATATTTAAGTCCTAGATACGTAGGTATGAAAAAAGGTAAAAACATAAATACCCAAAAGTAATCGAATAAAACGAAGTTAGCTATTCGGAAACAAAAAAAAAAGTCATAATTTTTCATTTTCTGACGTATTTAAGTGGAAAATACAAGAAGAAAGAGACCCTGGCATCTAAGAAATGACAGTCCAGATTTGACATCCAAAGACACTGCCTCTTGAAGTAACCGCCTCAGAAGAATACATGAGTTGGAGAAACTTAATTGAAAATCTGATTCCATTCCTACACGGAGCTTTAGACTTTCTCCGGACACCCGATTGTCCGACTGTTTCCACGTAATGGCTTTCCGTTGTTGGCCGTTGACGCGCGGAAACATGATGAATGAAAAATCATCGACAGTTCCTCAGTCCCTCTGAAGGGTTTCAAACCTCTTTTCAAACCCGTTGATTTCAAAAAGTAAAAAGTAAAAAATAAATAAATAAATATAAAATTATAAAATAAATAAATATATATATATAAAACTAGATAAAATGAAAACGAGAATAAAAATCATTTCTGAATCTAGTGAAACCTGATTTTCACAATTACATTCACAGAACTCCATCGCATGTCCAAGGCAAACTCCTTCCACGGCAAAACTTCTGCTTCTCACTTTCAAAGCCCTTTTTCTTTTCCATCGGTTTTTATTAGAGCGACTTTATTTCCAGCAAGGTCAAACCCGGGGCAGTTAAGGGAGTGAAACGAAGTTTTACTCTCATTATTAGGGGCCTCACTCGATCCTCGGGACTCGAGAATCCGGAGTTCTTTGCACGCTTCCAGGCGTCGTGGAAATCACGAGAGAAGACGATTTCCACTGTCGCCAAATCGCTTTTTCGGAGATTTTAATGCAGCTGGAAAAAGTTCTCTTTTTTTTTCAGAGATTTTGGAGATTAAATTTGAATTTGTGTGCCTTATTGTGTCCGTCCCTGCTCAGACTGTCTCTGTTTTATGATTTAATAATGAATTAAATGAAAAATAACCTAATTAAAAAAAATTAATGACATAATTAATCCATAATTGCATGTTTAAAGTCCCAATTCAGTCAGTTGTTTGAACAACAAAACGTCTGCCAATAACAGCAGCAAGAACAACAACAAGAACAACAACAACGGTGGCAAACAAGTCGTTGTTCCTGTTGCTTGTGAAAGCTTCGATTGTACGCAAAGTAGATTACTCAATAAATAAGCCATCTTAGAATCACACCTCTGCGAATGCTATCACACGTGCACGAGACCAGACTTCCGTTTTTGTTTGTTCACGGACGAGTCTCAAGCGTTCAAACAAACGTGACGTCACTCAAACATCCCCCTCGTTCCGCCAATTACCGGGCCCGGTCAGTTTTCACAGGCGCCAGTGTTTATAGCGCCAAAGGAACGTGATTCAAATGATCGGCTGGAAATCCGTGGAAACTCAGTTTCTAAGTCACTCTTCTCCAGCGTCTGATCCATCAATACGACGGATGTCAGTCGCTTTTAATAAGAACGGACGGAGTGAGTGAATCAAGGAACGAACTAGTGGAAGAATGAATGAAAGAATGATTGAATGAATGAACGTACGAATGAATGCATGCATGGGTGAATGAATGATTGGAGCCTAGCTTCTTTTCCCCCGTAATGACCATACCTTCATTAACTTCTGCCACGACGTCGACGCCATATTTTCCGCCATCTTTGCCGCTTCGCTTCAACTTCTATTTCCGATTCGTCTTGGAAAACAAAAATCATCGATGACATCACATCCTGAACTCTCGATTTTACACGCTTGACCTGAGGTCGCGTGATCCCGTCCTCGCGAGGCTATTGGACGAGGACTGAGGAGGATGAAGAGTAAGTGAGGGAGGAGACGATGGAGGAATGAATGCACGCAATCACGAATCGTGCATCAATTCCTTCTGCGTGCATGGAAGAAGATTTCTAAGGTTTTAGCGCTAGAGGTCGCCAGAAGAAAATAGTTTTCCCAGGATTGAAGCCGGAGTCATTGCCTTGTTCATGCGGATGTCCAGCGGAGCGCAAGAGACGATTTTCGTCGCGAATAACTGCTTTACGCGTCACCTCTGGGAACTTCGGATCCATCTTTCCGGATGCTGGAAGCAGGATGAACAAAAGGTCGCCTGTCCCTCTTCCGTCTCTAAGCCGAGCCCGGGATCAGACCAGGTAATCAGTACGGAATCGAACGCCTACGTACGCAATCCGTACGCGTCTAAACCGGCCGGGCAGCGACTCGGAAGGCAACTCACGTACGTTTATATGATACGAGGCATATGTGATTGGGGAGCTCGCTGTGATTATTTATCTGCAGAGATGGTCGGATAATGAAATTTCCTGCTGTGTTAAACTCAATTATAAAAGATTTTCAGTCAGCATCCGACAACTGAGACAACTCCGTCCGATAACTTTTCCAGGTGCATCCACGTGTTCCACTCCGTTATTGCCATCATCTTCGTCTTCGTCATCGTCGCACTGTCATCATCACCATCACCATCGAGGTCATAGTAGACATCATCATCGTCGTCGTTATTATCATCATTGCTATCATCGTCAGCTGAATCTCAAGAATAGCTATTTTTTAAAAATCTTTATTTTATTAAAGTTACAAGAAATTACTAATTTTATAATAATAAATAATTATTTTTTAGTATCTATAATTGTTTCATAAAAATGGATAAAATATAATCTTTTATATTAAATAATTTAATGAAAATATCTTTAAAATCTTTGACATTTTCAAGTTAAAATGACAAGAAACTCTTGAAGTCTGAGAGTGAATTAAATAAATAAATGAAATAAAAATTAATAAAGATATTTAATAAAGCCGTGATGAATCGTTGTAGATTTAAGAATATTTTACAATTTAACATCATTTTTGTAAAAATGTTTTTAAAGATTCTATTTTTTTAAAAATTAATCAAAGGCGAATAAAAAGGTTTAATAATGAAGATTTTTGTATTAAATTGTATGAAATTTTAATCATCGATACGATTACATTATTACGATATTATTACATATTCCTATATTAGGATAAAACTGCTATTATTAAAATAAAATACACCGCACTTAATAATAATAATAATTAATAGTTAATAATAATAATAATAATAATAATAATAATAATAATAATAATAATAATAATAATAATAATAATAATAATAATAATAATAATAATAATAATAATAATAATAATAATAACAATAATAATAATCACCATTACCATAGCAGCAAAATAATGACAACAAGCGATTGCAATCTCCATCTTCTCCGTCAACAAGAAGCGATGAAGAAGCCAACAGTCCCTCGGCAAATTTGGCCCCAGCACCGAGAAATGTGCCCGCGGTGACTCTAGCATTCTTCCTCATATTCCTTCCCATCATCATCATCAGTACCACCACCACCACCGTCGTGGCGTCATCATCGTTACCGCCACTATCACCATTTCCATCATCAACGCCTTCATCACCCCAGCCAAGGTCATGTGGTGTTAATGGTCATTTTTGTAATTTTTAAATTCAGTTGTTGCGATTCCAAATGCTCTTGTAATCGTAGGAATTAATAAATAAATTTACAAATAATTACCAAGCGAAATCGGTGATATAAAAGCATTCGTATTTCACATTTAAATGAAATTAAAGAAAATTCTTTCAGGGATTTTCGAGAATTAAAAATTTAAATACCACCAAACGGACGGTAAAACGGACGGTCAGAAATAAATAATGATTTATAATTTATAATTACAATCACCAGAGCCATTCAAAAAGTAATGAGCGATAAAATCGAGAAACAAGATAGCAACGGAAATGATCTTTTATCAGTTTGCACGGCAGATCCAGCGGAGTGCGTGGCTTAGTGGAGTCATCCAAGCATGGAAAGGAATAGCCAAAAAGCCACTCCTTACTACTTTTCATCGGGGTTTAAAGGCGTTAATCTGTTAATCCAGGTGTTAAGCTAATAAAGAGAAATAGTCCATCCTAATTCCTTTATCTCGAGAAGACACGCTTCCCTTTTATCGCATTTCAATCAATTTCAATCAATTTCTGTCCTTAAGAAATCAATTCTGAATATGATGTCTAATAATTCATAATCTTTGTTTACAACGATTACAATGCTTTACATAATTTACATAATTTTAATTGTTAATGTAATTGTTAATAGGACTTCACGTGTCTTTCTGGAATTGTAATATTATAATTGGAAATAAATAAATAAATAACTAAATAAATAAATAAATTATTAGTTATTTCTGGTTTTAGCCGAAACAAGTGTAACTCACTTATTTTGAAAATACACCCAAATTAATCAAATGCTTACTGTAAAAATATTTTTAAAAACTTCCCAATTCAGAAATTAAACCAGAAGTAATGAACGTATATATAATAAAGAAATAATAATAATAATAATAATAATAATAATAATAATAAAATAATAATAATAATAATAAAAAATAATAATAACAACAACGACAATAATAATAATAATAATAATAATAATAAATAAAATAAATTCATAATAACGTATTTATTGATTGTATTTATTTAATTCTTGAATAAAATAAGAACGTATTAAAATTCAAGTCAGAACTTCATCCCTGTAATGTCTCCTTCAATTTGCGAGGCGCCATGATTATCTTGGAATCACTTCCGTTTAACATTTAATTAATCAAGCGGATCCAACTGGAGAATTGGAAGCTCATTGTTTCTCCAAAAAGGTCGTTTCGTTTTTATTTTTATTTTATTTTATTTTCTCTGATTTAATCCCAAGGTGTTTATCTTTCAATACTTTATTTATTTATTTATCTATTTATTTGTTTATTTGATTGAAAATAACTTTAAATTTTTGAAAGCAATAATAATAGTAATAATAATAATAGCAAAAGAAAAGAAATTGGGTTGAATTATTGAGTTTGTCATCATTAATTTATTAATTAAATTATTTTGCGTGCTTCATTTCTCCAATAACCCAGACTTCTGATGTAAATAATAATATTAATAATAATAATAATAATAATAATAGTAATAAATAATTAGAATAATAAACTCGAATAGAGATATTTTATTATAGAAATCCGATCGTATAAAGTCGCTAATTGCTTCAACGGAGTTGACCTCAATTTTTAATTGGCCTACAACCGTTCCACTTCCATGCCGGATTTCCTGCACGGACGCTTAAATCTCCGGAAACACGGAACACTCCCCGAGCGTAAATACTTCTCCAGGTAGCAGGCCATCTTTCCAGGGGGAAGCTCAACTTTTCCCTCGGGGATGGAGACCACTAACTCGGTTAAGCCCACTCGTATAGCCGAAACTACCCGCAAAAGTACTTACCTGCCATTTTTGAAAGTCCAATGTAGATTTCTAGTGGACGGATATTGCCAGGTTTAAGCTATTACGTTGTTCTTGTGCCGGATGTTTTGGCGGGGGAAATGTAGTAGATGATGACGACGACGATGACGATGATGATGGAAAGATCGGGAAAGATGGATGAGAAAAAGAAAGGTGATGTCCGATATGGCTTGACATCACGTGACGGTGCGGCACCTATCTGACCGCAGTTCCATCAGCGATTATTAGTCGGGCATTTAATCGGACCATTAATCATGTACACTTGCATTGTTCTTATTCACCTCCAAACTATTTTAAATATTTAAATATTTGTTAAGTATATTTTAATTATATTTATATATATTTGTTAAGTTTATCTTAAATATATTTTAAATGTAAATTTTCTTTCGGATGCCAGAGTGTTTTTTCGTTTTCAATGGAGTTTTAAGGGTCATCTTACGGCGAAATTTAGGCAAACAAATTAAGTGTAAATCGAATAAATTTTCAATTAAATAGCATTAAAAACATAATCACGTTAAAGAGGTCAAATAATAAAAAAAATATTAATTCATTTTTTCAAAGTCCCTGGATGTGAAAAAGAAATCTCTGCGCGACTTTTACGAAAACCAACTTCCAAGGTCCAAATACGATCATCATCTGATTGAAAAACCCCTTATCATCCCCATCACCACCATCATCATCATCACCAACATCATCGTCATCATTATCATCACCATCATCATCATCGTCGTCGTTATCATCATCGTCATCATCATCATCGTCATCGTCGTCGTCATCGGTTGATAGGATTGATGCTCCACCAATCACAAACTTAACGACGGTGAATATTTTTCGCGTAAATTAATAAACATCCCCTGAGGCCAGAAAGGAAAGTGATTACCTAATTCTAGCCGCGGGTGGTCTTCCCTTATTTCTTTCTTTCCCCTCCATTCATCCTTTGATGAAGTATTTTCGTCGCGTTTTGTTCTTGCAAGGCTTTTTTTGTAAGCGAACCGAAAACACAAGCGAAACATTTTCTTTGCAAACATTTAAACATTTTTTTTTTAAAGGTTTTTTCCCATTTAAAAAACATGTCCCAATTTGTTTTTGTTTTTAAATCTTTGGTCGTCAATCAGGTTATTTTGAGGCATTATTTATTGTCATTATTTATAATTTATGATTTTATTTTTAGGTATTAGTTGCAATAAACTAGATTTAAAAAAAAGTTTGTATTATGAATTTTGATTCTATTCGCCAGGTGTTCAATCAGATTTATTAATTGTTCGCTAGGTGCTCATGTTTATCCTCGCGATCATTTTAAAAACACAAACAGTTTATTAATAATAATAATAATAAATAAATAAATATCAGTCCTTAACGTCTCAATATTTATGAATAATAAATCAAATTACAAGAAAATAAACATCTTTTTGCAAGTTTTGTTTTGCATATCACGTCCTATTTCATCATATCATTATTTTGAACATTGGTAGCTTTCGCTATCAGGCCCTAACCCCTAACCCTATCATTGGAATATTTAATTTATTTATATTTTATTTGAATATTTACTTTCAGTGCTTTGAACTTGTCATATCATCAGTCACCGAACGATGTAATTTTGAAATTAAATATTGATAGTCACCTTACAAATAATTGCAAATAATCGAAGCAAATCTTTAGTCATCGCCGTAACAACTTCGTACTTAGGAGTTGAATTTGGCATCATAATTAATTTATAATTTATATAAAATAAATATTTAATCGTGCTTGCCAATAATAATAGCTTCCAATAAATTCTAATCATCCGTCCTCACGAATGAAAACAGTAAACAACAAAAGGAATAATTCATCTTTATTCCTGTAAATTAAATCGAAAACGACCTTTGCTATTAATTCTTCAAAAATGCCTATTTGGTTGGTTGGGATAAGCGATTGTTCAATCCCTGTTGCAATCCCAGGTGCGATTGGCTTTATCATCTGGCTTAGCAGCTCATTTTCAATCAACCTTCAATCACTGTGGAGACTGATTGAAGCAATCAACCTATTGGTTGTGATTGACAAACAAAAGCAACCAGGCAACTGAGATCCATCTCGGTAATGACCAGCAATTGATCGGCCGACATTATTTTTCTTTCTTCTCGCGGGAATTCCGGGCAGACGAGACCGTCGTTGGACATCCGGGATGGCCGGGCGATAATAAATAGCATAGGGAATCTCTTCTGACCTATTAGTTTCGTCATCAAATTAATTCCAAGTCATCTTCATTTGTCGGTAATTGATTTATAATTGAATGATATTATTGCATAAACTGAGATTATTTTGATCACCATAATAACAATAATATTATTATTACAAGAACTATGATGATGATGATGATGATTATTATTATTGTTATTATTATTGCATTATTCAACGAGAATGTTTATGGTTGCTGCAGTATTTATTGGTCTCAACGCAGTCGTAAATACAAAATTATTATATTATTAAATATTATTTTAATTAAATGATACGTCTAACAATAACAATTATTATTATTATCTTTTAATTCCCAAAAACTTTAATTAATTTAATTCTATCAATTACCTGACACTTCCTTTTTGCCGTGTTTTAAATCATTTTCCGTAAATATTATTATTAGTATTTATTTCATTTATTTAAATTTTGAATTCAAATATCGTTTAAAATAATATATATATAAAAAAGCTTGATTTCTTTTAAAAAATAAATTATTATCACTTTATTTGTAATTAATCGGAAATAAAATTGGAGCATAAAATCATTAAAATCTGACCTCAAATGGTCGACCCGACGTGAAATGAAATGGACGCTTCCAGGGAAGTTAATGATTTCAAGAGCCCGTGATTCTCACCGTTGATGAACTCCATTCAAACGCTCTTGTGTCGTTGCGTGTCGTTGTATGCAGTTGAGTGTCGTTGAGTGCAGTTGCGTGTCGTTGCGTGTGGTTGTGCTATATGTCGTCGCTTGTAGTTGCGTGTCGCTGCTGGTTCAGAGCCATTGTTGTTGTTGCTTCTTGACGAGATTATCGTTGTTAAAACTTATGCATGACTTGTTGATGCAGTTATACATTAGAACGGCTGTTAATGAGTTGATTCTCGGTGTAGTTGATATAGTTGATGTAGTTGGTGTTGTTGGTGTTGTTGGTGATACAATGACACATTAGCGCAGTTGTTGGCGGTCCACAAGCTCTCGAACAGATGAAAGTCGATGTGCTCACGAAAGGATGACCGCCCTGCATTAGTGCAAACACGTGACTCGATTCAATGATGAACAACAACAACAATAGCTATAACAACGACGACGACAATAGCAGCTACAACACCACCACCACCACCAACAACAACAACAATAACAACAACGATTAGTTTCCAGGATCGATTCGTAAAGTTGATGAAGATTCAAACGTAAAACTGTTTTTATTGAAATGCGATCTGAAACATAATTTAGAGCTTATATTTATAATTATTTTATTATAATTAATTAATTTATTTATTATGTTTTCTGGCAAATCGTATCGATAATTAAACCGCTGGAAATTACAATTTTAATGTGTTTTTAAAATAACGCAATTAATTTAAAAAAAAAGAAATTTTTTAAATAATCTGAAATAATAATAATAATAAAAAAAAACCAAAAAACGTTTAATAGAAAAGTGATGACAGCGTCCTAGCAACGCGCATGGCAACCCATGGACGACTATGACTATCACGGCGGACCATTCTGGCGGTAATATTGACGACAGGAATGCGTCAATATTGACACAAGATACCTGGATTGCATGGAGTGAGTGACTACAATGAAATGCTTGACCAACTCCGCTTCGTTCTTTGAAGTTTTTTTTTATTTCTTTTCCCTTTTCTAGGTCCACGTCAAATATTTCGAATATTTCCATGACTTTATGACGTGATTTATTCTTCATGTATGATTTGTGATAACAAAAACTGCATTGTAATAATTATGATAATAATATCATTATTATATTATAATATTATATTAGTGATTGATTGGATGCTCGATTGATTGATTGATTAATTGATTGACTGACTGACTGATTGATTGATCGATTGATTGATTGATTGATTGATTGATTTGAATGAATGATTTTAAACATGTTTCGTGAGACGATATTTTTCAACTCACGTGACCATCTTGTCATGCGATGAAATAAGTTGGAAGAAGATAAGACTTAAAAATATTTGCAAAAAATATTAAATAATAATAATAAAAAAGCAATATTATTATATAAATAATAAACGTTTTACGAACCCATAAATACAAATAAAATAGAGTCCAATCGTCCAATCATAAATATAAAATAAAATGCAATTACAACCTTATTCTGCATTTGACAACGTAAGGATGACGAATATCAAAAGAAATAAATTATTAAAATTAAAGAAAAAAAAATCTCACTAATCACCGGAAGACATAACAAAGCAGCTGATTATAAAAGATAAGCAGTTGGTCACGGATCGTAGTGGAAACTGATTAGCAGAAGAGCAGTCTCAGGTAATTGCCTGTAATTGCTTGTACCTCCACGGATTATCCACTACGATCCAGTTCAAGACGCAGGGCAATAATCTCCATCCGGCCTACGTCGTTGTCTTGGAAACGGCTCTGATTGCTCCCGATTCATAGGCATCTTTCCAACCGTCCATCCCTCCATCCGTCCATCCATCTGTTCATCCTTCTGTCCGTGCGTCCTTCCTTCTTTCCATCCATCCGGATACTAGCAGGCTATCTTACTAATTGCCTTTTTAAGTTGAAATCATAATTAGTAATTAATTTTTACTTTTACGGAAAAAGAAGCTTTTAAGTTATCGAACGATTTCTGCGCCTTTTTGATGAATTAGAATTTTATATTTTATTAGCCTTTTGTTAATCAAATTAAATTAAATTAAATTAAAGAAATGATTAGTTAATAATTACCATAATAAATCCTCTCGTCATAATATTTTCAAATCTTTTTATAAACCGGAAAATTAATTTTAAAACGCTTTGCTATTCATCCAAGTTAATATCCGGGTAATATCTTATAATTGGCTGAATTAATAAATAATTTAAATAATAATAAATATTAATAATCAAAATTCATTTTAAAAACAATATCCTTGCTTCGTCATCATTTTTAGTGCCGAATCAATGCCACGTGATTGCATGCCAATCAATTATTTTTCAATAATTTCCAAAATGGAATCCATTTTTCGAATTTATAATTTAATGCAATATTTAATTAAATTAAATAATTCAAGTAATGATCATCGTCGAGAGGCTGAGTTGCTCCTTTAACGACATGATAATTAAATAATAATCTTCTTCCTCTTCCTCCTCCTCCTCCTCATCATCATCATCATCATCATCACCACCACCATCATCATCATCATCATCATCATCATCATCATCATCATCATCATCATCATCATCATCATCATCATCATCATCATCATCATCATCATCATCATCATCATCATCATCATCATCATCATCATCATCATCATCATCATCATCATCATCATCATCATCATCATCATCATCATCACCACCTTATTTGTTTGTAGTCAATTCATCAAACCCCGAGTTCGATTTCTTTTCTTCTTTTTCTTTATTTTTACAGAAAATCGAACAAATTTCGATGAAATTCGAAAGAAAATCCATTTAAAAGGATTGAAAGAAGAAAAAGAAAAAAGAATCAAAATAAAAATCAAAATAAAATCCAATCGAAAATAAATAATTAAATGAATTAAATTAAAAAAAATAAAGAAATAAAAGAAAGATTTGAGAAAATAAACTGACAATATAAGAGGCGTCGGACTGAGAGTTGCAGGCAGAAAGAATTTAAGAGAATTTCAATCCATCATCTTCAAGTCTTTGTCTGAATTTAAAACGAATTTCGAATAAATACACGCGCATTTTACGCAATATTATGAATAATAATAAAAAGATAATTTAAAGATTTCGGCTCTAAATAATAATTTTATATTTTTATCTTAATTAATTTATTTGTGATTATTTTTATGTATATTATCGCATAATTGGCCGTTAATATCCCATTAAATTATCAAAAATTGATGAAAATATTTAAAAAAAAAAGAAATGTCTCAAAACATTATGGAATAGAATCAAGCCAAATTATTTAAAGCTTAATAAAATAATATAATTAGCTAATTTATTGTTTCATCTGTAAATAATAATTATAGTAGTAATTCAATGTTAAATATTAATAATAATAATAATTATTATATTATATTATATTTATGTTATTGCTAAAAATTATAATAACAATTTTTATTTTAGATATTAATTTATTATTATTATTAATATTAATTATTATTATTATTATTATTATTAATTCATGTTTTATTTTTAACGTTTAATATTTAATTGAAATAATTGAATAATTGGGGTCATTTAAAAGATTAAAAATAAAAGTCCCGAAGATGAATTAAGAAAAGCCGAGCTTTTTTTAAAGCAACATTCGTCTCAATTATAAGCATTGGCCGCTTAACTCCGCCATTCTTCATGGAAAATTATTTATTATAATAATATTATTATTATTTATGTATTATTATTATGATTTATGTATTTTTATTATGATTTATGTATTTTTATTATGATTTATGTATTATTATTATTATTATATATCTATTATTATTGTTATTATTATTTATTCTTCCTCTTCTTCTTAGTAATATCAGCATAATTATCATTTTATAATAACGATGATATTGTTTTTTTTTTTGTAAATTATATTTTAGGAAACTAATAATCTGTTTTAACCTGTTGTAACCTATTTATGTTATTATTTGCAAAAACAAAAAAGAAAATTGTGCATATATATAAAAAAAAAGGATTACTGTTAAATAATGCATGAATTTATTTTATCAATCATTCATACCGCCACGGCGAGCGACCTCTAGCGCACGTGTCGGAGCCCACTCCACCTCCGTTTAAAAGGCGCCTGCAGATGGAATTGGACGGAGTCGTTCAGGAGTTTCTCGGTTTGCGGACTGGAAAAGGGTGGCATGGATTGATGGATGGAACGATTGAGGTAGACATTCACCTGATTCACCTGTGGGGAGGTTTAGGAGGAGATTCGACACAATCACCATCGTCATCAACAACCACATCGTCGTCGTCATCATCGTCGCCATCATCAGCATCGTCATCGTTATCTTCATCAACAACAACACCATCATCATCATCGCCGTAAGTTATCGTCATCGGCGTTGTCCTCTTCTTATTTGTCGAGGGATGTTTTTTTTTTAAAGGATTGTGTTTGAAATTAGTTTAATCAGTCATCCGAGAGACGTTGTTTTGTTGAGCGATCAGCACTTTTCGGAAACTGTCAGAAGTCAGTCGAAATGATTACGAATGAAGGTTTTCGGTCGCTTCTCTCATCATCATCACCGCCATCATCGTCATCACCACCACCATCATCATCACCATCGTCATCATCATCGTCGTTGTCGTCGTCAACATCAACGTTTAAGACGTCACAGACGTTACGGACACCTGCTGTCTGTTGCCACCTTCAACGTGTTGGCCGCCATCTCGTCGTCTTCATCCTCCTCTTGTCCTTCTCGGCCACGGTGCTCCACGGTTGGTTGAACATTTGCTCCTTAAAAGGCACTCGTTCGTTCCGCTTTTGAAGTTGCCGCTAATGATGGCCGTGATGATGATGAAGAAGAAGAAGAAGAATATGATGACGACGATGATGATGATGATGGTGAGGATGGTTGTGGTGATGTTGATGATGATCATGATGATGATAATGATGACGTCGATGCCATGGTTTCTAAGAAGATCGATACAGTGTCAACACCAGGAGTTCATCTAATTGTGACTTGTGATAAGAAGTCCGCTAAGCTTGGAATAAGTGCGCATGCGAGTCGGTTGATGACGACGATGACGACGACGACGATGAGGAATTTGACGAAATAATAAATTAATATTATCTCTCTTCACGTGATGACTTATCATGTCTTTCGTGTATACAAACAGTCTCGAACAACCGATACTTTATAAAAAAAAAAACAATGCAAGGCATCGCTATACACCGAGTCTACGGAAACATCGAGACGCTAATAAAAGGAAATACTAAAAAATCTGGTTCGTGTTTTTGCAACCTCATCCGATTTAAGGAAAAATATTCCAGAGGATGAATATCACGAGGATAAATAAATATAACGAACGTATTCCTTGCTAAAAGCCTTGTTTTCTAATCTAAATGCAGGTCCACATTTTCAGTTTCTTCGATAGTGTTTTCAAGCCAATTCCCTACAATTCTGTCCTTTCCAGTATTGCACTCTCAGTCCATAAAACCAGTGTCCAGTACAACTTCTCTTGCTGTCAAGGCTCTTGTAAAACTCCTTAGAAACATACGATTAAAGATAATGGATAGACGGATGGACGGACGGATGGATGGACGGATGGATGGACGGATAGATGGATGAATGAATGAATGATTGTCATAACCAATGCATATTTTAATGTTTTAATTTCCTTGACTTGAGTTGGAAAACAGTTCGTTCCAACGTTTCCAAAACATTTCATTCCAGATTGGAGTGACAAGACCAAAATTGTATCCTGCAATTTACAGCAACTTTTTTTCTTTTTCCTACGACAACGTTTTCATATCTTTTCATTCGCTTTTATTCCACGTAAAAAAAAAATGAAACTCTCCATTTTTTAGACGAGATTGTGAGCAGCGAAAGGCAGCAAAACAAAGGGAGAGACATCGGTCGGACGGGGAGTAGGAGAGAGACGGACACGAGAGAGGATAAAGAGACATCATTAAGTCGAACTTACAACGTGCTCGCTAGAAACACCTGGTTCCAGCGTGTCATAAAGACCACAAATCAGGAACGTGAGGTGAGCATCCACCTATCGAGGGGAAAAAAAAGAAAAAGAGGAAAAGAGAAAAAAAAATCTCCCATTTCGAGGGAGTGGTGGAGAGAATGTTTGCAGCGGAAGGATGGTAATTTATGAGCCACGATTCGCGTTTGACCGGAAAAAATATGAAGAAAATCATCATTTTAATGTCCAAAAATTTATCTCGAGATGAAAAATGAAAACCACATTTTTTGTCGGAAAAAACCTTCCACTTTGGACTTCTAAATACTCAATTGAAATGTCGAACAATTGGTGGTAATTAAAATTAATTAAGATCATTAAAAACTGAAATTATTAAAACTATTTATTACAAAAACCTGGAAAAGGCATCGACGTAGCTCGAAGGGTTGTGATAAAATAATTTTGAAAATTATAAAAATTATTATTATATGTAATAATATTATTATTTATAATAATATCCAATAAAATAATAGAAACAAATTATTATTTGATTATAAATAAGATATAATTAATATTTTTAATAATTGTTTTATTTGGCTATGAATACAATATAATTAATATTTATAATAATATTATTATTTAAACATAAATAAAATGTAATTAGTATTTATAACAATATCGTTATAAATTATAAGCCGAGTCGTAGATTGTTATTATAAATAATAATTATTAAAAATAATATTATTTTATTATTAAAAAAAAATCTATTCTGAGAATAGTCCAAGAATTAATAACAATATTGTTATAATTAATGTTATTAAGATATTTATTATAATAATATAATTATGATAAATCATTATAAATAAAAGATTTATGTTGGTAATAACAACATTATCATAAATTACAAACTTAACTTACAAACACGAGTCAGTATCAGAAAGCCGAGTCGTACATCATGACGGAAAAAAAAATGGCCGAAAAACGGAAACCCCAACAGTCAGACTGTTGTCATGGCAACACGACTATTGTCATGGCAACACGACTGTTGTCATGGCAACACGACTGTTGTCATGGCAACACGACTGTTGTCATGGCAACATGACTATTGTCATGGCTTTGTAACGTCGGAGAAAAATCGCTTAATAAGACATAAAGTCGAGAAGCCGGTGTTAGTTTCGCAAGAGTTTTGAATCTTAAGTCACGATGGGGTCCATCAATTATTCACGGGCGTATTATATTATATCGGCCATCTCTTAGGGCCACCGGTCGCTTAATATGTCTCACGGTGGCTGCACCGCTAATGCCTGCCACCTCCTTGTTCCACAGGTTTCCGTCGCTTTGATGGTGGTGGTGATAATGATAATGGTGATGATGATGGTAATGATGGTTACGATGATGGTTGAAGGATCTTTTTAAGGAGATTCGAGACTTTTTGACTTATTCTTTATGGGATTTTTTTTTCAATTCTCAAAATTGATAAAAAAATTAACAACAACAACAACACAAAAAAAAAACAATTTTGAAAAAAAAGAAAAGAAAACAAAACAAAACATGAGCAAAACCTTGCGATAAAAACAAACCCCTTGCATTCCACCCTCACCCTGTTCATTGAAGGACATCCATGCCCCGCGTGGCAATTAAAGCGCAACGAATTAGATGAATTACCAGCCATAAACTGGCAATATTTCATTGGAGGGAAAAAAAATTTAAAATTCTCCACCAAGTGAATTATAAGGACTGAATAATGGAGAGAATTTTTTTAAAGTTTTTCCATTTTTATAATTTTTTTTTTATTATTTTGAATATGAAAAACACTTCATTGAGATGCAGCGTGGCAAGACCGGGGGATTATTTTTCGAGCCCGACACCCATGACGACGAAGGAATCGCGGTGTGGGGTGTGGTGTGTGTGGGTGTGGCAGACTTGCTTGAAATTCTGTCTTTAAAGGCACTCTAAGGAAGGTTATAATTTCATGAGACTCTTGAATATTTATGAAGGACGGACGGGGGAGGAGTCTAGAATCGCCATGTACCCAAAGCCGGGGTCAACTTAAAGCCCCGCCATGATGGTGATCTCGTGATGTCCTCATTGACCTCATGAGATCTCTTAATGGGTCGTAATAATAATAATAATAATAATAATAATAATAATAATAATAATAATAATAATAATAATAATAATAATAATAATAGTAGTTAATTTATAGAGCGCCATATGCATAGCGTCGGAGGCGCTTTGTGTGATCTTGTGTCTCTAGTGTAGTAGGTGTTTCCTGAAGAGATGAGTCTTCAATAGCTTTCTTTTTTTTTGTTTTTAATTAGTTTTTATTTAAAAACTTTTAATTTAAAATACTTTCTCTAATTCAAAATTTAAAAGTTTTGTTTTTAGGGCAGTTGTTGTTGTTGTTGTTGTTGTTGTTGTAGGTGCTGGCAGGGTTTTTGTTGCTTAGAAGTTATTCACTGTTGTTCACTTTTCATCACGACGTCCAAAACAACTGATATGAAAGAATTGCTCATTGATTCGTTTCAGAAAACAATTTTTATAAAATAAAACTATATTTATAAACTAAAACAATGTTTAATAGGCAAAATAAAATGTCAAACAACAGAAATGAACGACTGAAAAGTCAAAGGATGAATGAAAGAAGAAGACAGAAAATAACGTGAAATACAAAATCGTCGAAAATCATTCGCTTAATTGGCTTATCAGTCTCTGTTAGAGAAGTGATGCTGTCACCCCTTTGAAGTGCTTTGAGGTCCTTTCTGACCGGGTTAATTTCTGCGAATTAAATTAAAATAAATTAAATTGCAAAATAATTGAATTTAAATACGACATTTAAACGTCGTAAAGGTTTACAAAAATTTAGGTAATCAAAATTATTATTTATTTCCAAGTTATGATTCATTTCATTATTTTTTATTTAATTATTATTTTTTTTTTGTTTCTTAAAAATTTTCGAAATCAACAGTAAAAAAAAATTGTCATCGTCGTCGTCGTCTTCAGCGTTCCGAGTCCATAATTATTTCTCATCCAATTAGAAAACTGCACAATGCAGGTGGACAATGGAATCCGGAAAACGGAGCGAGACTTATTCATCCGTCTGTCCGACTGTCCGTCCGTCCGTCGCTCCTTCGTGGGTTCGCTTAATTAGCGCCGAAACTCATTAAAATTTAACAAAAAAAAAAAGACTTCTAATTAAACGAAAGCAAAGAAATTAAGAATTAAGAGGATTGAAAGAAAAAAGACACGGATTGATGGAATGCATTGGAACGATGTTTATAGTGATGATGGTGATGATGACGATGATGACGACGACTATGATGATGATTGTGATGATGATGATGGTACATTGGAGTGAAGGTGATAATGTTGATGCATTGATGCATCGGACTGATGATGATGATGATGATGACGATGATGACGAAGGGGTCAATCCGCTTACTATTATTATTATTATTATTATTATTATTATTATTATTATTGTAATTATTATTATTATTTGTTTTGTTTTTCTTTGAACCTCGATTCCAGCTCAAACCGAAGGTGACACTGGTTACGACTACAACGAATCTTACGATGAATACGAAGAGGAGTCAGGTTAACAAGAACTATTGTTGTTGTTGTTGTCGTCGTCGTCGTTTCTGTTGTTGTTGCTGTTGTCGTCGTCGTCATCATCGTCGTCGTTGTTGTTTGGATAACAATTATGTAATTAAACCATCTTAAATTATTATTATTATTATTATATTTTTTTAAAATGATCTTTAGCGTCCATTTTCTCCAAGCTTCTTCCATAATTTTCTGAAAGTTATTTTTTCCAGCATTATTTTTCATAAATTTTATATTTAAATCCAGTGAGTGATTGTAATGTCTTTTCATGAATTATGAATTCAAAATGCATCCCTGAACCGGTTAAAATCCGCAAAATCTGATTAATACGGCCTTTTGTTTTCAAATCTTAAAGTCTCTTAACTTCTAAAAATAATTTATTATTTAACCATTAATTAATATAATAAATAATATTATTTCCATTAATTAATTCATGAAATCAGATGTCCTATAAATTTGAAACATCCAAGTTCCAAAGCCATCGTAAGTAATAACCCTCTGTAAATAATAACAACATTAAAAATAATAATAAAATTTAATAATAAATTATTTATATTAATAATAATAATAATAATAATAATTTGTAAATCTAAATTTGTTTATGATTTACAAAATATTGTAAGCATTTGAGCGTCATTATCAACGACCACACGTATATATTTAATTTATGTAATTAAAAAAAATATAAAAAAATAAATAAAGCGTGTATTGAGCAAAAATCTCTCCTCATCCAAATCACGACACGCTTGAAACTTGTCAATCAGTCTGATTGATTTCAATCAGTCTTTCAATCTTTCAATCATCAAAGTTTCATTGGAAATGAAAAATAAGTTCATTGAGCTGTTTGTTCGTGATCTGCAACAGGTGCGTGGGAGGCACTAAAGGTAAAGACTGATGGTTGTTGCTGTTGTTACCTGTTGTCGTCGCCGTCGTTGTTGTTAGTTGCTGTTGTTGGTGTGGTTGTTGGAGACATGCAAACAAAGAGAATGAAATCCATCAATTCAATTTACTAATGGAACTGTACCTTTTGACGGATAGTCCTCAAACAAACACAAATACATCTCCTTCCATGTGTTTTGTTGGTGCTGTTGTTGTTGTTGTTGTTGCTGCTTTTGTTGTTGTTGTTTTAGAATTTCACTCAACCGCATTTACTGACAAAATTGTAAATTTTTTTAATTTTATAAAACAAATATCAGAAAACAAAACAAACAAAACAAAAAAACAAAACAAAACAAAAGTGAACCTGAGATGCCTATGTTTCTTGTTTCTAGTATTGAACAACTGCAACGATATTTTTCAAGAGATAGACATTTACCTGTACTCCGTGCACCTGGACCCTTGGAGCGTTACTTACGCGCCAATCGGAGGAGACAAACAAAGACATCGATCATTACGAACACAGACACAACAACATCGCGAACAAAGGCAAATGCACTAATGGTCATTCAAGTCTTTCATTCACACAATCATTCACCTATTCATTCACCTATCAATTCATTCATTTATTCATTCAAATATCAATTCACCTATTCATTCACCTTTTAATTTATTCATTTATTCATTCACTTCTTTCTCATGAGTAAACAAACACATCACATGACTTCTGATGTATTATTATGATGGCAGACAATTGTTTTGTTAAGATTACCATCAACTTCTGGCACATTGTAATTGTTAGCAAAGAGACAAATGCTTATTGAATCGATATAATTATTATTCTTTTAATCGCCATATTTTTTTTTATAAGAACCGACTTTAAAATATATTTAATGATTCCATTTTCAAGAAAACAATTAAAATATTACCATTGTTATTAGCTATTAATTAAGAAATAGCCCCATCGCTGGTCATAATTTTCTTAAAATACTCGTTATTTTAACAATTTAACATTAAACAAATAAATCAATTAACTTTAACTTTAACTGGTCTTTTTTTTTAAGTTCAGCGCTAAATAAATTCATCGCGAAGACGAATAGTTTCAACAGATTCATACACACATCTTAGGACGCAGACAAAATGTGCGTCAAACTCTCCTTGTTTTTCATTGCCAAAAATATATTTCCTGGCAATTTATGTAGCGCACTTTTGTTTATTTCCGATTCCGTGGTCTCTTTTTTTTTTTAAATATATTTTTTATTTTGAAGCAAATTGTAATCACCTGGTATTGGCAGTTTTAGGTTCCAAGAGAAGGATTTTGGAACATTTTACCTGCTTTGCGGTGAGTCAAAAAGTCTGGTGATTTGTATTTTTAATTATATTTTTCCGGTTTAATAATTATTAAATAAGTTAATAATAATAATTGTTAATAATTAATAAATAATTATAATTAATAATAATAATATTATTGATAATAATAATAATAAAATGAATAAATAAATAAATATGTAAAACCTTAATGTAAATTGTTGTACTTTATATACTTTCGATTTATTTTGGTTTATTTACTTTTTAAAATATTTTATTTTCGTTCTGTTTTCATTTCACTCACAGGCCAACGATGTTTTCGAAATTAATTGATCAAAAATAATTGAAAATTGTCGAAAGAAATACCATTTAATACGAATTCTTTTTTTAATCATTTTAAAATATTTATCACCTATTTAAGACTTATTGTTGTCGTTGTTGTTGTTATGCTATTGTTGAACAAGTCATAGTAATAGTTGTGGAGCAGGACATGATAATAGTTGCAGGTGCAGAACCGAACTTTGACGTTCCAATAGTCAACGTCACCGTGGTGGCAGGTCAAACGGCGGTGTTGCCCTGTTCTGTCGAGGGCATCAAAGGTCACAAGGTCACTGTCGAATGTTTGGATTGTTGCGTCATCTCTTAACTTGCAAAATTACATAATGAATGAATGAATTAATTAATTAATGTTCATCTAAGATTTAATTAGATATTATATTTATATTTTTATTAATATTAAAAATATTAATAGCAATCGATCATTCACCTAAATAATTATTCAACGTCGTTTATAAATTCATTAGACCGCTTGGGTTGACCCAGGCCTGGTGCCCCTGACCCTTGAAAACAGGAGGGTGGTGGATGACATCAGATTCAGTGTCATCCAACCCAGTGTCAGAGAGTGGAATCTTCAGATCAGAGACATAACTTACCTGGACAGGGGTGAATACAGGTGTACCATCAACACCTATCCTGTCAAGAGTAAACTCGTTTCTCTACACGTTAAGGGTGATACAGTTTTACCTCGCCTCAAAATTTATGATTTTATTTACAATAATATCATCGGCAATATTATATTATTACAATTTTAAAAATTTATTATGACTGCGTAAAAGTTAAGGTTATGTAAAATATTATTATTATAATTATTATTATTATTATTATTATTATTATTATTATTATTATTATTATTATATTTTGTTGTTGGTTTAATGCATATTATAGTTGTGGAGCAGAACCTGGTAATAGTTGCAGGTGAGTTATTTTATTATCACTTATTATTATTATTATTATTAATATATATTTTATATAATACATTATTAGATTATTAGAATAACATTAATGATATTGTAAGAATAATAATAATAATAATAATGATGATAATTTATTATTGTAATTAATTATTATTATTATAAAAACTACAGCCTTCAATCATTATTTGTTGGTCCGAAAAAATAATTTTACATTATCTGCAATTAATCAATTTTTTTGTGAAATCATAAAAAATATATCAGTGAGAATAAATTGGCTCCTTTATTGAAGCTGTATAATAATGAAGAATGAGTTTTATTCATTTTCTGGGCATATTTCACAATTTTCTTTTATAATGCCGGCCAAATCTCTGAATTATTCAGAGGTTTGTCATAATTAATTAGAAATTAATTTTATTTTAGAATAAAATTTAAAAATTTTTTAAAAAATGTTTAATTACAATATTTATCGTAAAAGTATCATTTATAATTTAATATTATATATGCAATTTATAATTACACAAATGCCACAATTACATAATTTGCCATATATTTACTATATTACAGCAGCCCTTATCATTTAACTATTATTATATTTTGCTCAAACAAATTGCGAATTACAAAATAGTTATAATAAATAGTATTATTAAAATAATAACAGTAATAAAATGATGACGATGATGACGACAACGACGGCGATGATGATGATGATGATGATGATGATTATTATTATTATTATTATTAATAACTTTTTGATGGATCAGTAAAAACGCGTAATTAAATTTTCTTCCCGATTCGTCGTCTGATGTTTAAAATTAAATTATTTTTATTCATAATTTCTGACTTCCAAGATTTCGCATAATTATTTCTGAGAAATTCTGAATTAATTCTGTCTTTTGGTGAAGAAATG
Organism: Hirudinaria manillensis; assembly: GCA_034509925.1. NCBI lineage: Eukaryota > Metazoa > Annelida > Clitellata > Hirudinida > Hirudinidae > Hirudinaria > Hirudinaria manillensis. Next base: position 6,814,683 of record CM067533.1, read on the forward strand.
TCTTGAAATGGTTTTAATCATTTATTAAGAAATGACATGTTATTCGGCCAATTAACTGCTCGGATCTTCTGACCATATAATCTTCTATAAGATTATTTCGGGATTTTATAATCTTTTGTAATTTTTTCAATTTTAAATAAATTATGTCTAAGTAATTCAAGAGAAAAGAATAAACAATTTTCTAGAATTGTTGATATTAATATTTTTTTGTTTATATTAATTCAAACCGATAAACGCATGGTTTAATACTTCATTCAATCAGACTCAAATCAGATCCAATCATATTAGATCATGTTCAATATGATTCAATCATATTCAATCATATTCAATCATGTTAAATCACATTTAATCATCTTCATTTATATTCAATCAGTTTCAATCAGATGTAAAATCAATTTTAGAATCACTGTCGTTGTTCGAAATCGTGTTGAGATGATTTTATGATTTTGTGATTCTTCTGAGATTTTTCAACTCTTGCGAGTGACACGTTAGGGCTCAGGTGCTTCTGTAAGATGTGGACTTTCACTCGACGAAGCAAAACTTCGTATTTTTTAAGTTTTATTTTTAAAATTTATTTTTCAAAATAATTTTTCAAAGTTGTTTTTTTTTTATCGCGGTGCTGAAACAACAAGTTGGTCGGTCATTTCTTTTCCGAATTATTCCCGATAAATTTTAAAGAATTATTATTATTATTATTATTATTTATTAATTACATTCTAGTAACTTTAACTAAAACATAACTTAAGTCCAGTCACATATATTTTTGATAAAAACATCTTTGCATATTATTTCTTCTCCTTCAGTAAAAAAAAAAACAAAGACAAAAACCACTTCTTGACAAATTTAAGAAATTGTTATCAAATAATAATAATAATAATAACAACAACAATAATAATAATAATTATAATAATAAATAAAATAAATTCACGTTCAGTACCAGCATCGATCAACCACGAATTATCGACCAGCGACCTGACAGCCCAGGAGGGTGAGACCGCAGTCCTCGTCTGCAACGTCACAGGGGTACCCTTTCCTGATGTCACGTGGTACAAGTGGACCAGGTTCGCCAGAGAAGAAGAAAAGATAAGTAGGACCAACGATGGCTTTGCATTTTAATCTTTATTATTATTATTCATTTAATAATAGTAATAATTATTATTATTATATTATATTATATATATTATGTATGTTATTATTATTAATATAATTATTAATATAATAATAACATATATAATAATATAATATAATAATAATAATTATTATATTAAGTAGTAGTCGTTATTATTAATATTACTATTGGCAGTAGCATTATTTATAGTAGTAGTAGTAATTTTAATCAACTATTTCATTAGAATTATGTTAACAAGTTGCCGAAATAATGATTTATCTGATAAATAAAAAATACTTAACAAGCAAATCTAGAAAACAAATCTAGAAAACATTTTAATTTGATAAAAAATATCAATTAATCATTTTGAAATTTGGTCGACTAATTTATTAGTATACTCGAAGCAATCTCTTAAAAGATTTAAAATAACTAAAGATTTTGGTTATAAATGTGTTTTGATGATGAATTTGGTATGTAACAGCTTCTTTTTATCGACGTTACTGTCGAATATGATAAGGCCAAACACATGATAACGCAACAACTCGATAACACAACAACATGTTATCACGATAACATAGTAACACAACAACATGGTAGCACAACAACATGTTATCACGACAACTCCATAACTACGTTTCTAACGATGCTGACGTTTCATTTTCAGGAATGGCAAATACAGGGGAAGTGCTGATGATAAGGAATGTGTCGAAACAGTGCGATGCCGAATACGAATGCGTTGCCTACAATGGCGTTCCACCTCCGGTATCGAAGAGAATCAAATTAACCGTTCACTGTGAGCTCTCCATCTTTCAGAGCAATTGGAAGTGATTTTGATCGGCCCACAATTGGATTTTGTCGACGAATGGGCGGATGGATGGCTTTCTCTTAATCAGTTTGAAATTTAACTCGATTTGAGGCCATTTTCTCGATGAACTCGAAGAGCGATTGAAGTATCGGGGGTTGTTTTTATTTACACGTGATGGTTTTGGCTGATCAATCACAGATCTTGTCTGTCCGAATTTGAAGGAAGGTAAAAATTGATGATTACATGGCTTTGAAGTGTGATTGTAAGCCCTGGCGATGTAAGCCACATTTTGTATTTTGCATCGAAAAATCAGATAGGGGAATTATTTTAACAAGTTAAAATCTGATCATGTAAAAGTCTTACCTTAAAAAAAACTTGAATCTTTATTTTTAATTTTCAGTCGCTCCAACAGTTCACATTCCAACGACGAGGTTGGGTCAGTCCCTCGGCAAGGAGACCATACTGGACTGCACCGCCACGGCCCTTCCACACGCCACCATCCACTGGGAGAAGGATGGAAACAAAATTTCCGGAGCCGGGAGGTGCATAGTGGAGCCGTACGAAGAAGGCGATCACAAAGTGGTGCTGAGTCTTAGGATCAGAGACTTAATGAGGGAAGACTATGGAGTCTACCATTGTGTCGCTTCGAACAGTCTGGGCTTTCACAACGGCTCCATGCTTCTCTACGGTGAGTGCTATTCAACTGTGGTTGTTGTTGCTGTTGTTAAATTATTTTTAAGTATTAGCGTGGTTGCCGTGGTAACCAACGCTTTAATTTTTATTCTCACCAAAGTGTGTTTCTTTCTATTATGCATTTCAAACATATTTTGGCACGAATTTACTGATAAATCTGGAAAAAAAGGGACAACATCGGGGAAATGCCTAAAAGTGACGACCAAATGAAATGCTTTCCAGAATATCCGGAAGGTAGGCGAACCACGGGCGCATCCAGGAACAAATTCCTGCACAACTCACCGTCGAGACTCCATCATCTTTCCAAATCGTCTCCATTTCCATTCCAGCATCAGTCGAGTTTGTCTCACTACCCGCAACATGCGAAGAATTATTTCAAAAACGAAGAAATTACGTTGAATTTCGAGAGAAACATTTATGGTAGGAATTGTCCTACTTGGACCATTTGGTTTTATAAATTGCCGTTAATTAGTTATATTATTATAAGCAATATATTATTCAATTCAATTATTATTATTTCTAGATAATATTTTAATAAATAACCTGATAATTTAATTTAATTTGATTCAATTCCAGCTCCAATGAGAGGAAAGTTCACAAACGGATGCTGCAGTTTATTCGTCGAGTTGTCACAATTTCTGAGCATCTCATTTTTAATAATAACCATCTGAAAGTCTCCTGAACATTCATACTTTATATATTTCTCTCGCCCGACATCTCAGCCAAATAAAAAATTGAAAATATTTTTATTTTGGCAACAAAATTTTAGAATTTTAAAATACAAATGGACTTTTCCACTTGTTTTCCACGTACGGCGTCGCAGACACGTGATGATTATGAAATATTCGAGTGTCACTTTCCCCATCTTCAGCGTTTCCTAACTTGTTGACCAATTTTTCTGTTAGTTCCACTTTTCATGGCAAAATGGCCAGAAAAGCAAGATGTACGAGTCAATCTTGATATTGTTTGACTTAGCAGGGCAATATTGATAGATTTTATCTTATTTGTCGAGGCCGTTCAAGATATATTTATGAGGTCATTTTTAATTTGTTATCATGAATGATGATGAGGTATACATTTTGTCCAGTGAACTCGAAAAAAAAAGCATTAGAAACAGTTTTTGAAAGTATTTTCTTTATAATTTTAAATACTAAATATAACGATCAACAAAACGAAGAGATTTGAATAAACATACTAAGTGTCAACTTTCAAACTTGTCTGACTTGTTTTGATTTTCTGTTAGTTTCACTTTTCATGGCAAAATGGACAGATAAGCAAGATGTACGAATCAATCTTGATTTTTAAAATAGAAGACTTTCGGAAAATCAAAATACCAATAACTAGCCGTTATTGAAACTCGACGTCATGATAGTACTCGAATGGTAGACGGCGGACTAATTGAAATCATTTTAGGCCAACTTAAAATAGCATATTTAAATTACGTTAAATTAGGTTACGTGAAAATAAAAAAAAAACTCGTTGTTGGACTGAAATTATAAAAAAATAATTGTAATAGAATTTTCTTTGCACATTTAAATTTACTTCGGTTAAACTTACCTGCCTGTCTTTAGTAGCTAAAGTTAAGCTAAAACTCGAGAACTTTGTTCCGGGTCTTGTTTTTCTTGAATGCTTTTTGCAGAAGTTGATGTCAACATTTTCTAAAATTCACTTCATGAGTGGGTAGTATTTTCTAAATTCGTTTAATTAAATTTAATTTACATCCGGATGAATCATTGCTTAATTTAACATTTGATTAAATCTAATTAAATCTTCTTAGAATGACAGCTGTATCAAGAAGAAATTAAAATTAAAAAATACATATTCTGGATTTGAATCGAGCCATGCAGAATAAATTTCTACAAATATGTGGTCATAGATTTACTTTTGTGTTCGGTGACCTGATCAAAACAAGAGCAGCGTCTAGCGAGCAGACAATATATTTTCCTAAAAGCAAACATTTAATCGCTTAAAAGTTAAAACATATTTATTTATTTATTTTCGCAGTGAAATGATTAAAATTCGATTACAATTTTTGTAAATTATTAAACAATTTTTAGAGTTAAATTTACTTTTTGCAATCCAATTGCATATTCTGGTGATGAAGGCCGACTGATTGGAGCATCAGCGGCTGATGTTTCGGCGAGTTTCAAGATGGAGCTGAGAATTCTGCTATTTATAATCTTAATTAAATTTGTTCTCATCAGAAAGTGTAAGTTGACTTTTAATTAAACCACCACGCTTAACAAATGAAATCTGTTTGCAGACATTCTTGCATTAAACAATTAACTTTCAGGCAGTTAAATTTCAATTTAATTATAAATAGTGAATATTTTATTGGCTTTGCACATTAATTTTTAGGTGCTAGATTTACTTATGAAACTTCTAGCTCAGATATTGTGTTGATTAATAAACTAGATTACATTTCTTGTAATTTATTTATAAATTTTATTGCATTGTGTTTTCTGTGGATATAATTTTTAATTTTTAAATTGTTGATGCAATTAAATTAAGTGCATTAGCCATCTCAGAGTTAGATCAATTAAGCATCATCTTGCCAGACCAGCATTTTTATTAAGTTTTTTTTTTGTTCTGTCAAAGAGATTTATTATGGTGTTTTGACATTTTCAATTTTGTTCTATTTTTTGCTAGTTAAAATGTAAAAGTTCTCGTCTCTCCAGGTGGAGGTGAATTGCGCTTGAGACCGTCCGGACCAAATTTTGTGAGGGCGTTGGGGAGTTCGATGGTTTTGACGTGTGAATACGTTTCCGACGGCGATGAAGATGGCAGCAGCAAGCTTCCAGTCTGGTTGGACAACAGAGGTCAAGTCGTTGGTACGCATTCTAGGAGGTTAGACTTTAGATTTAATTTATTTTTTAAATGAATTAACAAAAAAATGTGTGTGGTATTGCGTAATACTAGGATGAGGATATCATGTATTTATATAATAAGCATTATTATATTTTCTTAGTTAGGAAATTTGATCAGTGTTGGTTTAATTAATTCAATTTACATAAAAATATTAACTATTAACTACACTGTCTATTATATAAGTCAACATCCTTTTGCATGTCTACTATGATCACATGATTATAGTTATTTTGGTGATGATGATGATAATCTGCACTCAAAATCACGTCCTATGAATTCTAAATTACTCTTCAATGTGAAATGCATGATTTGTTGCTGTTGTTGATGATGATGATGATGATTACATAATCATCGTTATAGTTATTCCTTCCTGTTTCGTTCCACCATCCACGATTTTCATTTGTGTTTTTTTTGCATAAATTTATTGTTTTGAACCGGACATTTTGAATAATGCTGATAAAAATTATAAATTAATTATTTGTCTGTTGATGATTACATGATTAATTAATGATTACATAATTTATACATTAATTACATTACATTGCATAGTGTAATGCCGTGGTTGTGGAGCATTGAAATTTGCAATGAAATTCCATTCCTATTTACAGGCTTTCTAATTGCAGTCTTGCCTCTAATAAACATATTCATTAATGAATGAATCCTCATCAGTTTATAATATTAATTAATTTATATATATATTAATTAATTAATTAGTTATGCTAACCTGCTTGTTACAGTTTCACTGAAGATGATTCCAATATGAAGAAGTTGTATGTGGTCTCGATATCAGAACGGGATGCAGGGGAATATAAGTGCATCAAAGGCCTTGAAAGCAAATCCTTCTTCCTGCAAATATTCAGTCAGAATTTTGTTTCATTTTTCTGTGTTTTTTTCTCAATTTCTAAACAAAACTATTATTAAGTTATTTATTATTATTATTATTATTATTATTAACTTATTATTAAAAGCTTAAGTTTATTTTGATAGCTGATTTTTTTGGGGGGTTGTGGAATCTTCCAGAGAGGAAATTTGTAATTTTCCTAATGTTATTATTAGCATCTCTCTCTTAACTAAGTAACATTTAATTAGGTTATAGCTTCTAAAAAGCATTATTTATTTATTTATTTATTTCTTATAAAATACTATTGAATTACCACACAATTAATTGCAAAATAACCACCACTTTAAAACCTCCATTTTTAAATATTTCCATATTTCATGAAATATTTAATTAATTCGTTTATTTTTTAATCGAAACCTACTTAAGAGGACATAACATTCGACGACGCGCCATCAGTTCAGTACCTGAACGTCACCAGCGACGGGTTCATCAAGTGCGTCGCCAGCGGCAACCCTAACCCGAGAATCTCGTGGAGGAAGGACTCGAGAAGGATCACCACGGCTGGTCGGTCCATGTTTTGACAGATTTTTAAATAAATAGGTTTAAATAAATAAATATTTATTTATTTATTTTAAATAAATAGGTTTATTTAATAAATATTTATTTATTTATTTTAAATAAATAGGTTTATTTAATAAATATAAATCTAAGTAATAATTATTACTTTAATTATTTATGAGTGCTATAAAAGTGCGTTAAGTGCAGTGTTATTACATTAGTAATGATTTGTTAGGTTTATATCTTTTTTTTTTTATATTACTAAGTTTATTTATTAAATTTTAATATTTAATTATTTTTGTGCAATTTTAAGCACATTGTTAAAATCTATTGTTATGGTATTAGTAATCAGTATTCATCAAAGTCTATAATCAGTGTTGCAAAATAATTATTTACTGCTATTTCTTCTGAATTTAATTCATTTTATAATTTATAATTCTTCATTTTTAATTCATTTTATAATTTATAATTCTTCATTTTTAATTAATTTTATAATTTATAATTCTTCATTTTTAATTCATTTTATAATTGCATTTTTCTTGTTAAACTTTTAATTTAATTTTGTTTTTTCTTCAATTTGACTCCAAATCATTAAATTTTCCCAAGCGGATTATTTTTGTACTCCGTGGCATCTCAAGGTGACTCAGTTCTTAACAACTTCTGATGCCTTTTCAAACTTTGGACGTTAAACTCTGCACTTTAATGGGAAATCATTCTTTGTTTAAAAACACATTAAACAATTAAAAACATATTAAACAATTAAAAATATATTAAACAATTAAAAACATATTAAACAATTAAAATTATATTAAAAATTAAAATTATATTAAACAATTAAAAATATATTAAACAATTAAAAACATATTAAACAAATAAAATTATATTAAGCATTTAAAATTATATTAAGAATTTAAAATTATATTAAACAATTGATTTGTTCTTTTTTGTATAAAAAATAATTTTAAAGTTTTTAATTGCGCTTTTTGGAAAATATTCGTGCGATCAGTGACACGTTGATGATGTTTTATTAATTGAATTTCAAACAAAAAGAAATTATTTAAAAAAAAAATGTCAAAAAGACTTTTTTCTCAAAGAACGATTTAAATGTCAGTAAACTGATTAAATGGTTTTCTGCTCGTTTTTGTTATTTATTTCGCTACTCTTTTTTTTGTTTTAAATTTTATTTAATTAAATCTAATTTCAAATTAAACGGTTTTCTGCTCGGTTTATTATTTATTTTTTTATTCTTTTTTTGTTTTGGATTTTATTTAATTAAATTTAATTTCAGATCAACCGAGATTCGTCGAAACGAGCGAGGGTCTGAAAGTGTCGAACGTGACGAGAGATGACGAGGGTTGGTACACGTGCAGGGCAGAAGTTGACGTCGACGGGAGGTACGAGGAAAAGAGGATCCGGGTGCTCGTCAACTGTGAGTCACCAAATGATTTCTCATGCGTCTCTTAACTAAGTAATATTTCCCTAACCATAACCCTAACGATAACCCTAACCCTAACGCTAACACTGACCCTAACACTAACTCTAAAGCTTTTGATTTGTTGGTTGGTGACACATGCAGTGGTTTCATTTGGCTATGTCTCCTATGGCAGAGTGAATTTAATTTGTTGCAATTGAGGTCATTGCTCTCATGGATTGATGTTTTGTAACGTTACAAGTTGGTTTGGGAACAGTATGTGAACAGGGTTAACATTTTAAATGTTCACACAACTTGCAGATCCGCCTGTCATCGTTGGGAATTTAGAGCAAATTGAAGTCTTGTTGGGGAGTCATGGTTCAGTATCGTGCATTGTTCGAGGTTTTCCAAAACCTCTTGTGAACTTTACAAAGGTTGGGAACTGACTTCTATGGTCAGAGGTTCTTATTTATTTGTTTAATTGTTTAATTATTTATTTATTTAATTATTTATATCTGAACACAAACTTAAGACAACATGAATAAATTAATTTGATTTTCATTTGATTTTATTTTGTTGCTACTTTTAATTAATTGTTAATTAATTAATTAATTAAGAAATATTAATAAAATCACAATCATGGAGTTATTGCCAACTGGGGAAATATATAACAAGTCACAGTGTTTAAAGAATTTCTATTCCTTTCCTATCCATCAACCAGCTGTCTTCGGACGAGGAGGAGGAGGAAGAGGAAGAGGAGCCGATTTCGTCTGCAGAAGATGTCGTCTTGGCAGACGACTCTTTGACATTTGTCAATGTCAGCAAGTCCCACGAGGGTCGCTACAGGTGCACTGGCACCAACGTCCTTGGTCGACACTCGCAGACCTTCAGTCTCAGGGTTCTGGGTGGGTCATAGTATGCAGATAATAATTGTAAATAATAAAAATGTTACCTAAAACTTAGGAATTACATTTAGTAATGAGAATAATTGTGATGGATGATAAAAAATGATATTATTGATGATTATTATAATGATAATATCCCTGATTGCTATAATCATTCCTGATGTTCTTCCGTTTGCAATCCAATCACTTCACTCCACTCCACTCCAACCCATCCTTGCAGTCCCCCCAGAAGTAATTCTTCCACCTTTCGTGATGACTCGAGTTGGTTCCACCTTCACCGTCACTTGCCTCGGTCTGGGCGACCCCATGCCTTACTTGTCCTTGATTAGGAAGATGGACGGAAGGAATCTCAAGGAGGAGGAGGTGATTTGAATGGATCCGAGATGCGTGGAATGTGAATTTACTATTTTATTGCTTTTCCGGCATACATAAAATACGTATTTTCATATTTTATAATTAAATTCAATTTAATTCCGTTCATAATTTTCATTCGCATTAAGTTCAACAACGACGGCGGTCGTATGCAGACGACTCGTTCGCCAGGCCTCCTCAACCTGACGATAGCAGACGTCAACGTCGATGACTCAGGCATCTTCGTCTGCTCTGCCAACAGTTCCGTGGGTCTTTCGACAGGAGTCGTCAGATTAGTGGTCCAATGTTGGTTGCACAACATTTGCTTGCATTTATTTGCATCTGTTTGTATCTGTTTGTATCTGTTTGCATCTGTTTGCATCTGTTTGTATCTGTTTGTATCTGTTTGTATCTGTTTGCATTTCTTTGCATCTGTTTGTATCTGTTTGCATCTGTTTGTATCTGTTTGTATCTGTTTGCATTTCTTTGTATCTGTTGGCATCCGTTTGCAATCATTTCCTTAGCCTTGGAGAGTGATGGTCATTTAATTTTATTCCAATTTGTGTTAACTAGTTTATTGTTGATTATGAATATTTATTTATAATAGGATTATGTTAATGTTGAAGCTAATTGTCAGATGCCCCAAAGTTCGATGAGGGTAGCATGACTCCCCTGGTCTTTGGGTGGGGAGACCAAGTGGTCCAATTGAAGTGCAATGTTCATGGTGAACCAAAGGTCAACGTCCAGTGGTTCAAAGGTCACGAGTCGGTCGTGAACAACGGAAGTTTTCAGGAATTCAAAACATCTTCTGGAAGTGTCCTTCACGTGAGCTTTAAATTATTTTATAATTATAATATTTAAATTATTTTATAATTATAATATTTAAATTATTTTATAATTATAATATTTAAATTATTTTATAATTATAATATTTAAATTATTTTATAATTATAATATTTAAATTATTTTATATTATAATAATTTTATGTTATTTTTGTTTATCTGTTTGTTTTCATGTTATTTTTGAATAATTTTTAAGATGACAAATAAAAGATCTATTGATTGAGGGTTAGGGTTAGGGTTGGGGTGATTGAGGATTGTTCAGAGAATAATTTATTACTTTGTCTGAGAATCAGTCACTTGCTTTTTATTTTTAAAGTCATTTGATTTGCTTGTGAATGACAAATTTTGCTTCTCAAAATGTCTGTATGGGAATTGTTACATTTTAAATAAAAAATTAAGTAAAAATTGCAATCTCTTATCAGTATTTAAAAAATTAATTTTTAAAAATTGAAAAAAAATGCTTTTATCATCATTATTATTATTATTTTCTAAATTTCTTTTTATTATTATTTTATTTTTTAAATTCAACCCTGCTGTTTGTGGAAAGCAATTTTAAGATTTAAATTTTGCGGTCCAGGTATCATTGGAGAGAGATTCAGGTGAGGATCTTTACGGAGTGTACACCTGTCGTGCAACAAACAACTTGGGATCTGAAGATTTCAACATCACTCTCAAGAAACCTTGTGAGTTAATGCAACCACATCGCATGCACTAATTAGCTTAATTTATTTTAGAAATTAACTTATTTTTAATTAATTAATTAATTTTAAATTTGATGCAGTAATTTTAAGAGATTTTAGCAAGCTATTTATTTATCACTTAAATGAATTATGAGATTAATTAATATAAACTGACAACATCGTCGTCATCATCATCATCATCCACTTTCAGCTGTGCCTATGAAACCGGAAGTGCAGGTGATGAACCTGCGACCCGACGAGGTCACCATCCGCATGACCTCCGACCTCCGCGTCGAAGATGACTTCCACGTGACTCACTATTTGGTGTCAATCCAGGCAGAGGGTGGCGCCACCAGGAACCTGTCCGGTAATATTATTTCCATTTCTTTTCCAGTTGTTTATAATTTCCTAGTGCATCATCATCATCATCATCGTCTGGCCTCATCATTGTTTTGTATCTCTCAAACAGATATTAATGATTATTAATTATAAATTGTTCAAACAATGATAATAATAATAATTACACTGACAATATCATCAATTAAATAATAATTATTATTATTACTAAATAATACTAGTTGAAATCTTGCATTGTTAATGTTGAGTTACTTCAGCAAATTATTATTTTCTAGTTTTATTAGAAGATGTGGAGCCCAATTCTAATCGTGAGCATCTGTTTTCGAATCTAACCATTAGAGATTAGTATTTTTAATTAACTTTTAAACTATTAAAGATCATAATAGGTTATAAATTGACGAATTATCATCAAATATTTGATTTTTTTATTTTAAATTCGTTTTAACATGAAATATGTTATTTCTTGAATTTAAAATTTGTTTTAATGTCAAATATTTGATTTAATTTTAAATTTAAAACTCGTTTCGACGTTCAGTTGCCGTGGCGACGACGACCGTCGGAAACCTGGCGCCCAACGCGACTTACGTCGTCCTCGTGGCGGCCGTGAACTCCGTCGGACCGGGACCCGCTTCGAAGATCGAAGTCCAAACTCGAGAATCCAGTTACGATTGCAACGTTTCTATGCTTTGACCTCCGTGACTGTTGGATGGACGTTATTATAATTAATTAATTAACATCGTAGTTAATTAACGTAATGCAATAGCTGCAATTAACATAGTGTGATAGAATCACAGTCGTAATTAACATAATGCAATAGCAGCCCAATTATAATAATTGCATGAGTTATTATTTTCTTACTGCACAGTTTATAATAAACCGAGTGAACATCGTCTTCTGAGTTTAATTTCTTAAGGTGTCCCAGAAGAGGTATCACTCAATGCAACATCTTTGGACTCAAATTCCATAACTTTGAACTGGATGCCCCCTTATTCTGGTGGTTCCAACATCACTGGTTATGTCATCAGTCACAGGAAGGTGAGCAGGTTTTAAACTTAGGAGGACTAATTTGCATTGAAACAAGTTTAAATTTTAAAATAAATAAAATATTTGATGTTAAAATGAATTTAAATATATAAAAATCAAATATTTGATGTTAAAATGAATTTAAATATATAAAAATCAAATATTTGATGTTAAAATGAATTTAAATATATAAAAATCAAATATTTGATGTTAAAATGAATTTAAATATATAAAAATCAAATATTTGGTATTAAAACAAATTTTAAGTTTAAAAAAAATCAAATACCACCAAAGGTCAAGTCTTCAGAAATCAAATCCATCGATCCCCAGTCGTCATGGAAGGAAAACTTTCTTCCTCCTCGACTTCCTCCTTCCTTCGTTCTGGTTCCGACGGGAGAAGTCAAAGAGACGTCCTACCGTCGCCTGCCCCCTCGTGACATTTTGACCTTTGAGATTGTCGACCTTGACCCCTCCTCGTCTTATCAGGTCAAGGTCGTGGCCGTCAATGACTTCGGATCCTCTCCTGCTCAATTTGATCTCTTTGTTCAAACCAAACGAGGTGAATGACCTCTGCTGCCGTCATGATTTTTAAGTTCAGTGATCACATCCTCACTCAACTGGACCCTCTTCTACCCACTCTTTCACTCATTCATTTTCACTCAATCACTCACCCACCCATCCACTCATTCAAGTGAAAGTTGAAGTTTATTTCAACCTCCTTAAGAAGTTAAACTCGGCAGACGATGTTAACTCGGTTTATTATAAGTTTGTTTATTTTTATTATTTTTTTTTAATGAATTTCTTAATTTGCTCACTTTCAGGTGCCAAAGGGTTTCTGCCTTCCTTCCTGCAGACCTCAAGCAGTAGCATCCTCATCGCGGTCATCCTCGGCGTAGTTGCCGTCATCGTCGTCATGGTCGACGTCCTGTGTTACGTCACGAACGACTGCGGACTTTTGATGTGCTGTTGTATGCTTGCGTGCAGGAAGTCCAAGAAGCATTCCGTTTCTCCGAGGAAGGGCAAAGCAGACAAGAGGGAGTTTGATGACTTGTTAGTGATTCATTCCTCACGGTTATTCTATTATTGTGTGATTTGATGATGATTCTTTTGTAGGAATGATGGTATGATTCTCTGGTCATGTTATTGTTTTATATTTATAGTTGTACAATTATAAGTTGTGCTTCTATGATTGTGTGACTCTGTGATTGCATGATTGATTTTTTTTTTGTATTTGTGATTGTACGATTTTGTCAAAGCAATTAATTACAAATGTTCTCAAAACTGATCTCAAAACCTCCACTGCAGGATTTCATCAAAGAAGCCTCAAAAGGAGGGAGTGGATCACCTTCCGGAGCAGACGCTCGACGCGGTCGTCATCGACGACGAGGCCGCCTCGGAAGCCGTCAGGAAGCAGACGGAAAACCACGTAAACGAAGCGTCTGACGACGGGGGGAAGGAAGAGGAAAGGTGCCCTCTGGTGGAAGAGAAGCGGGGAAAGATTCATTCCGATGTCGACGAAGAAGAGGAGGAAGAGGACGATGAGGAGGTCGGCAGGGGGCGCGGTGATGGTGACGACGACGACGACGGCGATGAACTTCCATCACCACCCCTCCTCATTTCTGGACTTTTACACGTCGAGAAGTCCGAGTGAGTGAAGCGAAGATAAAAGTTATTTAGCGTTTTATGTGTAGTAAATAGATTAATCAGAAATTTTTGTAATATTTCATAAGATCATTTTTTATTCTATTGTCAAAGAAACTTTATTAAAAACTTTTTTAAAAAATATTATTTCTATTTTTAATAATAGATTAAATAATTAAATAGTGGATTCTCAAACCAGCAGGTGATTTGTTGTTAATCTTCAGGTTAATCACCCCAAAGAATAGAAGGAGCATCATGAACTTTGGTGATGCCCGATGGAAGGATGTGGTGCACGAGTTGGAATCTCAGTTGGGGTGAGTTTCAATGTGAGGTTGGTTTCAGTTTGGGTTGGTTTCAGTTTGGGTTGGTTTCAGTTTGAGGTTGGTTTCAGTTTGAGGTTGGTTTCAATGTGAGGTTGGTTTCAGTTTGAGGTTGGTTTAGCGATGGCCGGCTTTCAATCGATTTCAATCGGGTCTCCTGGCATTGAAAATGTTGGATGGTCTTAAATATTCTTCACCTAAGAGTCATTGAAAGTGATAAGTTATCCGTGTAAACAACACAATCTAATCATGTTTCAAGTGCCTCGAGAGCTGAGCAACACGTCGTATTAATTTGTTGTGGAATTGTAAAACATTAACCAACAAAAGCAAAAACCAACAATGCAGGGTTAAAAAGCCTGAAGTCGGGGAAGATGAAGAGGAAGAGGAAGATGAATACACTGGTTCCTCATCTCCCAAGTGGAGGCACACCTGAGTACCATTCCAACTTTCAACTGACAATCGATCAATCAATTGGTTGATTGATTGATTCCTAGAGGGCCACTTACTGTGAAACAATGTTGTATTGTGTAGTTGTAGGTTTTTGTATTGTTTTGTTTGACTTGAGGATGGTTAAATGTATTTAATTCTAAATATAATTGTATATAAGTGTATTTAATTCTAAATATAATTCTTAAATTATATTATTAATCCTTAAATTCGTTGGTGTATAAGTGGATTTTTTATTGTATAATTTTGAAACAAAAATATTACATTTTATTCAAATTTTCTCAAATTATTTTTATTATTGCATCTTTTTTATTGAACTGAAAACATTGAAAATCAAAACTAAACATTTTTTAATCTATTTTAGTAATCTATTTTGTTCAGTTCAAGATTGGCCATCTTGCTAATTTAAATTCTAATTAATTATGTAATTAATTTAAATTTAATATTTTTTTTCTTTTTTAAATCCCACTTTTGAATCGATGCAGTTCAGACAACAATGAACAACAATGTTGATGTTGTTCAACAATCATTTATCATTGATAAACACTTCTTAGGAGCAGAAAAGCAAACTTGGTTTATAAAGTTTATCATTGTAACATGCTTGGACGTTTGAATGTGGAGACGTCAATGATTTTAGTTGTGATGTGACAAGCGTCATCATCATCGTCATCGTTGTCATCGTCATTGTTATTATCACATTGTCTCAGGTCATGATATCTTGGCGACATCTATATTGGAAGCATTTGCAAAATATTCAAATATTCAAAGAGTTGCTCGTATCATCGTATCGTTGTTTGTCGATTCCATTCTTAACTTGTTTGTGCGACTTGAGTTTGTTTTAAATCTCTTTCTCCGGGAATCCGGGAGATTGTTTTGCTTATTTGTTTGTTTGTTTGTTTATTTGTTTGTTTGTTTGTTTATTTGTTTGTTTGTTTGTCCATCACCGGATGTGCGATGTTTTTGTTGGTAAACCAAGTAATGATTAATTTTTTTATAATTTTATTTTCTTAGTTACCCAACGTTTTTACCATTTTTCACCTAAGTCACAGAACAGCATTTATTGACGTGTTTTGAAATTTTCAACAAGTTCACAGTATTTGCTTTGTATATTATTGAAGCAAAATATTATTTGCATTGTATATTATTGAAACAAAATATTATCAGTCGTAGTAAACTTCACTGAACGTGCAATGCTTGGGTCATCCATTGGGGTCAGGTCAGAAGAAAGTATTTGATTTTAAATCTTTTTTTTTTTAAGGGTTGAATATGTTTTTTTGTTTTCTTCTTTTAAAAAAAAAGTTTTGAGGGACTGATTGAAGCATGGATTTGTGACCTCAGCTTTTAAGGAATTTCAATCTCCTCCTTTCGTGCTAGTCAACATTCAATCAACATTCAATCAATGTTCAATCAACATTCAATCAACATTCAATCAATGTTCAATCAACATTCAATCAACATTCAATCAATGTTCAATCAACATTCAATCAACATTCAATCAATGTTCAATCAACATTCAATCACTTTTCAATCAACATTCAATCAATGTTCAATCAACATTCAATCAACATTCAATCAATGTTCAATCAACATTCAATCAACATTCAATCAATGTTCAATCAACATTCAGTCAACATTCAATCAACATTCAATCAACATTCAATCAATGTTCAATCAACATTCAATCAATGTTCAATCAACATTCAATCAACATTCAATCAATGTTCAATCAACATTCAATCAACATTCAATCAATGTTCAATCAACATTCAATCAACATTCAATCAATGTTCAATCAACATTCAGTCAACATTCAATCAACATTCAATCAACATTCAATCAATGTTCAATCAACATTCAATCAATGTTCAATCAACATTCAATCAACATTCAATCAACATTCAATCAACATTCAATCAACATTCAATCAATGTTCAATCAACATTCAATCAACATTCAATCAATGTTCAATCAATGTTCAATCAACATTCAATCAATGTTCAATCAACATTCAAGCAACATTCAATCAACATTCAATCAATGTTCAATCAACATTCAATCACTTTTCAATCAACATTCAATCAACATTCAGTCATTTGTTTCGAAATTGTGAATTTTTTTTGTTTGTTTGTCGGAAAGAAGGTCGTAGATTTAGATTTTTTTGACAAGTCCTTGTTGGGTTTATGAAATTATTCGAGAATTAAAATATTGTCGACGCAGTTTCCAAATTTTTATTAATTTATTCTTTGTTAATAATTAACCTAACACTAGCTAATTAAATGATCGGACAGAACAGGAAGTCTGGTTCGTGATCGTCAGTTTGCGTTTCATGTTGTATTAAGTCCTGGTTTTGAAAGTGATTCTACAAATCTAAGATGGCTACTGGAGGACGATTGGAGAAGTCATGAAATTTTTATGTCGACTAAGTTTTTCTTAAATCGTCGAATAACTGAATGGTTAGCTGATCCAATTGTCTGTTTATTCTCTGCTGATGGTCGGAGCGGAAGAAGATCAGGAAAGAAATGAAGTGTTGGTTTAAAAATTAAGTACAAAATCTAAGATGAAGTAAATCCTGAAGAGGGAAATCACTTTAAAGAAAAAGTACATTTAGGGCATCCATCGTACATTTCACAGTTTGAGGGCAAGTCTGAATCTACAAGATAACCCATGGATGAATAAATGTTATGGAGCATGACAAGAGTCAAAAGTGGTCTACGAGTCCAAATAGGGCCTCAAGATCTTTTAAGATTAAATTTTATTTTGAAATAAGTGAGTACAGAAAATACCTCAAGTCGCATAAAAGATTAAAATCAAAATAAATCGAGCAGAACACAAATCTTAATCTCACTCGGCTTAGCGAACCAATCATTCAGCTACCGCCGTAGTCCACCATAGTGCAGCATATAATAATGCAGCCATTGAGACCAGGCGTATTTTTCCTGAATCTGCAATGCTGTGTTCTAAAGCCTTCCTCCCCTTTTGTTTTATTATTCATGAAAGTGGGTTTTCTGTGACCTCTCACGCATTCCTAATCGAGAGCTTTCCAAAAGCTACTTCCTCAATTTTCCTTGCAGTAAAAGGAACGACATGAACGCATGTTTTGCCCCTCGGGGTTTATTAAAAAGCCTCTGTGACCTGTGACCCGGCCTATTTACTAGGCCCGACATCTTGCGGGGGTTCATGTAGGGATGTTGTTTCTTTTAGTTGAGTCCGGGATTCAACTGACTTTTGTCGTTTTAAGGTAGAAGTTTTAGATGCTTGTCCCGGAAAGAGTTAATGGAATATTTTGTGAATAGTGGATTTAGTAATATTTATGTATATTATTATTATTATCTAAGTTATAATTTCGATAATATTCAGTATGATTATAGTAGTTTTTATGTAATCAAAACTGTAGATTATCATTCTTTGTAAATCAGTCTTAAAATTATTTAAAACCAATTCGATATAATTCTTTGGCCTGTTACCTCCAATGTTTTTGTGGACTCATAGAACAGAATGTTCTCAGAATTTTGTTTAGAACTTATCATTAATATCAATCAAGCATTATCATTTAGGACTTATTAATAAAAAAATTAAAAACTTTATGAATTAATCATTGCTTCATAAAATATTGAGCAAAATAAAAATGGAAATGCATCCATTATAAACCGAGTGACCATTCGTCAGAAAGATTATACCCAGAGGGAAAGCGCTGCCGACAGAAAGCTATTGAGAGTATAAATAACATTTTCCACTTAGAAAAAAAAAACCCATCCAGACATTTTGCTCCAGCGAGAGTAGATCATAATGGAATTGTACAAAAGGATGAATTCAAAAAAAAGAGAAAAGATCAGTGTCCACAAGAAAAACAGACAATTTTTTATCCTGACGAATTTTGTAAAAACGTCGCGTGTCCGAGATTTTTATGTCGAGGTCATTCGGGAGCGGAGAAAGTTATTGTTAGAAAGTGGAGCTACGCCTGGAATAAGAAGTCGCTCCTTTTTTCATCCACCTCCGGGAGAAGTAAAGTAATTACGATGGGACTTTCCAAGTTTCGATGTGCGTGGTGGAGTCAAATCGGTGGAAGAATTTGAGAGCTGTACGTCTTTTTTTCGAGGCAGCAGAGGGAATTACTACTTCCCCCCTCCATCTGATAAAATTCGTGCCGAGCAGTTTCGCATTCTGGAATCGCCAATGGTTTTTAGGTGGGTCGGAACCCTCTGAGTGATTTGTTGGAGTTTCCTGGCGAAAACCTTTCGTGCCACGCTTGTATTTTAAGAACGGAACTTCATAAGTCATCCGAAAATCGCCAGCTTCAAGAATAACTCTTCTGTGGGAATTGTTGGAGTCCTATTTCTCTTCTTCATCACCAGAAGAGCTTTAAGCCTTTCTGTGAATTAAAAAATTTATGATTTTTTTTAATGGACTTAATGGTAAAATGTATAAAGTTATGGAGGTATTTTAAGTTAAAACTCAAATATATTTGGAAAAGAAAGAAAGATTTCAGAAAGAAAGAGAAACCCATATATTCTCAAGACACGTTGAACTCAAAATTGCTTTCTTAAAAATGCCATCAATAATTACAGTCAGTTTTTGAATTAAGTGAATATATTTTTTCCTCCAAAGAAAATAAATAAATAAATAAACCCGCACTCCAAGTCGAGAATTGTCAGTTTTTAATGTGATTTATTGCTTCTTCGCCTTAGCTTCCTTGCTAAACTTCTAAACTTTCAAAAATCCTTCAAATATTCGTAATAATTAAATCTTTAACTACGTAATAATTCATTTAATTTAAAAGTAATTCACGTAATTAATGTTCTGTGTACGATAACAATTCATGTATAATTCATGTAATTTGAGAAAACCGGGAGATCATAATTCACCAGAATCAATCTGCGGTGGATAATAATAATAATTCATAATTCATAACTTAAAATACTTAACCCGACAATCGTAATTTACAGATTCAATATTCGTCATAACCCCGCTGCCATTAATCTCGGATTTTTAAATTTCTATCGAATTTTATGCATTTTTTGAATTTTTTTTTGTCAAAATGTTTCTAAATTGAAATGTTGAGTTGAACAAGTGCATTCACGTCGTTAAAATGACAATTTCTGAAGTTTCTCATTTAAAATATTCCAAACTCTTTTAAAAACTTATTATATGTACATGTATAATAAATAAATAAATAAATAAATAAATAAATAAATAAATAAATAAATAAATAAATAAATAAATAAATAAATAAATAAATAAATAAATAATTAAATAAATAAATAAATAAATAAATAAATAAATAAATAAATAAATAAATAAATAAATAAATAAATAAATAATTAAATAAATAATTAATTAAATAAATAAATAAATAAATAAATAAATAAATAAATAAAAATATATATGACTTAATAACAATATTATTTATATATATATATATACATTTAAGACTTTAGAATTAAATTCAAAGAAAATTAATTATAAATGTTTTGAAGTTATTAATCTTCTTTTTGGGAAAAATTGCTTGGTTTGTACATTTGTTTAGTAATAAGTTTTTTTAAAATGATTTTTACGTCAATTACAGTTTATATGCGCTGGAATTAGTGAGAAACTGTTATTTTTCTACATTAATTGTAAACCCAATATTCACAAAATAATAATAATAATAATAATAATAAAAATAAAAATAAAAATAATAATAATAATAAAAATAATAATAATAATAATAATAATAATAATAAAAGCAAAATTACTGTGGCCATTCCATTTGTAAGTCTTCCAGTGAAAGTCTGTCCACTGGAACCTTGTTTGCCCGCGGCATTGTTGCCATTGACAACGGGCAGCCAATGAACGTCGATCTTCTTAATTTATTCTTTCCATGCATTCCTCATAAATTATGCTAATTCTTCGCAACCGCGGCTACAATGTATTACGAAGTTTGTGCAATAACAAATAATACATTAAAGAAACAAACAATGATAATTAGGACGACGGTCTTGATGACGATGCCACTAGGGCGGTTATGATGATGATGATGATTACGACGACGGTGATGATGATGATGATGATGGTAAGAATATCCCGTGGTTTCTTATGTCTTAATAACAATAATCTTGTAAAAAAAAAATCCCAGGACATTTTGTCATGCTTCTTCCATCTTTTTCTCTCCATTGTCGTCTGCTCCAGCTCTGCTTTTTGTTGTCGAAATAGAAAACATCTTCATACTCATCATCCTCCATTTTCTTTAAACCACAATCACCGTCCTTATCATCATCACCATCAGCACCATCATCACCATCATTATCGTGGTTATCGTCATCATCGTCATCTTCACTGGTGTTCAAGAGGTGGACAGAATGGTGAATTCTGAATGAATTAGACTAATTCAGCCATAATAATGCAATTTAATAGCGCTTAATTTCAGCACGCATCGAGGAGATCGTATTGCTGTTTATGCTCGGGCGACATTTTCCAATTTAATCGGCCAATTAATCTCTTTACCTCCTTTTTTCATTGTTCTTTACGACGGCCGTTCCGTAATAACCGAGACCAGGGGTCGATAAATTCCCCCAGAGGGCCAATAAAAGTAGGAGAGGACTTCGGAAATTTATCCGTCCGATGCATCTCATTGGTCTTCTGGAAATCAATGTCCCCAACTAAACTTTATCACTTCGCATTCCACTCCATAAACGAGAAATTCCTTCCGCTAAGTTTTTTTTGTTTTTTTTTCTTCTGTCTTCGTGTATTGGATCTTAGATTAATTTCAGGGACCGGTAAATGATTTTAAATTGAATTTTGGAGAAGGAGGATAAAAAAAAGTCGAAAACTATCTCGCAGTGGCATACGTTATTATTATTATTATTATTTTCATTATTATTATTATTGCTATTATACACATTTTTCCTGCTTTTTCTCGGTCTCATAGCCGGTGATGAATGAATGCTGAGCACTACCAGTGCTCTCAGCGATTCATCCAAGTACTTTCCGAAGAATGTGGGCAGTGCCCAGTAAGAAGATCTTCTGAATCTCCGAAGTCTTTGGTCGTCCTGGTATCAACTCTACATACTTTGTAAAATCTTTTCTTAGCGTTCCGAGCGCTCCTACAATTACCGGAACGACTTTAGACTTCACTTTCCACATCCGGTTGATTTCAATCTCCAGGTCCTTGTATTTGCTAATTTTTTCAGCTTCTTTGAGCGCGATGTTCTTATCATCCGGGACTGAAACATCGATTAGCATGCAAGACTTGGATCTCCTGTCATGGATGACAATTGTTATTATTATTACGGAAGTAATTATTGATAATTAAACTTATTTATTAATTAATAATTTCATATGTCGAATTGAATTTATTGGCATGCATTTATTAACATTAAGATTAAAATAATATTCGTCCGCACTTTTTTTTTACATCTAAAAAGAACGTTAGTAATGATGTGTAATTAAATTTCTGTATTTATTATTTTTTTATTATAATTTTATTTTTTATTTCCAGTCATTTCGATAAATTTTACGGTCGAGTGATTTCTTAATAAGACCGGAAGTCATTCCGACTTTCGTTTCGCGATTCCAATTAAACTGCATCTGATGGATCCATCCGTGTGCTGCCTGGAAACGTATCCATGGCAACCGATGTTGTACTTGGGACTGATTCCAAGTGGAGTTCCGACTGACCACACAACAAAAACAACAACAAAGTGCTGAGGCTGCTGTTACTGTATGTGTTTTGGGTTCTTGTAAAGATTTGTTTGAGTCATAATTAATCACAATTATTTAATAAATTAATATCCGAAATAATTTGATATTATTATTATAATACATTATTTGTATTTAAATTATTTTATATGTTATTTGACTGGTTTCGGTTGAATAGTAAATATTGGATAAAAAATTTTAAATAAAATAAATTACTGAACTTTCTAAATAGGTCACCACCATGATCTCAAGTTGACCAACACGACTTCCACGAGTGCAAACGCCCTTGCAGCCGGTGTAGTTCAACGCCTGATGGCTTAACTGGATGATTATCATGACCGTACTAATTAATTATTAATTTAATTCGATCGGTTAATAATATTAATTATAATAATAATAATGATATTATTAATTAGTAGATTAGTATTTAATTTGAAAGTATTCACCATCAAACCAGGTCGAAGCGCCCTCTACTAGGAACGGCGACGGTTGAAATTTAAATCTTTTAAGGCTTGTCATCGCTGACGTGACGTCATCATGACGTGTTACGGCCACGTGACAGAAAATGGCTACCCTAAAGTAGCCGGTTTGTGGACATCAAATTAACCCGTGTAATTCGATTCTTATCTCTTTGTCTTTACTTCTTCCTTGTCATCGTCATCGTTATCATAATCATCATCATCGTCGTCGTTATCGTCTTCATTGTTATTGTTATCACCATCATTATCAGTACCGTCGTCACCATCATCGTCGTCATCATCATCACTGAAGGTCCCATTCCATATCACGATGGTGTGTTTCGTTGTCGGGCCATTTATTTTTAAATTCTTTCATCTTTTCAAGTATTTGTTGGAAATTATTTTCAAACTTCGCTAAAATGAAACAAATAAAGAAATCACGAAACAAAACGAAAGTCCAGCTGCTGTGATAAGGAAATGTAATAAAATAACATTATTAAAATAATTTATTAACATTTTTTAAAAATTAAATTTTATTAAATTTCTGGTTTTGTTTAGAATTTTGCAACGAAAATGCAGATAAGAGCAAATCTATTAACCCCATTGATTTCTAAGAACTAACGCCGAATAATTTCTAATTGGTAATTATAATATTTTGTAATTTAAAATATAAGGCAATAATAATAATAATAATAATTACTCAAATAATTTAAATTTAATAATAATTTTAAATAAAATACCATTAGTGTCATAATTAATAAACCACGAATAAAATCTTTTAGGACATAAAATAAATTCTGATTTGGAATAATAAATGAAGTCTTAAATAAAATCATAGCGAGCCACTGATACGGCATATCTTTATACAAAGTACTGATACGCCACAGGCCTATTTTTATACAAAGTGCTTTCGAAGGTCACAATTTTTAGATTTAAAAACAAAACATTTTTAATATTGGCAATCGCTTTCTGGAGTTTCGACGGATTGTGTGATGTTTGGATATAATTTTTATTTCTTTTTATAGCGCATAATTATTATTAATTATGATATAATAATAATAGCTGATGACCCACCTTCTCAAATTAACAAATAACGGGGACCCAAGGCAAACAGTGCCATAATAAATGACATTATTATTATTATTAATATTATTACCATAGAGTAAATGAACAATAAATGATGTGAATGTGAAGAAATATTCCATTTTATAGATTAAACGAAATAAAGAATATATTACAATGATATATATTATTTTTATTACCATATTTATTATAAACATTATTGCACTACTAATGTAGTACAGATTACTTTGTGTACTGGAATAAGGCAATTCATGGCTTTCCATTGCGAAACGCAATTAATAAAACATGTTTAGTACAAAAACACAAAACACTTTCCTTCTGGTTCAAGTCTCTCTCTCTCTGTACATTTAAAAGATTTATATTTTATGTTTCGTAAATTGCAAAAAAATAAATAAATAAATAAAATAAACGTTTATCAAAAAAAAAAAAAGGATTTTCATTTTCATGAATTATTCTTAAAAACACGGCTTCCGGCGTCTTGATCCGTTGAAGAAATTGTTGTCTAATTGATGGCACCGTGAAGCATTTCCATCCGCGCGGATCTTGGGAGGACCGCATTCGACCCGCTCCCGGCCCAGCTGCCCCTCTTCCCCCCCCTGCAAAACTTCGGATTTTAGTTGATTGATGAATCTCCTGGAACGACTCAGAATGTGGAATGCATTCCTTACTCTCCTGCTAAGAAATTCCACGTTTGAATTGGAGATGACGCACAAACTGATGACGGTGACGATGACGATGATGATGTTGATGATTGTAAGGTAAATTTTATGTCAAATTACTCAAATTATTTGGTAATGATTTTAAAATAGCACAAAATTGTATGACCACGGAATCGAAATTCTAAAATTGTTCTGTTTTTAACTAGAAATTAACCTCGAAGTTATGATCCACTTCACTTCATAGTCGAGTTGGTTTCTCAACCGGATGCTCGATGTCTGACCCGTCAAAAAAATTTCATCGATCATCGTCGAAGAACAGTGTCGATTGATTTCTTTCAATCACTCCGACCATCAATCACTTTAAAACAACCGCCTTTTGACTCCGCGAAATATTCGAACGGTACGGCCGACTTTGCCGGCAATCCATCAAGTTATTTTGATTGAGGACACCTTCCTAAGAGTTCCATAAATCCAGCGTCGATCGACACTTTTACGGGGGGGCCTCGCAACCCTAAACCATCCAACCCCCTCCTCCTAGCCTAGGGTGAGAGGGTGAGGCGAGGGTAGGTGGGCTGTCAAGGAGAGAGAAAAAAGATTGAAAGTCAGCCAGGGTTGGGCATGAAAGGATTCCCAGAATTGCCCGCATTTCCGTTCCTTTGTGAATCAGAAATTTCCACAAAGTGCTGTCATTCAGTGCCCGTCCGATCCTCCATCATAGACGGGCGTTCCAGGCTTTCCATTCCCCTGCAACCAGTCCCTCTCCTCTTCCTCTTCCTCCTCTTCTCTTCCTTAATGTTCCACCTGACAGAACAATGGCTGCTTATTTATTGTTATTCCTGCTAATTGCGATTTATTCCCGCGCTAGGCTTAATTGTTAGGTGATTTTTAAAAATTAATTAACTTATTATGGTGATTGATCAATAATCGTACGTAAGTGTACTGATTACAGGGCCATTCATTATTCATTTTACTAATTTTACTAGTTTGTCAATTTATCAATATCTTTGCAAGTTTAAATAAATACGATGTAAATGATTAATTAATTATGGAGTAATATGTAATTAACAATCATATTCGCACTCCAATAAAAGCGAAGTTGTTTCAATTTATTTTTAAATGTTCATTAATTCGTTTTAAAATAAAACATTTCAGGCAAAATTATTAATTTCTCAAAGGTCGAATTTGTAAGAAAAGAGTCTTCTAATTTAAATTATTCTTAAATTATTAAATAACTATAAAAATTATTCAGCTTAATAATCTTTAAAAAATATATTAAATATATATTAAAAATATATATCACGTTTTAAAACCTTTTTATTAAAATTTTGATTAATAACAGAAATCATTTTAAAATACAATTGCAATCGATGAAAACAACGAAGTTTTTCTTCAGCAGACGTTGTTCTTGGAAGCGATTTCCCGCCCTTATTCATTTTTTTCTTAATTCGTCTGCGTTTCCAAAGAAGTAACCACCGCTAGTAACCACCAGCAGACTTCAGTTGACACTTTCAGTAAGATCTTTCTTTTCTTTTTTAGAGATTAAACCTTAATTTTTTTTTTAATCAACTTTAATCTCAAATAATGGCCATTTTGTTTTTATTTCCGACGGCATTTAGAATTCTTATGATTCTTTTTCCTCCCCAAAGCTTTGCAATTCAGCAAGTAATTTGTTGCCACAAATTCCGGATTTAAATTCTTTTTAAATCAAACATTTTCTGTTGAATTCCTAATCGTAAAACTTTAATTCCTGCAAAGTCTCATTTCAAAGGAATCTTTAAAAAGATAATTTCCTATTGGTGACTTGATTGTGACGACGACGATGCCAATGATGATAATGATGATGATGATGAAGAAGAGGAGGATGAAGGTGATTTTGAATTATTCGTTATTGTGAAAAAATTGCAAAATGTGTTTTACGATAAATTATGCTAAATTCGCTAAATTGTATTTTATTTGAAGCAATATTTGCGCCGCTTAAAGGAAGAAATATACACGATAAATAGCTCTAATTATTTGGATTTATTCGATAAATTCTTAAAATATATTAAGCGACAAAAGACTTGAACTTAAACGTGAACTGCATGGCTTCCACTTGGAAGCACTGGAGTGAACTGGTTGACTTCAATCAGTTTCATTCAACAATGCGATGATTGAGTCGCAAGGATTTCTTTGAATTCAACGATTTAATCATTATTTTCAACAACAATAATTGCACGATTTACTTCATTTAACTTTTAAATCTGAATAATGCAGTCTATGATTTCAGTATATTTTGAATTAAATAATTATTAAAACATTTATAATATACTTTATTATTATCATTAAGATTTTTAATATTATTATTATTACCAGCATTATTATTATTATTCAATATTATTATCGTTATTATTATTATTATTAATATTATTATTATTATTATTAACAGCATTATTATTATTTAATATTATTATTATTATTATTTTATTATTATAATTGGTGTTACTGTTTGAAGTTACATGAATTTGTTTTCTAATGTAATTAAGCAATAAAATACTAATTAATTGTTTAACCACACAACACGGAAGTTGGGAAAGAATGCAATGGACGAAGAAATTAGCATAAAAACAGGGAAAAGCACTTCTTGGGATTTGCTGTTTGTCTGCAGTTCAATAAAACCAACGAACGAACGAACGAATATTATTATTATTGTTATTATTATTATTGTTATTATTATTATTATTATTATTATTATTATTATTATTATTATTATTAATATTATTATTATCATCATTATTATTGATACAGCTTGACCACCGTGTTATTTTGTTACAACTTTAGTTACGGTCATAATATATTGATTATATTAATTATAACAATTAATAATAATAATATTATTATTAAATCAATTAATTATATTTTTGTTGTAATTATCGTAATTTTATGTGGTACAGTTAATGCGGTTTAATCCTTAAGAAAAAGAATATCACTTGTGTGATCATTTGAAAAATATGGCGTTTATTTTTAATCTATTATTACAAAAATTAATAATCAATATTGTTATTATATTATTATTACTAGGTCATTAACGAGAATTTATTAAGAATGATAATTTAATCAATCTATATAAATAAAAATGCAATGTGCGTTTGTAACATGCTAATGTTCTCTGAAAGTACTTGACCAATTGCTTTGAAATTTTGACACAACATAGTACTCGATCAGGGGAGTGTTTGTATATAGGTTTCATATATATGCCACAACTATATCGTGTAAAAATACCCTTTTTTCGAAAATCTGGCCATCTTGCCAGGGACGAAAATAGGCGAACATTTAAATTTTTATTTCATTTCTTTATACATAAAAATTTAATTTTAAAACTAAAATTAATTAAAATAATCAAATTCAATAATTTAATATAATTTAAAATAAAATAATCTGATTCTGTATCAATCGAATAACATTGGTCTAAGCAGTTCAAAATTCCTTTTTGCTTCCTCTTGAAACGGTTATATATGGATTACATATAATTTTGTATAAGTGTAAGCAACTCGAAATTAACCTAAATTAATCGGCCGAAATAATCTATATAAATAAAAATGCAATGTGCGTTTGTAACATGCTAATGTTCTCTGAAAGTACTTGACCAATTGCTTTGAAATTTGACACAACATAGTACTCGATCAGGGGAGTGTTTGTATATAGGTTTCATATATATGCCACAACTATATCGTGTAAAAATACCCTTTTTTCGAAAATCTGGCCATCTTGCCAGGGACGAAAATAGGCGAACATTTAAATTTTTATTTCATTTCTTTATACATAAAAATTTAATTTTAAAACTAAAATTAATTAAAATAATCAAATTCAATAATTTAATATAATTTAAAATAAAATAATCTGATTCTGTATCAATCGAATAACATTGGTCTAAGCAGTTCAAAATTC
This sequence comes from Hirudinaria manillensis, assembly GCA_034509925.1. Classification (NCBI taxonomy): domain Eukaryota; kingdom Metazoa; phylum Annelida; class Clitellata; order Hirudinida; family Hirudinidae; genus Hirudinaria; species Hirudinaria manillensis. The sequence continues at coordinate 6,843,332 of CM067533.1, forward strand.
CTTTTTGCTTCCTCTTGAAACGGTTATATATGGATTACATATAATTTTGTATAAGTGTAAGCAACTCGAAATTAACCTAAATTAATCGGCCGAAATAATTTTTAATATTTTTATTTCATTTCTTTATAATCTTCTATATAAATAAAAATGTAAGTTTGTGTTTGTTTCAAATGAACGTTCTCTGAAAGTTAAATTTAAATGTTCGCCTATTTTCGTCCCTGGCAAGATGGCCGGATTTTCGAAAAAAGCGTATTTTTACACGATATGTAAGTTTGTGTTTGTTTCAAATGAACGTTCTCTGAAAGTTCTTAACCAATTGCTTTGAAATTTTGGCACAACATGGTACACGATTAGATGAGTGTTTTTATATAGGTTTCATATAAATATCATTAAACGATATTAAATTCATCTTTGGTTTGTTTCTTTTAGAAACTATCAATAAAACTAATCAAACTAAGCATTGTGAAATTGTAAAATAAGTCGTTTTTGTTTGAATCCAAATTATGCCAAGGCCAATTGCGAAATTAGAATTGCGGCCGAACTTCTTGGTTCTCACCTGTGCTAAAGTTGTTTAAAGGCGAGCGGGGATGGTCTCAATAAATTTGTTGAAGGGAATTCAAAAGGCCAGTTGAAAGGTCTTATTAAATATATAGAATTGAAGACAATTATGACACAGATATCATGTGCGAAACCATCAGAGACCAAGGAAAGCAAATAAATGTTCTGCGTAAAACAAATTCGAAATGGTTGATCTGACCTCAGGACTCATTTCGTTGCATCATACATTCTGTAATTTAGTGACGTCAAAAGAATTGGTTGAAAAAGTACTTCCAAATATTCAAACCAATTATAAGATTGGCTGAGTGAACGAGCTAATCAAGAGCCAAGAACAAATACGTCGATGAACCGAACAATATTAATCAATCCAATATTAAAAGCGAGGCAGTCACTTATAATAACATCAACATTGTTGTGGAAGCAGATGAAGCGGTTAAATATCCAACAGAATTTTTGAATTCACTCGATCTGCCAGGGATTCCACCGCCAATACTGCAATTGAAAGTCGGCATGCCATGTTGCGAAATTTCAACCAAAAAAGCTTTGCAACGGCACGCGGCTTGCAGTAAACATTAATGAGCAGTAAGTACTAGAAGAAATGATCTAGACAGGACCTATAAAAGGTGAAGATATCCTCATTTCTAGCATTCTTATGATATGCCATTTCAATTTAAGAGATTACAATTCCCAGTTCGATTGGCCTTTGCAATCACAATAAACAAAAACTCATCGACAATCTTTAGAACTGCATGGTTTAGACCTAAGCACGGATTGCTTCTCGCATGGGCAATTACATGTTGCGTTTTCTAGAAACGGCAAACCTGATAATGTCTATATTTGTACAGAGAACGGAACAACTAACCCTCAAACATTGTGAAATTGTAAAATAAACATCTTAGCAAACATGTGCTAAATTTCTTTCTTTTAATATTAATGAAATTGAGCCACAGCAACGCGTGGCCGGGCACCGCTAGTATTATATAAAACATTTACAGACAAAAACATGTAAAAGGATCGAAATGCACCAACAATGGAACAACAGCATCGACAAGGTGCCTCGTAATCTTTTACAATTTGACCTTAGAAACAAAGAAAACATTTCAAACAAAGAACTCTTGGAAGACGTGAAGCTCTTGGAATTCTTCAAATAAATTGAATACTTAAAGGAAAGTGACAAACATTAAGAGACGATCCACGTGTTCCAAGGAATTCCCCCCCACCTTTTTTTTTTGTTTCACAATGAAGTTTCGGATTCTCTTTCCAGGCATTTCCTTTCCATGGACGCGCTACGAACTCCATAGGAATCCATCTGGTGAGCACAAAAGTAATCCAATTTTGGAAAATTTCAACGCCGACATTTGTCTCCTATGCCGGTTAAAATAATGCCATTTTGTGAGGTTTTGCCCGAGTTTTATTCGTAAATCAGCGCTGCATAAATTCAATTTGAATTCTGTGAATTTATGTTTTTGATTAAATTTATTTTCAAATTTTTCCTATAATTGAATAAATTGGTTTGAATTTGTTTAAATAATTCGATTGCTTTTCCAAAAGAGTTGGAGAGAAATTTTTGTTTTCCAACATCAAATAAATAGTTTTGATTTTAAGTAGTTTATTAAATAAATAAATAAACCGAATTTTATCTAAACATTAATTGGCAGCTAAACGTAATAAATTGGCAGCTAAACATAATAAATTGGCAGCTAAATCAAAACTTAAATTGATTTGTAACAAAAATCTATTTAATGAATTCTTGAATTGATTGTTTTTTAAAAAAGTACTTTAAAAAAACTAATTAAAATTCCATTATGGCTGTGACGTGTTGGACTCTGTTGTTTAAAATAATAATTAGAAATAATATTAATAAAACATTATATTTATAAAATGTAAATAATATTAATAAATAATAAATAATATTGATAACCTATTTAAAATCCCATTCAAACATCTATTTAGAGATTTTGGTAAATTTAATATGAAAATTTACATGAAATAACCACAAAACTTTTTTTATCCAACTGAATTAATATTTACGGTTAATGGTTATAATATAATATAATATAATATAATATAATATAATATAATATAATATAATATAATATAATATAATATAATATAATATAATATAATATAATATAATATAATATAATATAATATAATATAATATAATATAATATAATATAATATAATATAATATAATATAATATAATATAATATAATATAATATAATATAATATAATATAATATAATATAATATAATATAATATAATAATATTATTTCAGAAAATAATAAATTATTTTTAAATTTTAAAGTCAAACAACATGTTATAAATTGAGTATAATTATTGCAATATTTCATAACTGAACGTGGGCTGAGGTGGAATCCATCAGATGTCATGGCCAAGACGTGGGTTCAACGTACGATGGAAAATAAGTAATAAGCTAATAACATCATGTGATGCTATCCACGGTGATGATAATGATCATGGTGATGGAGATGATAATCATAGTGATGACACTATGATAATGATTATACAATATTGTATTTAATTCAAAACAAGATACAAAATTAAATTAATTAACACAGTAAATAAAATAAATTTATAGCTAAAAATACATTAATATAATTTATATATTCCCTTTATCTGAAACATGAATTAAAAAAATAAATAAATTTAAATTTTCGACCAATTCGTTTAATCTATTTTAATTCAATTTTTAAACAAATTGTCAAAATTTTACCTGAAACTTAATATCTAAATGATATTTAAATAAAAACCTGAAATTGACAGCCGATCAGAAAATCAAAATTTTAAAGCCAAACTGTCCAATGGACTTTATAAAATGAATTTTCCTAACTTAAAAAAAAAATTCTCACGAAATTTTTCAACATTATAAACAAAATTTATAAGACTTTAAATTATAAACTTTCTGGAGCAAAAAAAAAATATTTATAAAACTTAGGAGCTCCCTTAAACCCCTTGGCGTGAAAGAGTAAAGTATAAAGTTGATGCCTCTGCTCTACCAGATGAGGGATTCGTGGCAATCTTTCAGGCAGACGATGACGGAGATCTGGAAAGACTTCAAGAATGTTTCATCAACAAGCGGGTCGTCTGAGGTCGTTGTTCTTGTTGTTTTCCTTCATGTTGTTGTCAATCATTCCGATGTCAGTTGGTAAGTTGTCTTCAAAATTGCCAATTCAAAAAGACAAATCCAAGCCTGGTGACGAATATCCTAAAATGTGAAATAAATAACTAAAATATTTAAAATTTTTTAATATAATTTTTATAAAAAAATTAGCAATTACATTAAAATGAAAATAGAAACGCAATTAATAATAATAATAATAATAATAATAATAATAACAATAATAATAATAATAATAACAATAATAATAATAATAATCATCATCATCATCATCATCATCCATTCTTGTTATTCAAAAAAGATTTAATGTCAAATTTTGTGTATTATTTGGGATTTATTCATTTTGAAATCAAATTTTTCCTCAATATTTTATAAATTATTTTTTAACTGAAAACACGCAATAAAAGAATTTGAGGAAATAGTTTTAAAAATCTTTTTTCTGATTTTATTCCCCTCTGTCGGCAAAACGGTAATTGCTTACGATTTCTTTCTTTTATTTATTTTTCAATCATTTCCTGGGAGAATGAATTTTCATTTCTGATTTGTCGATTCTCGTGCAAAAAATTCAAATTAATCATTTATAATGAATGTAAATAACAGATTGAAATACGTAATAATAATAATAATAATAATAATAATAATAATAATAATAATAATAATAATAATAATAATAATAACCAGCGAAGCCGAGAAGAAGAAACAAATTTTTTTAAATAATAATAATGATAGTCATAAATATTATTATTTAATTTATCCTGTACATATATTAAAGGAATTATTTATTAATTAATTAAATATGATCAAATGTATTTTAATATATTTTTATTATAATGCATTTTAATTTATTATGCGATCATATTAATTCAACGATTTTTCTACGTACGTAACTTCCAAGTTAAAGAAATATTTTTTAGTAAAAAACACACCTTGACTGGCGCGGAATTTGAAGAATTGCAATCGTCTTTATTTTTTGTCATATTTTGATTTTAAATATATTTTATTTCTTGATAAATCCTTTTAAAAATTTGACGTATATAAATATTGCAACTGTAGTATTGCGTTGTTATATGTTTATTTCAATTATTTTCTTAGGTTAAATGTTATATAACAATGTAATATAATACATTATATTGTACATTATATTATATATATTAGCATATTAGTCTTATTTTTATACGTATTTTAATAAATATTAAATGTATTTTAATAAAAACAATATCTAATTATTTAATGAAAGTAATTTGTCTGAAGGATAGAAAAAAAATCTTTTTCTTTCAAATGGACATTTTACAAAATTACAAAAACGTCTTTAAACGTCTTAGAAGTTAAACTGGAAAGCATTAATTAAAGATTAAATCATTAATTGCATAATAAATCTTACAATTCGTCACTGACAGAAATAGGATCCTTAGATCGTTTTCAATATAATATTTTATAAATTTATTTTTATTTTTAATTAAATGTCTTATTATTATTATTTTTTATTCATTAATTTTTCAAAATTTTGTTTATAAACTTTGTTTATTATTAATTGAGGCTATTTATTAGGTTTAAAACATATTATACGTATTAATAACTTTAATAACGATTAAGATACTGTTACACATCGTAAAGATGTTATCATATTTTAATTATATATATTTTCTTTAGAATTTACATATTTATTTATTATAGATGTAATATTTGTAATTATAATCGCTTCAATTATTTTTTTTTAATATTACGGCCATCATGAGTTACGCAACGTGCGACCCACGTACCTCTGCCTATAAAATCTTGTTCCAAAGAAAATCCAGACCTAAGCGAGGTATTTTCGATTGAATTTAAGTTTATTTCTTTGAAATAGAACCGTAAATATAAACGTTTAAGTTTTTATTTCAAATAATTTTAAACAATTTTAAACTTTAACTTTTGTTAAAATTCAGAATTGGCTGTAATGTTTTCTGTGCTAATTTAACTAAATGATTCTGTCTTGACACTCAGAGAATGGATCCAAGTTATGGTTGGTTGATATTATTATTTATTTATTAAATGTTTTTACTATTATTATTATTATATATTTATAATTATTTACAATTCAAATGAATCCCAGTATATGCATTGCGTCTTCAAATCGATGTTATGAATGCTTGTCTTAAGATTAATGTCCTCCTTTAGATTTTCTATCTATTCCAACATTCATATTTTATAAATTGCGATTTTTAAAAAACAAATCCATTTAAATTATTCATCCATTTTTTATATTTAAAATTGAAAATAACGGTTGCTTCAAAGGCGTACAATTTAATTATAAATTTAAACCTATTTTATGTAAATTACTATAGATTATTTATTATTATTTTATATAAATTTATTTTATACAAAATTAAATTTATTTATTAATCTTTAACAAATCCATTTCAACATTTCAACGAAAATCATTTCTGCTTAAAAACGTACGCCAAAACCTTCAAGAAGAATAAAACGAAATTTATTTGCAAAAAATAAATTAGAATAAAAAAACAATTCATATAAAAAATTCAATAAAAGCGATTTTCTCCAAACCTATAAATTCACAAATAATGGTAGGAATCAATTAAAATCTATAAAGAAATTAATTTAATTTTAATTAAATTTTAATTAAATTTAAATAGCATTGTAAACTTAAATGAGTTTAATTCGAACGACATTAGAAAGCTAATCCTTCTCGAAACAGCTTCCAGAAAAGAATAAGATGGCGACGTCGTCAGTTGCAGATTGTCGGCCATTTTTTTTTTCACCAATTCCCGCCTTTCATCCCTCCGTCTGTCTGTCGCAAATCGCATTGATTCTTGCCGATCACGTGATTAGATCTGGAAACATCGTTTCCTATTGTTCATTCCTTCACATGGTGTCTGGGACTTCCTTAGCACGTGTGTGTGTGTGCATGTGTGTGTGTTTGTGTGTGTGTTTGTTTGTGTGACTTGAATCTGTAATTGTATTTGTAGTTTATATCCGGCTGTGTTTAGAGGTGTTAACTGGAAACAGACTTTAAGAAATTAAAATTTGAAATTATTAGCGATATTAAAATTTTGGACGATCGTATGGATATTTGTGAGGGTAAGTTTAAATAATTGTACGGAAATTGTCGTAATATTTGGACTGTAATTCTGAGAATTATTACGAGGAGAGTAGCGTCTTTGCAATGTTAAATTAAATTATTATTATTATTATCATCATTAATATTATTAATATTTAGAAAATTATTGTCCTTTGGATACAATTTTAATTTATTTCAAAGGGAAAAATTAAAAATTTTAAATGAATTAAATTATTTTGTGATCGCATCCGCTGAACCTTTCATTTGTTAAAATATCGAAAGACATGCAATGTTTTTTTTTTATGTTATTAATAATAATAATAATTATTATTATTATATTAGTAATAATTAGTATGTTTGTTTTTGTTTTTGTTTGCTTATGTGTTTGTATGTTTGTGTTGAAATTCATTTTCAGGACTGTATTTGGACACACTTTGTATTGTATACGCAGTGGCTGTGACTTGAAATATTTCATCAGCTGTAAGTATTTTGACCCTAGGTGGCGTTCATCATATCGTCTTAAACCTGAGTAATAAGCCCTTATTTTTCAATCAAATCAGGATTGGATTAACAGATTAAAATGAAAAGGGCAGTGAACTTCGGTAGACCTAAGGTCACGTCAAAAATAGGCATTTTATAGCAAAAAAAGGTCGAATTAAATTTAAAACAACAACATATTTAGAAAGTATTATCATTATTATTTTAAAAATACTCTTTGTAAAAGCAAAGAATTCAAAACAAAAACAAAAAAAAACTTGAAGAGGAAAAATCGAAAGAGAGAAAAAAAAAACACAGCCAAGAGAATGGGAGAACCAAACTACTGGAAAGACAATTCTTTCAGACCACAATGGCATCGATGGAACGTCTCGAAAGACGAAAGATGGGGGAGTACATCAGCAAGTAAATGCTTTCAAGAACTTGAAACTTGTTGGACTTGTTGGTGTTGTTGAGAAATATTTTATGATCTCAACACGATTCGCAACACAAAAGTCGCTAACATGTGGCACCCAACATCGACCAATTGAAAACATTTGAACATAAACTTTTGTTCTTGCCAGCAGAAAAGCTGAGAAGAACAAATTAATAATATAAATAAAGAAAAATATTAGCAATAACAATAATAATAACAACAAACACATTCATTAATAATTTATGATAATAATAAATAAGTCCAAAAAATAATTCAATCATCCTAATGTCAAAAAGATTTTACTAAATCACCTTATTAAAAATTAGTTTCACAAAATCATTCTTAAATTTATTTTTAGAATTTATTTCATTTGATAAAATCTTTTAAAATGAAAAAAAAAAAGAAAATAATTTTGGTTGCAAACTAAAGGATATTTTAAGAAGAGCATAAAAGGATTTTCAATTTTTAAAAGCAACAAAACAATGTTGACTTTAAAAACATCGGCTCCGTCAAGTCTTCTTGTGTTTTCCATGCGGAAAGATTTGACGCGTAAGATTTCCTTTCACTGAACGGAGGTTCCACCTGGAAATGTCGATGGACCTCAGAGGTAAACCATCATTCCTACTCGTGTCCTTAAGAAGTTCAAAATTGGATTAATATCACCACCACCACCACAACCAGCGCAGTCCCCTGAAAGTCACATCGTACCCCCCTCTTGCAAATGCTCCTCAGGAGATTTTAATAGAGAAATTCCTACAGATGCGAGTGATGATGTTTTGAATAATGCAAGAAGGCTTTCTATATTTCTGAAGGTCTTGTTTAAATTAATTTCTTAAATGGGTGGCATTTCCTTATGGAAGTGCTTTCGTAAGCCAAAGGTGGAAGTTTAGCAAACTTTAAAGTTAATATTTTATGCTGATAAATATCTTGTCTTAAAATGGCATTTATCTCGACTGAAAAGCTGTCAACTTAAATTAGGATGCAAGTCCTTTCAGACACTTTTTACAGCGTTCTTTTCTTTTGGACACGTTATTTAAGCTACAAAAAGAAAATTTAAAAAAAGGTAAACAATGCATAATAAAATGAAATTCTCAAAATCCTGATATTTATCAATAGAGAGCAATCGGATTGAAATCGGAATGATTTGATTGATTTCCAGACGTGCACATCGTACCCCTGCCAGTGACACCCTCGGGATCTGAGGAGTGGATCGATGGAAACACCACGTCGAACGTCCACCTGCAGTACCGCATTCCGCCGGAGCACAACGTGAAATACGGAGCTCTCTTTCTTCTCCTCTTCCCTCTGCTCACAGTCTTCGGCAACTGTCTGGTCTGTCTGAGCATCTTCAGGGAAAAGTCCCTGCATACCGTGACCAACTACTTCATCTTCTCCTTGGCAGTGGCGGACATAATGGTGGCCATCCTGGTCATGCCAGGTGCCGTTTACGTCGAGGTGAGTCGAGCATCTGGCGTGATTTTACGGTCCCAATGTTGTCCCGAGGAGCGATAAATCAAGAACTTCAGTCACACACTGAACGACCAGAGGCAGGGCATTTTTTGTTATGAATTTAAACTTCACAGTTTTTCTTTCATTCTTTTATTTTGTATTTCGATTTATTAAAATTCCTCTGAAAGGTATTTTCGCTGGAAATTCTCCAACGAGATAAGTTCAGGTGTTTTTGAGGAGAAAAACAGAGCTTTCACTGCTTCGTAATGGCATAAAACAAAAAACGGAAATCAATAAAAATGTTTTCTCCTCGAAACATTCATCGGGATTTGTTGAGGTTGTTTTACAATATACGTTTATTACGATTACGGTCTGCGTTGTTATGCGATTTCCAAAAGTGCAACTACCACCTGAACAGATTATTATGACGGTGTGATAATTTTCATTTTGTGCGATACGATTACTTGCAATATTATTGTTGTTGTTGCCGTCCTAGTAATTATGATGGATTTTCCATTCCTATTGAGGGCGAAGCAAATTGCGAATTTAAATCAGTTGGAGACATTTAAATAATGATAAGTCGGTATAAAAAGATCATTTTAAAATCTATTCATCTTTTTGTTAAATTCTGCTTTTAAAACTGACTTGATATAAATATCTGTGCCAATTAAAACATGTATACATAATTAATTAATTAATTTATTTATTTATTTACAACTCAACTGTTTCACTTTTCCAATAACACGTACGCAATTAAGAAGATTTAAATGGCCTCCTATTCAAGATTCCAGTTTCTAAACGCGAAACTGCGAATAACAAAAAAAATTATCAGTAAAATATTGAAATTACGCTCCCTCTAATTATTCCGATGCTGTCGTAAATTCAAAATTCGACAAAAACAATTTGTTTTTTCTCCAATAAATTCACATTTAATAGTCGCATTTTGCATTACACGCGGTCGTTGCTTAATCGCGTCGGCATTTATGAAGCGCATTTCACAGAAGCCAGTCAAGCGTGTCATTTCAGAGGGGAAAATGTGATTGGATTTTTAGCTTTGGTTCCATTTGTTCACGTTGAAATATTTCGATATGTTTGCTCGCCAATCGCATATTTTCCATCAAAAACAATTTCCTACCAAATCGATCCTTCCAATTCCTCGGAGGTTCTTTCACAAAACAGGTTCGATTTCCTGGATTCTTGCAAAAGTATTTATGGCTGGCAGACGACCGTAATTTTGAAAGCGCACCCGCGGTTTTACGAGTTGATCCAAGTTGAATTCCTGAATCGGTCTCTAAGTTGAGCCTGGATTGTTCGACGAAATTATTTTTAATGGTTTCCAGAAACAGATTTTGATGGCCTGAATGTTGTCCATTTCCACCTCCGTGCGTTTCTTTCTTTTTTTTATCGATCCACCACGACTTTTCCTGACACTTTCCACTTGATAAGTGGATGAAATCGAGTGTGGTTGGTTCCGACGAATGGAAACTCTGTAACTGCAACTCTTCTGAACAATTTCTAGGACCTTTAAAACCATCCAAGCTACTCGTTCTTTTTAATATATTTTTAAATAAAGAATTTCACGATTAAAAACTTAAATGAAATGTTCTTCTGGCGTCCGTCAATTGATTTTTTTTTTTGTTGATGTTCAATAAATGCTGGAATTTCAAAATTGCTGCATTTTATTACATCGATTCACATGGCGACAAATCACGGACAATTTTAAAAACTGCCGACTGTCCACGGCCGTCAACGCCCCAACGATGGCAGCACCGACACACCTTGCCAGTCTCTCGTCTCCGGGCAATCCCGACTCGACGTGTTCAGTACTGCCATAAATTTTAGATTCACGAATGACGTCATTTATTGGACATACTCCATCGCGTGCAATTTTCCACTCGGCCATCATCGTTGTCGTCGTCAGCAGCAGCGGCAGAAAAGGCGTGAAACAGATTTGGAATCCCAGTCAGAACGACTATTTGTCTCTTCACTCATCACACTCGTTCTCCATCATCGATCCGTGTATCCATCCATCCGTCCATTCATCCATCCACTATTAGAATTGAAACTTTAACATCTCGATAAGCGATCCATCTCCTGAGGATAGTTTTCCCATTTTTCAAGAATTACATGACAAATTTAGATTTCAATCCTGGTCATTAATTGGCTTCCGGGTTCACCGTCAGACTAAAGGCTTTAGGAGAGGCTGAGATGATTGAGTGCCCCTTCTCCTATTGGCTGGCAATGGAATGCTAAGCAAAGAAAGAAAGAATATGTCCGATACCGAACATTCATTTTTGCTAAAATTTAAACTACATTTAGATGTTAATGGATGGCATTGCCAACTGCGAAATATAATAATTGATAAAAAGTACTGCTAAACAATTTTAAATATTCTTATTATTTAAAAAAAAAGTTAATATTTACGTTACAAAATACTACTACTACTAATAATAATAATAAATTATTAACGCTGACATTTATTTATTAATATTAATTAACCACGGAATTATTTGATTACTCTAAACTCGTCCTAACTAAACTTTAAGATCTAAGAACCTGGAGCTCACGTGATCTCCGCCTCTTCCGTCACAAATCGTCTGCTACACCTTCGCGGTTTTAGCTACTCAGCGTAAACACAAAATCTTCTCCAGCGATATTCGGTTACAAATGAATTCAAAGTTATGATGACATCAGTTTTTATTTTTTGTTTTCAATGGAAAATAATTTTTTTATAATTTTTCATGATTTTTCAAGATTTTTCATGATTTTTCAAGTCAAAAGTAAAAATTGAATAACAAGGAAGCAATAAAAAAAAATGTGTTCTCGGTAAAATTTAAGACACATTTTTACAGTCGAAATATAAAATTCAATAATACATTTAATATTATAATATATAATTATTCAATAATAAATATTATTTGATTTTATTACAATATTATTTAGTAATAAATAATAAATATTTTCCGTAAATTTTTTAATAATTTTAATAATTTTGCCATAAAGTTTTTTTTTTAAATTCAAATTTTAAAAGATTTCTTAAGAAATTGCAGCCCAATTTAATTATATATTTAATTTAAAAATTAATTTCAGTGATATTTACTTCGTAAAAGTTGGAAACGAAATGATATTTTTCTTGGAATTTGTTGGCACTCCCAGTCTCAATCTTCTGTACTTAAATTCCGGACAGATGCTTCGATACTTAATTGTTGCATTATGCACCTCTTGTTACCAAAAACATTGTTTTAGATATTTTTCCAAAATATAAACGTTAATCACAATTGCTGCCAACAACTCCAAGAGTTTTATTTTTCAGTACAAATAAATATATGTACAAGTACATTCGGGATGTTTTCGTGATGATGGACACTTATATTACCTTGATGCGATCACCTGTATTAATGATCAGGTAGGAATTTAATTACAGGTGTTAAAGTGGAAAAAATTTATATTTGATCGAGTAATTTGTAATGTCAAAATATTGATCTTTTAAAATGATCGAATTATAAATAGAAATTATTGTTTTTAATCATTCATTATTAACTAATTATTATTACTAAATTTAAAAATTATAATTTAAAAAATATAATTAATAATTTATATAAAGGCACCTTCAAAGCCAAATGTCCAATAATAATAGTATTAATAATAATAATAATAATAATAACAATGATAATAATAATAATAATAATAATAATAATAATAATAATAATAATAATAATAATAATAATAATAATAATAATAATAATAATAATAATAATAATAACAATAATAATAATAATAATAATAATATTCCGTCTGAAATGTTTAATCATCAATAACGTTTATTCATGCAGTCGCGAGAAGACAACAACATTTTCGCATTTCTTGACCTCAGGGTCAAAGGTCAACAGAGGCTAACCCTAATAAAGAACAGTTCGGATTAGTATTTGCTACATTAAGTGGCTGTTTTATAAATCCCAGTTGGGCAAGTATATAAACTCACCTTTTCATATCGTGTTTTAAAAGACCGAGTGATTTACTTCATTCTATTATTATTATTATTATTATTATTGTTATTATTGTTATTATTATTATTATTATTATTATTATTATTAATATTGTGGAAGCATATTGCCAGCTCTCATATTTTAATAAATAAACAATATTAATTGTAAAATATATTAAACTTCAGCTTAAATAAACTCCTACCGTGTTTGCTAACGACTTCATCAATTTCCATTAAATTTTTTTTCCTTTGAAGCGATTTGAAATTAAAGTCTCGAATTAAATTTTTAAAATTTGTAAATTATCTTTAATTATCATTTAAATCCTATTTTTAATTTTTTGTTCGCTCGAATGAATCCTCTTTGAATCAATAAATTTGGAAGCAATTCTGGAATTAGATGTTTGTATTCCAGGCATGGAAGCCTTTTCCCCTGTTTTCTGGATTTGTCCTTCCGCGAAATAAATTTTCCATGTGAAATTATTGTAATATTATCGTTAATAATTGTAACGTAATTAAATATATTTATAATATTGTTGAGTATAATTGTAATATTGTTGTAAATAATTGTAACGTAATTACGTATATTTATAATATTGTTGAATGTAACTGTACTGCGTCACCAAATTGCGATGTTTAAATTTCTATTTTCTTTTCTTTAAAATAAACTTAAATAATTAAGTTGTTAGAAATAAAAATTGTTTTCCAATTAAAATGTAAATAAAAAGAAATTTAAAAATCATTTTTTGTTCAAATGTTTTCAAACTTTTCTACGAGGTGACTCGTTTTCATTTTCAAGTATTTTGCATTTTCTCCTCTTTTTGGACGAAAACAATTTTAGAGAAAATTTAATTGTTATTTATTTGAAAACATTTACTAATTGTAAAATTTAATTTTAAAATTTGAAAGTTGAATTTATTTATGTTATTTATATTTACATTAATGAAGAAACAAGGCATTATCTAGTAAAGATTTCTAGGATGATCATCGGATTTGTAGCATTTCAAAATAACTTCGCGATACTTTATTGATAAAAATTACAAATTTATATTCTTGAAATTAAAAAGTTATTTCATGATTATCTCTAAATTGAATTACAATGGTCTTAATAAACAATAGAATGTTGAAGAAGCAGAAATTTCAAGGAACAAACCTCGACCTTGACGGGGTGGAGTCATTTTTATTTCCTTGCAATTAGATTCCTAATTGACCTGTCTGTCGCTTCGCTGCCTTCTTTTCCCGCTTTTTTACGAACTCGTCTGCTTCTTAATCAAGCCTCAAACCCTTCTCAAAGTGGAGTTTCATGACCAATTTCTGCGAGCTTTTTGGGACAATTTTTTGAGGTTTTTATCGAAAATTTGGTAAAAGAAAAACACACATTCTTGTTTTAACAAACTGCTCAGAAGACCGGAACGAATTGCACAAACGAAGCATGGAACGTTGGACTTTCAAAGCTTTGGAAACTCCGTGGCATGAATTTAAAGTAGAATTATTCCTTGCTTTTAAAGTAAATATTTATATAATTCGATAATATTTGTATAATTTAAAGTAGAATTATATCTTGGTTTTAAGCATAAATAAAGAAAATATTAATATAAAGTTAACATTCTATTATATCTGTATGATTTAAAGTGGGATTATTTGTTATTTTAAAATATAAATAGAGTAAATATTCATATAATGTTGACGTGTTATTACTTAAAGTGTAATTTAAAGTGAAATTATTTCTTATTTTTAAGCATAAATAAAGCAAATATGTTTATAATATTAAAACATTATTAGATTTATATAATTTAAACGTGAGATTTATTTCTGATCAAGGCTAAATAAATTAATTAATAAAATATGTTTATTTATTTAATGTCAAAATACATAAAACATAAAAATTGTATGACATTGTTGATCTATGACAACAATTATTAATGACAAATAATTAATAAATGATTGTTGTTGTTAAAAGGATACTGAAGAGTGATAATTGGACATTCTAATGCCTCTTATCACTGCTATCAAGTCAAAATGCAAAAGCATTGATAACGCTTCTATATGACGCAATTGTAGCATAATTTTATGTGAATATAATTGAAATTGTTTTAATTTTGACAAATCGATAAATGTTTTTTGTGGTTCAACAAGCTATGAAATCAAAGTTTCTTTCTTCTCGTCTCCATCTTTGAAGCGTTTCACTTTTCATTTTTATGTAATAACAATTTGTTAAAAACTGATTTTTAAGTAATAAAAGGAGATTTGCTTTTTGAAATTGCATTTCAAATATGATTTCATCAAATATAATTTAACTATTTTAAATCGGCTTAAATTTTTTTTTTTAATTTGATTTAACTTTCTACTTTGATTTCGTATGAAATTGTTTCAAAACCATCAAACTCAATGAGAGCAAAAAAGTCCATAAAAAGAGGCGAAATGGCGGATGAATGGCTATTTCAGAAATCTCATTTATAAATATATTAAAGAAATAAATAAAACGAATAATAATAAAATAAAGATATAAAATGGATATTCAATCTTCACTTACAATAAACGGATTTTCATTACGAAAGGTTTATGCCTGATTGAGCCACAAAAAAAAAAGAGACCCAACACAAAGCCAGATGGTTTCACAATTGGGGGTGACTGCAATGGTTATGTCCAAAAATATAATCTAATCACGTGACAATCGAATGGCAGGTTCCATGCCAACATGGCTTCCTCTTTTGCGGAATTAAATTTTTTTTTTTGAACAACAATGGCTGGCCCTTAAAAAAAGGAAAGGAAAAATATCTAATTATCCGAGAAATTGTTCTCTTGAATTTATTTTTTATTCTTTTTAATTATTTTTTTATTATTTGGGATTTATCGCCTCTGGTGAAGAATTTGTCACGGAATAAGGCACTGAACAGACATGGTTTATTGACGATGATTGGCAATAAATATTACAAAAAGAATTGAGTCATTACACGAACCATGGTTGTCGTCGTCGTCATGAGTGCGATATTTTTTTAAATTATGAATGTTATTTGACATAATTAAATATTAACTATAAAGTGTATATTATTATTATTATTCCGAATATTTTATATTAATTACAAAGTGTCTTATCATTATCATTATTATTATTATCAATCAATAAATTAATAAATAAATAAATCAATGTTGTCCACACTCCAGGTGAACGATTCCAGGTGGGAGCTGGGAAACGCTCTTTGCGACATGTGGGTGGCATTTGACGTCATGGGTTGCACTTCTTCCATCCTCAACCTGGCAGCAATCAGCGTCGACAGGTGATCATAGATGATATTTTTTGGCTTTTTTTGAGTTTTTTGTTTAAATATAGATTTAAATTTCGATTTTAATTTATTCAACTGGATTTATTATTTATTAGCTGTATTTATTAGTTAATTGATTAATTACTGTCGGTTAACAAATTAATTAGGAAAATGATGAGGAAATCAATAATGGCACGAAAATGTCATTCCTTGCCTCCATTTAAAGAAGCGTTTTGGATTAAAAGTAAAGTGCATTTTATTCCTAAGTCCAGTCTCAGACGATTTCTTTTACTTTTAGAAGTTGAGTGAGAAAAATTGATAAAAAGTTCAATTTCTAAATTAACTTTTAAAAAAAAGCCGATAAAGTGAACTAAAGTTGGACTTCATTCGTCGAAAGATTAGAAACTCCTTTCTAAGAAAGTTGTTTTAACCTGTTAAACTGTGAAATAAAATATGAAATCCATCAATTATAATAATTTCCATAACATACCTCGTGGATTTCTTGCTTCTGCTTCAAGCAAAAGGATTTATTGACGTTGAAAATAGAAAATAAAGCAATATGCCGGAGTGGAACGTGGATATCCAAAGTTTCAATGGTTGAGTCGGTGGCTGGGTTGAATGATTGGCAATTGACAGAGAAATTGATTACTGATTGACGGAGCAATTGATTACTGATTGACTGAGTAATTGATCAATCCATATTTTCAACTGAATCCTTTTTATTCTGAAATGGCGTGTGAAGAAGCAATAAAGTCAATGACAATCAAGCTGACAGCAACAACAAAAACAACAGCAGCATTTCAGTTGTCGCTGTGAAAAAAATATGCCAGAATTTCTCCCCCGGGAAGCATCTCAACTAATTCCATTTGCACTGAAACACCAAACAACTGAAGCAATCGATATTTTTCTAATTATTACCTCTTCGTTTCTGGCCGTTATAATTAATTAATTAATAAAGTAAATAAATAAAGATGATTTAAAGCGATCGATTAAAATCTTAAACTTAATTTAACGAAATTAATTTCTGACTTCTATGCACTTTTATTGGTTAATGAATCATTTCTTTTGCAAGTATTCCGGCATGTACAGATCTAAGCCAGAATGCATAATCCTGTCTTATTGCCAACACCTTTTCTTTTATTTACCATTTATTTCTGATTAAATCACCGGCAAATAATCCGATAACAGCAGAAATAAGAACACGCTACCAAGACCTCTATGGCCATCGCATCGAGAAAAACTACTTTCTGCTTCCAGATTCATTGCGGTCACGAAACCGATCCAATACGCGAAACATAAAAATTCAAAACGCGTCTACGCGACTCTGGTCCTAACGTGGGTCGTTTCCATCGGCGTTTCACTTCCGATCGCCGTCGGAATGAACTACACGGACAGACGACGTCAGACACCCTGGCTCTGCACTTTCTACAATTCGGACTTCCTCATCTACTCGTCCATGACCTCGTTCTACGTTCCTTGTCTGCTCATGATCCTCCTCTATTGGAAAATCTTCAGAGCCATCAGGAAGCGATCGAGAAGAAAGAGCAGGGCTTCGAAGTCGATGACGAGACAGGAAGTCGGGCCGCTCGACAGCGACAATCCATCGGGCACCGAGACCAACGACGGAAGGCATACCGAGGAGAGGGAGTCGGAACGATCGAAGTCCATGGTCAGTCTGAGAAAATCCAACCTCAGTGACGAAAGGTTCTTCCAAAAAAAGAGTCTCGTCTCGAACCTATCCTCCGATTGCAAGGGAATATTCAGCAGCGTCGCCGGTCATAGCGATGCACTTCCGGTAACCAAAGTCTTCGAAATGAAATCCAGGAGGAGGAAGATTCTGGTCACGAAACGTGACGTCACGGATCACGTGTTTGGAGTGCAAAGCGACGCGGAGGGCGGCAGTAGCGGCAACGGACACCTGTCGGAAACGGTATCCGTCGGTGACAATCCGACGACTCCCGTCGTCTCTTCGTCGCTCGTCTTCCCCAATTATCGCTCAGTCGCCCCCGTCAAACCGCAGTCGCTTGCCATACGAAATCCGGCCAACGTGGAGGTTTCCATGAAGCCGCTCGGTCAGGCCACGAGCGTCGAGAGCGAAGGCATAGCACAGCCTCCGAGCAACAAGACCTCCAAGGGAAGTATGGTAGAGAAGAAGATGACGGAGAGCCGACGCCATCAGAGGCTCAGCGAGTTCGGCTCGAGAAGGTCGACGATGTTCAATTTCAGCATCAGGTTCTCCAAGTTGAAGCACGAAAAATCGTCGACGAAGAAAGAAAGAAAAGCCACGAAAACACTGGCCATTGTTCTCGGTTGGTTGCATCGCTATTCTGTTATTTTTTGTTAGGGGTTTTCTGTTTAATTTAATTAAGAATTAAATGAGAAGAATTATCTAATTCTTAAATAAAAATCAATCGGTTTGAATATTATTATTATTATTAACATCATCATCGTCGTCGTCATCATCATCACAAAAAGACACCTTTTGAGAAGTTGAAAAATTGTTTGAAAGCAATGAAACATTAATAATAATTATTATAATAATTATTATTATAATAATTATAAAACTGTCGGAGCAAAATAATTTAAAGTCGGAAATGGGACAAACAAAATTGGCAAATTGTTGGACATTTTAATGCATTTTCTAAGAGAAAAACTGTCATTTTATTTTTAAATTAAGTAAATAAATAAATAATTAAATTGACCAAAAAATGCGTATCTCGTGAAGTAAATGAATTTATTTATCATTTTGTTTAACAAAGAATTAATAACATTTTTATCTTAAAATCAGGTCGCGTTTTTAGTAAAAATTTTAATTATTTTTTACTCAAGTCATTAAAAACTGACATTCAGATGATGAGATATTTTTGGATATTTAAAAAATAATAAATTTATTTCTTTAACAAAGACTCCATGTTCCATCCCGTGAAATAATTCGATAAGCCTGTTAAGAAGGAAAATATTTTCAATTAAGACCTGCATTTATTAATAATTTTTATTATTATTATTATTATTGATAATGTTTCTCAATCTTTTTTTCTGTAAAACGACTCAAATTTCAGATTTAACAAGTTATTTTAATAAGTTTATGATAGCATTGTTTTGGTGTGAGTTTCTGTTTTCAAACCAGAAATTAACAAAAAGGGAATAATTTATATATAATATTTGGTAATTTTTTATTTTATCTTTTATTTAAATTATAACGATACATTTTAGGTTATAATATTGTGTTCGTCTATATTATATTATATTATATTATATTATATTATATTATATTATATTATATTATATTATATTATATATATTATATTATATTATTATATTATATTATATTATATTATATTATATTATATTATATTATATTATATTATATTATATTATATTATATTATATTATATTATATTATATTATATTATATTATATTATATTATATTATATTATATTATTCGCGTATACTTGCTAATATTAATATATTTACCTTTAAATACGTATGAATTAACATGCGCCGCATAAAACATTGCGATAACACGTTCTATTGATTATTGTTATCTTCCACTAATCGTTTTTATCAACAAAAAACAATTTTTTTATTCTTTTTTTGTATATTTCGTTCTTTACTTTTGGAAAATGCTTGAATGATTTGCAATTTTGTTCCAATTGAGCGATGAAATTGAAAACTCGAAGCGACCACCTCGCAACTATTTTCCCAAGGAATTCGATGAGAAAAGCATGAAATAATTCAGTTGCATGAATTCGAGAAAATTTAAAAGGATTTCCAGGTCTGACGATAGGTGGAGTATCGGTAAATCTCTTTCGATCCCTTGCTAAGTCTCCGTCCTTTTTTTATCCAAATTTCACTGACATTACTCCAACCAGGTCTGCTTGAAAAGCTTTCAGACTCCTAAAGGTGTATACTTTGATATCGAGTGACCTCAGATTGTAGTTTGCACTTCGCTTTGTTTCCTAGATCTTAGTGTTTATTAAGATTTGTTTGTTAGTATGTTTGTTTGCTTGTTTGTTTGTTGTTATTTTATTTTGTATTTATGCTGTTACGTGGGGCGACAGACCTTCTAAAATTATAAGTTCAGTTCAAATGTGAGTTCCGGTTCTGGTGATTTTTGGGTTGCTATTTAGAAACGATTAATGTTATTATTATTATTAATTAGTATGAATTAGTTTAAATTGTTTAATTTTTCTAATTTTGCTCCAATATCATCGCTAGTTTTTAAAGTTTGTTCAGAATTTTCAATAGAATGTTAATAAAAACCGTCAATTTTTAATAATTGATTAAAAATCATAAAACACGAATCCTTCCACAGCATTCACTTCCATCGCTTAATCTCAAATTAATTCCCCCAATCCAAAAAAACTCCTCAATTGGTCACGCAACGACGATTGTCCTGGCGACCTCTCGAAATGTTTCGTCAGTGGTTCTTTTTAGCCCCATTGTCAGAGTAGATACCCAGGCGCCTAGAGATGCGCATTGCTTTACCACTGGAAAAGTCTGGTGCCGACGTCTGGCATCGAACTCAAAGACTACGGACCAGCGAAAGTTGCGAGTCGCCTGTCCAAAGAGCATTACAGATGGTGCCTCCCATTCACCGGAGAAGATCGGTCCCTGACTGCCTTCCAATTTCCGTGAACAGACCCGGCAAATCGAGTGGCAAGGAAGCAATCCATTTTAAATTTTTCTTTTTCTTTGAACGAGCTTCTTTATCACAGGCGAGAGAATTTATCATCGATTGGATATTCTGGATGGACTCCCATCGCAGATGATAAATACGCTCGAGCCCTTCGCTCCATCTTCTGGCAAAACTGAATCTGTAATCATCTTTTCAACCGTGAGGCCGGCATCATCATCGTCATCATCACCATCATTAATCATCATCATCGTCGTCGTCGTCATCATCATCATCACGTCCAGGATCTTACTCTGGTATTTCTGCTGGCACTACTCCAAGGCGGCATATTTTTATTGCACATGTGCCACAAATAAAAACAAATAAAAAAAAAATCATTTCTATATTTTTTTGTCCATTTGCGCTGATTCCAGGTGACTATCACCTTCGGATGCCTCACCTCCAACAGCATCCTGATAGTAGTCAGGACAATCACCAACTAAGACCTTTAAGCAGGTTTATTCACACTGCATGCGTAATTTATATTGTAATGTAATTTATATTGTGATGTAATTTACATTTTAATGTATTTTTTTGTAATGTATATTTTTTGGGATGGGGTTTCTGTTTAAATTTAATTAAGGAGTTAAGCTATTATTATTAATATTATTATTATTATTATTATTATTATTATTATTATTATTATTATTATTATTATTATTATCATTATAATGTAACGTAATTTACAGTGTAATGTGATTTACATCGTAGCATCATTTATATTCCAACAACAAAAAAACTTCTTCTCGAAACTTAACAACCTCCTTTGAAAAACTTTTCCACGGAAAATAACTGTGAAAATCACAGGTTCCACAGACTTACTCACAAATTCATTGAACAAGCACTTAGAGAGATCACTGTAGGATACTAACGGACTGGAGATTAAGTAGCTGATCATAAGCTGAACCGACCACGTGATCCTCCAGCCGATGATGATGACGACGACGACGAGGAAGACATTAGTCTAAAACTAATCTTTGGACAAAAGGAAGCGATCCGAAACGATCGGGGATTTTCATTCTTGTCCTAAATAAGTGGAAGCTGGACTTGTTAACCTGTGAATGCTGTTAAAGAAATCTTGTTTACTAATAAGTGCTGCTAACCAAATGCTTTTAACCAGTAAATGTCAATCCTATGTAAACACTAAATCAATGCCGACCTTCTGAGTGTGTACGTGTGTGTGTGTGTGTGTGCGTGTGCGTGTGTGTGTGTGCGTGTGTGTGTGTGTGTGTGTGTGTGTGCGTGTGCGTGTGTGTGTGTGCGTGTGTGTGTGTGTGTGTGTGTGTGTGTGTGTGTGTGTGTGTGTGTGTGTGTGTGTGTGTGTGTGTGTGTGTGTGTGTGTGTGTGTGTGTGTGTGTGTGTGTGTGTGTGTGTGTGTGTGTGTGTGTGTGTGTGTGTGTGTGTGTGTGTGTGTGTGTGTGTGTGTGTGTGTGTGTGTGTGTGTGTGTGTGTGTGTGTGTGTGTGTGTGTGTGTGTGTGTGTGTGTGTGTGTGTGTGTGTGTGTGTGTGTGTGTGTGTGTGTGTGTGTGTGTGTGTGTGTGTGTGTGTGTGTGTGTGTGTGTGTGTGTGTGTGTGTGTGTGTGTGTGTGTGTGTGTGTGTGTGTGTGTGTGTGTGTGTGTGTGTGTGTGTGTGTGTGTGTGTGTGTGTGTGTGTGTGTGTGTGTGTGTGTGTGTGTGTGTGTGTGTGTGTGTGTGTGTGTGTGTGTGTGTGTGTGTGTGTGTGTGTGTGTGTGTGTGTTTTATTATTTTTTTTTATTTCAGTTTTTTTGATCGCGTTCGATGGACGTACATTTCCTGGTCGTCCGAGCATGGAACTCACCTTGCTATGCAATCGCCAAATAAAAATAAAATTTCCTTACGACTGTAAATTGTCGTATTTTGGAAGGAAGGAAAAATATGATTTAACTGAAATTAAAATTAATCCAAAGCAAGCTATTTCTGTAAAAGTGCGTGGAATATCCCTTTGGCCAAACAAGCAAATTGGCACAATATCAAATATTTCAAATATTATTCTCAGCTAAAATACTTATTTTCAATCTAATTGATAAAACATTTTTTCTGATTCGCTTATTCCAAATTATTAAATTTACTTTTGACGATTTTAAAAAAAAAAAGTGGAAATAATTTAAGCTGTTAATAAGTCGGCTAACCATTTCGTAGTTCATGTTACAAGCGACGTCCGGTAATAACGTGAATTACATGTAATGCAATCCATTTACATCCTAAGTAATGAGATTACCTATGCTTTATTTACTAGAAAGAGCTGTCAAAAATTTGAAATTCCTCTGATTTAGAATCAGCTCTTGTTGGAAATATATCTATAAAATCTTTACATTTTTTCCTGGTGTAAAGATGTAAATTCTTCTGCTTCCTGTTAAGCGTATCCTGGCGATTATTGAATTGATGTCCTCTTCCTAGTTCCCGCCTTTTCTTTCATTCCCTGATAACATTTTTTCATCCATTATTATTATTTGTTGTTGTTGTTTCATCTTGTCGTCCATAATTTATTTTAAAATAATTTCCTCCATTTAATAATGTTTTGCAAAAATATAAACAAAATGTGAAATTATTCATGAGAATTTATCTCTTCTAATTATTAAAACAAAGTCGAGTAGAACAAAGTTTTTTTTTATTTAAAAAATTAAAAATTAAAATTAAAAAAAAAAACGGGGACAATTTTTCGAGAGAAGTTACGCCATCCTTTCAGTGGCCATTTTCACTTCCAGCTCAGCGAATATTCTCTCCATCTGCCTCTTTAAAACCTCTGTCGAAGTCACTAATGGAACAAAAAAACGTGTTGCTAAAATGAATGAAGATTCAACGGAGGCGCCGAGTTTGACACGTGACGATGGATCGAAGTTACGGATGAACTCGACTCTTAGGAAGGAATGAAATACATGATCTGGAAAACACACAAAAAAAAATTTAATCTTTAAAGATTATCCGAGGAATTATTAAGGAAAATGTCAGTTAATCCCGGTTAAGCCTCTCGAAAGTGAAGTCTTGGCCAATTTTTTTCCCCTCAGACTTCATTACGCACCACGTAAATCATGTGGAGAATGTAAAGTGCTTCCACAGCAGATGTGAATTTATATATAATAATTTATCATCATTATTGTTTTTGTTGATGTTGTTGTCATTATTATTATTATTATTTATTATTATTATTATTAATACTACCAGTACTAATAATAGTTATTATTGCATCAATAACAATACAGTAAAAATACAACTAGTGGTAGTAATAATAGCGTTATAATTTAAAAATAATTATCATTGAATACATCAATCAAATAATGACCTCTTAAAAATCATTCGACCGTGACATCCATCTCAATGAGCTAAAAGCAACGTTCGAACACTTCGAAAAAAAAATATGTCTCGGCCATGTCACATCTAAAATCAAGCAGAATCCTTGAACTTCAATTCACGAGTCAAGATTTCCATTTAAATTTTATTCATTTTTTTTTTCTTTCCTCCTTCAAGTTTTCTTGTCATCTTCTCTTCCAAATCCTCGCAGTGTTCTGTAACTAGTCTCATTCCTTCTGTAACTTATTACAGGACAAATAACTTCTTGTATCATCATCATCATCATCATCACCTTCTTCATTTTCGTCGTCGTCGTCAATATTGTGATTAATTCGAAGTTGATTAACAAGGCGACTCCAAAGAATAACAGATCAATCAAAAAAAAAAAACAACAAAAAGAATCTCAACTCTCCGATCCTGTCCACCTAGGGTCTCTGTCAGCCCTGTTGCAGCCCAGGGACCTCCTTCCACCACCGACACCACCCCCATCTGCCTTCCAACGTCGCCTCTTTCAATTTGCCTGCCCGGCGGAACTCCATAATGGAGTTAATCATGCACCAATGCATCGAGCACTCAACAATGCATCTGTCAGGAAAATCTCATTAATTCCCAGACTTCCTCACAAGCGGACACGTTTCCGCGATAAAATCTCCTTCCTTGGGAGAAACTAATTTATGGCCCGGCATATTTAGCGAACGAACTTTATCATAATTTTGCACTTACGACACAATTACAAAATAATTACAAACTACACTCATCGTTGTCATCATCACCGTAAGATACTGTAATTGAACAATTATTAAAATTATTGTTAGTATTGCTGTTGTGATTATTATTATTATTATTATTATTATTATTATTATTAATTACAAATTATTATAAATAAATAAAATATAACAATTGTTATTAATGATCGTAGTAGTGGTATGGCAGTTCCAGCATTCATTGTTAGCATTGTTAGATTGCAAATGTCCAGAAAAATTGAGAAACTTCTTGAGTAATTCTTGATCAAGTTTGTCAATCTGATTTGCCAGTGATTCACTTTGAAATGGTCTTGTTGTATGTCAATACTTGACTCAAGAAGTCATCTTTATATTTCCCGTCCTCCCGTCATCATCTTTTTCTTTACTCCTTCATCAACTTCGATGTCATCTGTTTTCGTCATCTTTGTCCTCATCATCTTCATCGTTCTATCGATGGGTGACCGAATTCATCATCATCATCATCATCACCGACATCATCGTTATTTTCCTTTTCATCATCGTCCTCATAGATGTCACCCTCTATTTCTGAAATTAGAGTTGGCAGTAGTCTTGAAAATTCAGGAGAAAAAGTAAACGTTCCATTTTATGACTGTTTCCCAAGTTTGGCAGCAGAACACGATTTTAAAAGTACTTGCAGTTAATTTATCGATGTTTTAAAGTTGTTCCTGTCACCTCAGAGCTTGTCAGTTTTATTGGTTGATTAATTATTATTCCTTAATTTGTTCTCAAATCTGTAAATATATAGCAGCACCACGTGACATTTACAACTAAGCAACGGCCATAAACAGCGACCAGTAAAAAATAACCCATTAATTTTAAATTCCAAGTCTTTAATTAATTAGAAGGCCTATCATTTAACTTCGTTAGTTCACACCATCCACCCATCACTCACCTCTTGAGAGGTAAATCCACCACCACTACCACCACCAACTTCTTCATCATCAGCAACAACATTATGACTATCATCGTCTTCATCACCGTTGGAGAACATTATCGTCATCGTCATCATCGACCCAATTAGCATTCCATGTTTCCTGTCTCTCCAGGTATTCATCTTTCCATTTCAAGATGGCCTCCATGCTGGGTACGATGGCATTTATAACATTACAAGTATTAATCAATTGATTACATTATCTGTAGACGTAATGCAACAATTAGGACACTTGTAAATTTACAGTTTAAAAGCAGTTGAGTTCCTATTACATAAATCCTCATAGAATAAATCAACAGCCGTCGGTTTCAATCATCGGATGTTCCATCGTAAACCACTCATGCGAGTCTGTGTTGTTGACTCCATTTTTCTAGGAATTCTTGTTTCTGGTCTGCTTGTTCCCGTTTTTTTTTGTTTTGTTTTTGTGGAATTTTGTTGAATTTAGAATGCATTTAGGCTTGCATTTAGATTGATCTTTTAACAGATATAACCATAACCATGTACTAACAGGTAGATGTTATCGATATTTATGTATATTAAAAACGTGTGGTAAATTTTAGAGCATCGATATTTGAAATTAAAAAACGTTTTTATTTGGTTTTAATTCTGGAAAGTAGGAAAACAAGTCATTAGGAACAGCTTTTCTAGAAAATGCAAGAACCACAAGACACCAATAAAAACATTTCTAAGGTTATCATTAGTGTTTATTAATAATACTGCCGTGTTTGTTTGTCTGTTTGTTTTTTTTTTTGTTCTCGTCCATCATTTCATTTCCTGCTGACCACTTTTTGCAACTAAAAAAACGTTGATGCGACGGAAGTCATCAATATAAAACTTCAAAGTAAATCGTCGAATATAACAAAGTAAGTCGAATATAACAGGGTTTTATTCCTAAATTGAATTAAATGAAATTAAATTTAATAATTTACACACGAAGGTCACATAAATGTCAAAATAGCTTTTTAAAAATGCATAAATTCAGTCATTGCTATGAAATGTTACTTGCAAATCCTAAGACAGTCGTTGGGATGTTCAACTGAAATGCTTTGTATACAATAACAAATGCAATGCTTTGTATACAAAAAACAAATGCAATGCTTTGTATACAAAAAACAAATGCAATGCTTTGTATACAAAAAACAAATGCAATGCTTTGTATGCAAAAAACAAGTGAAATGCTTTGTATACAAAAAACAAATGCAATGCTTTGTATACAAAAAACAAATGCAATGCTTTGTATGCAAAAAACAAGTGAAATGCTTTGTATACAAAAAACAAATGCAATGCTTTGTATACAAAAAACAAATGCAATGCTTTGTATACAAAAAACAAATGCAATGCTTTGTATGCAAAAAACAAGTGAAATGCTTTGTATACAAAAAACAAACGCAATGCTTTGTATACAAAAAACAAATGCAATGCTTTGTATGCAAAAAACAAGTGAAATGCTTTGTATACAAAAAACAAATGCAATGCTTTGTATACAAAAAACAAATGCAATGCTTTGTATGCAAAAAACAAGTGAAATGCTTTGTATATAATAACAAATGCAATGCTTTGTTTCCTATCGAATTACAACATCGGGAATCTGGAATATCCAGTTGTTTTGTCTGTATGCGTTTTGTTTGCAAATGTTTGTTTTGAACCCAATAAACAAGCAGACTGGAATGCCGTTCTGAACTTTAAAAGGAAAACGGACTTTTCGAGGTCAACAGTTTTCTTCTTAGGAATCGCTTTGTTCTTTTGATTGCAGCCATAAAGCAAATTAAATGAAATAATTTTAATTTTAATTTCATCGCCATAAATAATAGTTAATCTGAAATTATTGTATAATTTAATTAAAGGATGCATAAATTGAATTCTAAATTAATGACAATGTAGTTTAATATGCATGCAATCTATTATAACTAATTATGATCCATATTTACAACTGATTATATTTATAATTATGCTGTTATTTATAACAGTACTAAAATTAATGATGGTAATTTTAACCACATTACAGTCATTAAAATCGTACTATTGACAGTTTGAGATGAAATAAAATAATGATTTAAACCGGAAATGACATCAATTTGTCCGCACCTTTTAGTGAATTTTCTCAGAAATCCTCTGAGACGAGCAGATGTTATGCTCAACGCTCCAATTGTGAACTTCCATTGGCTCTTTCTTCCATTCTTTCACCAAATTTCTCGGTCAAACATTCATTCTGCGTGCAATTTGTCACCCTTTCATTTCCTTTTATTCCCTCCATCGAGGCTTTTATTGACCATTCAACCTTTCTTCAGTCCATCAGTTCATCCGGTCAAATGTCCATCGGCCTTTACTCACCAATCCTGTCATTCTGCCGTGTGTTACTCCACCCAGTAAGGTGTTTAGACAACTCAACTGTCCACCCCTTCTTTCATTTAACAATCCATACTCCATTAGTCCATCCAACCATCCGTCCGTCCGTCCGTCCATCCATCCGTCCGTCCATCCATCCGTCCGTCCGTCCGTCCGTCCGTCCGTTCATCCATCCATCCATCCATCCATCCATCCACCCATCCATCTATCCATCCATCCGTCCGTATAATTTCCATCCATTCATTCACCTTCCGATCGTCTCCAAGTTCGACTGAGAACCTCGTGCGAGTC
Organism: Hirudinaria manillensis; assembly: GCA_034509925.1. Lineage (NCBI taxonomy): Eukaryota > Metazoa > Annelida > Clitellata > Hirudinida > Hirudinidae > Hirudinaria > Hirudinaria manillensis. Next base: position 6,872,013 of record CM067533.1, read on the forward strand.
GTGTCATTCCTCCTTCTGCTTTTCATTCCATCCTTCCAACAACTTCCAGCACTCCGTGGAACTTGCTTCTTCGACTCCGGTACATCCCCGCATTTGGAGGCGTTAATTATTTTCCAACTCGGTATAAATTTTCAACAGAGAAACCAAAAAGAAAAAAAATTAACAAACGTCCTTTTCTTCCTGAAATGAGATCTCCACGCGGACATTCTTTGCCTCAAAAAAAAAAAAATACAATCGTCCAATCTTCAAACGCACTAAAAAAATTTCTCTGAGAACTTGTTGCTTAAATAATGAATGTTTAATTAAATTTAATATTTGTAGCAGCATAAATTACATCTTTTTTTTTTTATTTGGCTCGTAGAATTCTCAAAATTCAGTAGGAAAATTAAATTAAGTTACATAAAAAATAAATAGCAACTTAACAGAGTTGGCTGTCTTATGTACCATTACTCTTTTCGAATATTTTTTTCGTCACGATGACGACTATGATGATGGTGGTAATGATGACGACGACGACGACGGTGATGATGACCCCTGCTCTTGACCTTTCCACGAAAGACCCATTCTGGTGTCAAGGAGCAAAGTATAATTCAAAAGCCAACAGCATGCAATGATGATGGATCTCCAAACTGCCTTCTGGGTTCAAAGGAAGTCGAATTTCAGATGCAAATTCACTTTTAAGCACAGCACTGGATATATAAAAAAAATATAAATAGGCCCGGCATCGAATAACTTTAAATATTTAATTTTATCAAAAATCTTTGAAGATCTATTCATGATCGGCCCTTAAAGTTAGCTTAAACTAGGTCAAAAGAACCTGCTTTATGTGGCGCTCTGCAGTGCAACATCAGAAGCACTGGGCCATTTATGTAGCGCCAATTCCCAGGAGCACAAACATAGGAGGGACGCCATCGTGGAAGCCATCTGCTCAACCCATTCGATGACAATTTCATGAAAAATGGTGGAAATTAAAAATAATTGAAAAATAAAATACGGCACGAAATGCTTTTTTATATAAATAATATCAAGATATCACCGACGAATAAATTCTTTAAAATTGAAAAAAAGCATTTAAAATATTTTAAACAATTTAAAATTTAAAATTTGGGAAAAACATAAATTTTCTACATTTTTTTTTCATAATTATCTCAACCGAACTTGATATAAAATATAAGAGTTTATCATTCGTGTAGAAAATATATTATTATTAATATATCAATTAACCCATTCCCTAATAATTAATTAATTTCCAATTAACCTATTAATAAACGTTAATGAATGTTCATGTCTCCACAGTGGTATTCCTCTTCTGCTGGGTACCATTCTTTACCATCAACATCATGAATGCCGTCTGTATCCGCTACGACCTCTTTGCCACTTCCGCGGCCTGCCACATCCACCCCATGGCTTTCTCGATGTTCGTCTGGCTGGGATACATCAATAGCTTCCTCAATCCACTCATCTACACCATCTTCAATGCCGATTTCAGGAGAGCTTTCAAGAAGATCCTCTGCTGCACCGTCAATTGAAGACGAAGATGACGAGAGCCCCTTTGAGCCGGACAATGCCGACGCCATAGTCTCATCGACCGATCAATCGACTGTCAATCAATTGATTGAGATTCGTTTCAACCGATGAAGCACGATTTCACAGATTGATTGTTCGTCATGAAATTTCTTACGTCTACTAGAGATTGTAATGATACTGATGATAGTTATTACCACTCCGGTAATGCTTACATTATGTAATCATCATAGTCATCATCATAGCAAAGTATCCGATGTCGATATAGCTGCGATGATAATTATGATGATAACGATGATGGCGGTGACGATGATGATGATGATGATGATGATGATAGCACCATAGCGACTCGTCGAAGAGATGAAATGGAGAATCAAGCAGCAAGATTTCCCAGAAAAGTTTCCATTGAAAGGTTTTCATCCACTTTCCACGCTGGCTGAGTTCAGCCTTCTTCGCTGAGAGAGAATTTTTTACATAGAATTTCTCTGCTTGACATCACCAGAGTTCATGATCGCCGAACGACCTTTTAACCTCTTGACCTTTTACTAGCAAACCGCTTCGTCATCAGTTAGCTTAACATCGTTCGTCCATTGATTTTTTTTCTCTCGAAGAAATAATTCACTACTTCCACTAATATGTTTTGTTTTCTATTTTAAAATAACTTCTTAAATAACTTGGCATTTAAATTGCTTCAAACTTTTAAGAGGAACTTTTTATGAATTATTGTAACGTACAATATTGTAGCATAAAGTAGTGTAACACCACGTTACAAGCAATAATTAGATAATAATAATAATATAAATATCTGATAAATGTATCTTGTATTGGGAAAACAAATTATTTATTCGTGAAATATTTATGATCAAAAATAATACTAGGCTAGCTAGCAGTGCATTTCTTAAATTTTATTATCCTTCATTAAGAAGAAAATAAAGTTAATTTATTTATTAGGAAATTAATAAATATAGAAAAAAAAAACACATTCATATGGCGCTTTAATGTTGTTGCCGATACAACCACCGACATTCTGAACCAGTTCAAAACATTAAAAGTGAACATTTTTTATAGATCTTAAGGATGAAAAATAATATTACCAAAAGGCAAAAGTGTTGAAATAACGGAATCGTTTAATCATAAAAACTGTTTAACTCGTATCGCTGCATCTTCTGAGAGCTTTTGATTGACAAACTTGAAACCACGGAAGCTGAAATCCATAATTTCGTTTTAAATAATTTGTCGGATTTTTATTTTATTTTATTTTATTTATGCTTTGAAGTTCTCAACAAAGACAGGATCAAAGGGTCCCCCCTGATCGATGAAGGTTTTCATTGGTCGGCACATGTGACGTCATCAGGGCAGCTTTCTGGCGGTTGGAATAGTCGATTGAAAAGCAATCACAACATCTGCGGAAGAGATAATTTTGTTTTTGTTTTCAGAGAAAATTCAACAAAAAAAATAAAGAGGAAATAAATTAATATGCTTTCTTCCTACGAATTGAACGAGACGCAGTTGCACGCATTAAAACCTTTAGGGATGTGCAAAACATGCGAAGCATTAAAAATGATTTATCACGAAATGAAAAAAAAAATTTAAAACGAAACTACGAACAGATGGTTTAAAACAGACGGCTCCTGCTTTTATCGGAGATGCAAAGAAAAGTCCAGCATTTAAAAGACACAAGGGACGCCATCTCAGTGCATCAATCAATCAATTTAATCAATCAATCAATCAGTCAGTCAGTCAGTCAATCAATCAATCAATCAATCAATCTAAAGTTCTAAATCCAATGTTATGTTTCCGGTCCTCTTTTTAGTGAAACACTTTCTGGTTCATGAGAAACTATTATAAACAACAATCATGGTCAACTGAAATAGTTCAAACTGGGGTCCTGGAGGACTTGCAAAACCTTTCTGGTGACATTCAAAACTTCTTCGTTGATGCGGTTTTCCTGGATTGCAGTTTCACACACCTGATTGGTAAAAACTTGCCAATTTAGCAACATCATTACGGATATTATTATTTGTATTATTAATATTATCAATTAATTAATTATTAATGTTATTAATCTATCAAGAATTGATATATATATAACTAACATCTATATATAACATATATATATATAACTAACCTCTTGCAAATCCAGTTCTGAGATGATGTCGACCGAAAGATACTCGAAAATGCAAAAAAGACTGATAAGCATTCTCTTGCACATTCCTTTATTTAAATCTTTCTTGACAACTTCCCAGACTGCTTTCTTGATTCCATTGTATTTGACCTGAATTTGTTTTAATCCGGATTTAATTAAAATTAAATTTTAATATTTTTAATTTAATAAACAAACTGACGAATAATGAAAATGCTTGATCTTTTCGTACGTTTGCGATATTCTGCAAGCAAATCGTAGCTCAATATTATTATATTTATTACGAATTAAAATCAAATATTAATTAATTAATCAATACTTCTCTCAACGATGACTCCGGGTCGAAGAAACTGCCAATTATATTGAGTGATTTTCTGAAATAAATACAATTTCACTTTATAATTCGTAAATAAATCAATAAAAATCAACTTTGAATATTTAAAAAATTTCTCACAATTCAAAATCCTTCGATGGGCAACAGGTCTTCAGGAATTTGAAACTTAAAATATGTTTTGAATATTAATTAACGAATAAGTTTTGATAATTTTTAATTTTTAACTTGAATTAATGGCATATAAGAGATAGAAACAATTATGAAATGAAAATAAATTATATTTGAATCACCCGTCATAACAAAATTGGTAACGTTCGTAGGCCAAGAAAAGAATCTGAAATATTAGGGAAATATTTAAAAAAATGAGAATTTAAACAAAATTATGTCGTTGAATTTCAAATTTAAGAAAAACTGCAAATTACGAATAATTTCACATAATTTTCCCGACAACATTTGAAATTTCACTAAGTGTTTTTAAAATTATCCGAATATTAATATAATAATACATTAATAAAAATTTATTTTTTATATAATAAATAGATGTACTATTGATGATAATAATATATTAATGTGTCTACATAATTATTTCATTAATTAATTAATTATACTATTATTGTTTTTGCTAACTTTGTCGATCCTTGCCAGGAGTTTGTGTTGATGGGGATGGATCTGCTTTCTAATTTCCAGCAAACGATAGACTGCATCTTCGTGTTCCTCAACATCTTCCATGTAAGCCTCACAAATGGACAACAGCTTTTCTTCAGGGCTGCCAAAGGCCTAATGCAGGCATCGATAACAATTTATTATTATTATTATTTTATTATTCAAATCTATTATGCTAAGGGATATCTAAGAAATAAGATTTTTTAAAATTAATTATTTGTGAATTATGATTAACCTCGTCCGCTTTTAATTTCGCTTCGTCAAAGAGCCTGACTTCACCGTGTATGTTGTGAGCTGCAAGCCTTTTCCATTTTGTAGGTTTCGGCATTTTAATGACATAATCCTTCCTTTGCAGAAAAACGATAAATTTAAATAAACTGCTGAAATATTATGAAATAAAAAAAAATAAAGATTCACCATATCGGGTGATTGCCACCGATATCAAAGTTTTCCAAATTTGGCATCAGACCCTCCAGCATGGGCGGTGAGGGGTGATTCTTTTTCCCCGGTACACGTAGGTTAAATATATTAATATCTCGTATATCTAACGTCCTACAAACATTTAAAAAAATTTTTTTTAAATAATTAGAATTCATGTACAATTCATCAAGGTACAACTACCTCAACTGATTCATTGAACCCAAGACAATAGCAAAGAATTCTTTGTAATTTGCTTCAGTGGAACTGAGAGACAGTACTTTGAGTTTCGTCAGGGATGCAATGGACTTTAAAGTGAAGTCGTCCAAACATTCGTTACCGATTATCAGTTCTTCCAAAGTACCGGCAAAGCGTGTAAAATCCAAATGCATTGGACTTTTTTTATACAAGCCCCATCGAGCAAAAGTCAAATTCAACTTTTTCAATTTAGGAAATGGAGCATTTAGAAAATTCGTAGCCGACCTGTGGTGGTTACAATTTCATTTTTCATTAAAAATACAATTCCTTTTCCAACATAAAAAAAAAGAATTTAACCTGCCATAATAACGAAGATCCAAGCATTCAAGTGAAGGACCGAAATCGTATAAACTCCGCATGCCTTCGTCTGACAAATTAATCAGGAAAATGGCCAAACTTTTTAGCGGGTAAGATGGCAGGCCCATCAGTTGTAGGAAGCTTTCATCTCTCCCGTTGGTCGTCGCTTGTCTGGTGTTCAGGATTAAATCAACGTTCTTCCATCCAAGGACATTCCTGAATGGCAATACGGATGAAAGTTGCTTATTGTTCACCCTCCACCTCATTTCTTTGCTTTTGTGAATGATTTTCTCAAATAGACAAGGAGGAAGGATATGTTTTCTTGAAGAGGAAATATCTATGAAAACACGTTCAACGATTTATTTTAATATTTAAGAGACAAGGCCAACGAATTAATTTGTTAAATTTGTAATAATTTTCTTGCTTAGAAATTGCACTTGAAAATTCAGTCGAATCAGTGGAATAAGTTTTTCACAAAAGTGGAAATGATAAATCGAAAGATGTCCAAATGCAAATATTTATAAGTTATATTAAATGTAATATTTACAACAAACCTCTAAACCTGCTAGAAAATATTTCACTAAAGTGAATGACCGCATATTCTAGTAAGTTTTCTTGCATATCTTTGAGACCATTTTTGGCATCCATTCTCATAAAATTTATCGCTGCAAAAGATTAAATTATTGAATTGGGCCGACAACGCTATTTTCAAGAAGAGTTAAAATAACATCATAAAGTTTTAAAAATAATTATTTCGTTATTGAGTAAAATCATAAATTTAAAACATTCGCACCAAAAATTTAAAAGAGCCTGCACCGTTAATCTGTGACCTTTGTTAGTGGCTCAACCAATTAAAAGACGAATATAAAGCTGACAAATTATTTTTATCACGAAACGAGGTGATAGTGGCCAAACGATAATTTATAAATTTTATTCATTTTGTATCATTTGAAAATATCTGTTGGATTAAAGGCAATGAAATAATATTCGATAAATCTTACTTTTTAAGCACTTCAGAAAATTACATTTATAAGTTATATCGCTAATAAAAAGTTTAGTTTTATTGCAAATTTTTAAACATATTATTTAAAATTATACAATTATAAAAAGAAAATAAATATTGGGAATTTCCATAGAACCTAATTCTAGAGATGTAAATAAACACCAGCGATAATAGATAACGTTGTCGAGATGGATTCCTCAAACATTCAAAAAAGAGATGCCTTTATGAGACTAAATTATATTTATCAAGTAATTTTTTGCTCATTTTAAAATAAAGGTGTATTTGATCACATGCGTGTTTTAATTTGCAGGCCGCTCACACTATGCTCAAAATAAACCCTAAGAATACCAAGCTCATCCAATTTTATGGGAGCGTTTTTAATAGTATTTCTAGGAAGAACGTCATTAGAGTGTAAGTCCAACTAATTAATTGTACTTTGTCTCTTTTAGAAAAATTCATTAATGATTTAGGAGTCCTGATATAAAAAGAACCTGGTGCAAAAAGTGCCATGCCTTGATGGTACCTGGCGTCACTTCTACAGTTAGGATCAGAGGTAAATTTCACTCTCATCAGAACCTCGCTTTCTTTAAGATGATTGCTTATTTATTATTATTTTGATAATCTCTTGTTATCATAGACAGCAAGAGAAAGAGAAAAGTTGAGAAATGCCTGAATTGTGATAATTGCAAGAAATTTCCAATAAATCCAAACTATCAGCTTTGGTTCGAACACGATAAATCGGAAGCCGCACCGGCACCCAAGAAAAACAACATTCAGCAAAGCAAGAAGTCTAAGCAGCCTGCAGAAAGCAAGGTATCATCCAATGGAGAACACAAACCTGAAATGAACCTGAACAATCCCTGACCACAACACTCAAAGTCACTGTCAATTCATACTTCCAATCGGCAAACATCCTCACGTATCTTATCTTTGCTTTTAAATTAATGTGGACACTCAATTCAGTTATTCTAGCTTCCATTACAAACTATTACAATTTCTTAAATATCTTTTTGTAGAAGAATGTCTTTCCCTTACATTAATTACTTTCATTTGAACTGCAAACAACCTCTACCCAAATGAGGCTGTAACTCTTCGTTGCCTCAGAACTGAGCATCAGAACTTTATTTTGAACCATCTCCTGATGGCATTTAAACAGAATTTTCTGTTTAATCCTAAATAAACATCTGTAAATAAAACATGGCAGCACTCGTCCAACTTCAAAAGCCTCGTTTTTTCTGTTTATGTACGTTGGGACTCTCGTCAAACCAATTTTAACGAAATCGGATAAAAACACAAAAAATTTTATTTTAGAAAATAAATCAAGACAATTATCAAAAATAAACTATGCAGACTATTCTAATGAGTGAAAATATTAACAAAAGAGCGCCTAATCACCTCGCATCACCACCGAGAAATTGTCTGCAGACCTTGGGGTCAAATTGACAAGCATTTTGCAGGATTTCATGCAGTCAAAAAGATCAAGGAGACCAGATGGCAGCGTGGCAGAGTTTCTGTCCGTCAGAGGTGGTCATAATCATCATCATCATCAGAAAAAAAAGAAGATACAAAGGGGGCACGATCCACAACAGCGAAAAAAAAAATTCGTTTAACAAACTCACAAAAGTTTTGCACACGCTCCGGAAGTTGCGGAGGTTCACAAAAGTTCAAGAGCACGAAAATCCAGAGAAAAACACATCAGCGAATGCAGTCCAAGGACCGGTAAAAGATCAATGCTTGACTTGCATCGGGGGTTTCGAGGTTTAGGTGCCCGGGCCTTTCCGTGTCCATCCGTCCATCAAGTTGCTGGAGGTGGCAAACTGCTCAAATCGTTTCAAGACGTGAAGCGAAAGGAAAAGCATCACTCAAGTCGGACTTTTTTCAACTTCTGCACTTGCGATGGGAAATCCTGAAGCGGCTACAATTTCAGAGAATGTACAATATTCAATTCACTTCTTTTTTCTTTCGACGGTGATTGTGGAAAAAAATGTACTGTCTGCTACGGGAAGAGATCAAAAGTTCTGGAACGTCACGTCGTCGAGAGCTCTCAGTCATGAATGAACGAATGAATGGATGGATGAATGAATGAATGAATGCCAAGAAGTGTCGTGAAGGGTCATGGAACAGAATATGAAGAGCTGCAAGATGTTTGGTCGTCTGAAGCAACTGATTAAAAGTTCTGACTCAATCTCCACATCTCAAAATGACAACCACGAGAGAGAGAAAGAGATAGAGAGAGAGAAAGATTTGATGGATCTTTATTCTCAGAAAGGAATCGACGAAGAAGAAGAATCAATAAAAAAAACTGACATGACAACTGTTTGTTCCCTCCCTCTTGAATCAATTTAAAAAAAAAATAAGAGAAAAGAAAAAAATGCTTAAAAATGTTCGACTCTTGCAAGATTTGATTACGCCATGAAACACATGAATAGATAAAAAGTGCTCAAGCGACGGCTTTGGACTTTGCACGCGAGGTTCACTTGCAGCATGGAATGGCAGGTGAGCCAGAGCAGTGGTAGTGCACGTTGAGCCACCTCCTTCCCTGCCTCTGCCAGACTCGAGTCTCCTCAGAATGCATGGTGGTCGGGACTCCGTTCCTGGAGGAGGAAAAGAAAATTGTCGTCGCTCCGTTCTAAGATGATCGCATTTTCATTCCAAGATCAAACGACGAGGTTTATTTTTAAGTCTTCCGAGCTGGAAATCCAGGTCGTCCGACTACCTGGAATTCCATCTTAATTATCCTGAATCAGGAAATTATTATTTCCAAAAATATGCGACAGTTCGGATAATAAAACTGGCAAAAACACGACAAATTAGGACCGACGGCTAACAATTATAAAGCATGGAAAGCCTCGCGATCTGTACCCATTTTTCCTAAAAATAGAAAGAAAAGATAAAAATAAGAGCTGTCCTACCTGTCAATGTACTGAGTGAGTCTTGTGTAAGCAATGCATGCAGCATCATCCGACAGGAAGTGTACGTAGGGCTTCAAGATGAAGATATTGATCACCTTGTTGTTCTTCACTGTAAACCGTAGAATTTTGCTCGCATTTTTGGTCAATTAAAAGAAACAAATTCAAAACAAAATCAGAAAAAATGTGGAATAATGCTTATAATAATAATAATAAGAAGAAGAAGAAATCTCGTTAAGATGATAATGTTGTGGTGGTCTCCGTCTTTTAGTAATTTTTTTTTTCTCTTTCATTTTTCATTCCATCACTTCCTTTGCCAAAGCAATTCACATTTTCCATTCCAACAAAACATCTGCTTCAGGAATTTAGTTTCCATATTTCCCTTCTGTTCTGGTTCAATGATATGAATTGAAATTGTTGTCTGACGACTTCACTTTTCTGGTAGACATTTTTACGTCGTGAGATTTGCTTGCAACATTAGATTCAAGTGCCAAATTCCAATTATGTAGTTTAATATTTCAATAATTGCAAAATGAAATTCACTTTATAAGGAGTTTGACTGAAAGAATCAGAAACTCCACTGGAAGGGTTGCACAAAAGATTTTGAGATTCTTTTAAAAAAAATTGTTGACAGAATAATTAATGAGCAGCCACAGTCCACTTTTTGAAAATTTCAAAAGTAAATCCTGAGTGGCACGGTAATTGATGGAATAAATTGGGGTCCGAAACTTCAACCGAGCATTTTAAAAGTAAAAATTGATCTGAAAAATGCAAAGAATTCTTCTGCAGAAGATGTTTTTCATATATTTTGGTGCAAAATTGGGTTGCAGCTCTCTGTAATCTCTGATGCTTACTACCAGTTTCTATGTTTACATGTTTTTGTATGACATGTTGTATGCCATTGTATGGTATTGTATGATAAGTCATAAGTTGTTAAAGGCATACCATTGTCAAAGTAGAATCTGTGGAAGCTGAGTCCACCCACAAGATTTCCATTTGATTCTGGCTGAATGCAGGTCATCTGGGGATCAACCAGTTTCCTGCAGTAATCAGCAACCATCTCATCATCAAAAAACACAACATTTATCGTCTGCAGGACTGTTATCACGATCAGTGATGAAGTGATAACGTGTCAAAATCGACCAAATTCATTGGAGGACTGCAACTTACGAGAAAGTTTCAAAGTCCCCTCTCAGCATGGCCGTGGTGACCACCTCGGTCAACTTTATGATTTCCTGCTTGCGGCCTGCAACATGTTGAACGAGAAACATGCACTTGTGCATTTTAGTCTTGCATGGATCGTACGTAATGCATTTTGACAATAGTCGTTCCAACCGCATAGAAAGGAACCATCAACAGGAAGTTGTTAAAGCCAGGCATAATTTGTTTATGACTTCAAATTTGTCAGAAATAAATATTATGATTATATGATTATATTGCTAAGAAATAATATAATAATATCATCAGGTTCTAATGCATTTCTGGCAGCTTTCTGCAAGTTCTTTGGACTTGCATCTCAAATTACAATTCTGCAAAGAAAGACAGAGAATGTCAATAAAAGCAACTTGGGAGGTTATGATGATGATCATTTATTGCTATTATCATCATCATCATCATCACCATCTTCATCATGAATTTTAAATTTAAACTTAAGTTTAAACTTCCGAACACTTCATAATTATTTCATAAAATATTTTGAAAAGTTTTTATCATTAAAATTTCCTTCACAACAACAACAACAACAACTCGTCGTTCATTTGCAAGTGTAATTGCAATTGTTGGAATGTCTCTTCTTGGGAAATTAAAAAAAATTAAATTAAAAATAAATTGAAAATAATATATGATATATAATATATTAATAGTTAATAATATGTTAATAATAATATTTTTGTTGAAAACAATATGTTAATAATAATGTCTTTGCTGAAAATAATATGTTAATAATAATATTTTTGTTGAAAACAATATGTTAATAATAATGTTTTTGCTGAAAATAATAAACTTTTCAATGGCGCTGGAGAGAACAAAAATGTCTGACAAAATGGACATTTCAACAATCATGGAAAAAATCGATTTTTTTAGGAAATTAAATGAAAATAATTTAAATGGCAAACCAAAATAAAAAAAAGAGAAGAGTTTTTTAGGAATTAACTAACCAATTAATTAACTAATTAATTATTTTTACACTAATTAATAATCAATTGCTTGATTAATTATATAATTATTAATTAATTTATGATTAATTATGATAATTTTTAAATGCACCCACTCGATCTGTCCCCGTGGTCCGGTCTCCCGATGATGCTCGTGACGTTTGAGTCTCCACTCCCTTCTGAACTTCCACCGTTTGCCGTGCTGTTCATGTCCTTCGTCTTCGGGGATCCTTGAGGGAAAGAAATTTTTTATGCCGTTGAGTTTTTTTTGTTTTCTCGGTGAAATTGCAAAAATAAACGTTTTTGTCTCGAGAAAATATTTTCCCGCAAGAGCATCTGGTGATGAAAACTGAAATTCTCAAATAAAACGAGATTTTGCATTTTCTGGAAATTAAAATTAAATAAAAGATTTAAAAATCGAGAGCCTTGTTTATTGTGAATTGGAATTCACAGGGGACCTAAAAGGGGATATTTTAAACGATATTTAAAAAAAAGATTTTATCAGTCAGGACACGACGTGACATGACATAGGCCAACCGTGTCACGCGAGTTTTGTTAAAGTTAAAAAGCTCAGAGGAGGACATTTCTTGATGGGGAGTGGCATTTTTGATTAATCAGTAATTCTTTGGATGTCTCTTGAAACAAATTTCCTTGTAAATTTCCTTGTTGATGCATCGCATCTAATTTACAATAAAGATTTACATTTAAAGTAATTGCTTATGTTTAAAAGTTTGTTGGATTTGTTTAAAGTAATCGCTTACGAGAAATAAATCCAACAATTTATAATTGCAGAATAATTTCTGTTCAAAAAGATGCTGTCAAGATATTTTTCTGAATTATTATTTCCACTGCTTAAAGTCACAAACCTTTTGTTGAAAATCCAAAAGCATTTTAAATTACAAATTAAGAAGAAAAAAAAAGATATGAAATTAAAAAAATAAAATAAAAATATAACATGAAATATATTGAAATAAATTATATGAAATTCCAAAAAGGAAAGCAGGAAGTAGCTTTAGGTTTTTTTTTCCTTTTTCTCTAATAAAGCCTGGAAATCAATGAAATAAAATAATAAATGCGATAATCAAATCTGCAGGCAATGTTTGCACTTTCTCTCCTAATGGAAACATTCCAAATTCCCTCTCTGCCAGGAAAATTGCAAAAAACTCTTGTTAAGAATTCCTTCAAAAAAAATCCAATTATGAAGGAAAAAAAAACTTGATAAAAGATTCTTCCATCCTTCCTTCCATCCATTCATTTCACAAAACAAAAATATTTCACAATTTCGACAAAAAAAGAAAATAAAAGAAGATAAAAAGACGAATAAAATGAAAACAAAGTTCCGGAAGATGGACCGACCTCTGGAATCCTCCTCCTCGATGGTGACGCTGTTGTCCGAAGATTCTTTGATGCCGTCCGTCTTCTTGGTCATCAGACTCCGATCTGGAAATTGGAATGCAACGTTCGTAATCGGATCATTTCGGATCATTTTCACGGTCTCACCGCCCTGCCTCCTGACTACGGATGTCATTATAATCATCGTCATCATCATCATCGTCGTCGTCATCATCATCCTTAGAGTCATCGCACGTGATCAAGGAATACCGATCAAATATTTACAAAGATGTCTTAAAAAGTTCAGTGCAACCACATTAACAGCTTTTAAGACCGTCAGACGACATGACATGATAACGATCCCCTACAAAATGAGCCGTTATTTGACGTGCCGAAAAGATTTTCAAAATGCAATAAAAAAAAGACCAAAAAAAATGTAATTTAAACATTTATTTTTAATAAAATGTAAACTTAAAAACCAATCCAATTCTGGGTTGGAAAAAAAGAACCCAAGGAAAACAGAAGACAGAAAATTGTTTGCAGAAAATGTTTGTTAAAAGCATGGAGTTGTTTGGAAGCTCTCGGGAAATTATTCGACTCTGGAAATTATTTGACTCTGAAAATTATTCGACTCTGAAAATTATTCGACTCTGAAAATTATTCGACTCTTAAAATTATTCGACTCCGGACTCTTTTCGAGGTGGAAGAGACATTAAATTTTAAACAATTTTAAAATTTTAAACGACTCACTCGAAAAATTGCACGTAGCAAGCATGGTGGTCAGAATAGCACCCTGTGAGTAATGATTAATCAATAGATTTATATAATTGCTGAACAATAATAACATTTAATAATAATAATAACAATAATAACAACAATAATAATAACATTAATAGATAATATTATTAATAATATTAATAGATATTAATAGATAATATTATTAATAATGCTGTTAGTAATAACATCGCTCAATATAAGACAAGACTGTTACTCAGTCAGCAACTGCTTTTATTAAAATATTCTCTTGAAAACAATTAATTAAATGAATTTAAATATGTTAATTATAACTTATTAGATTATCATTAAAATGTAAAACAAACATAATAAAAGTGAAATAATAAGTTAGGACTCCTGCTTCCTAATAGGTTAAAGTCACCTTCAGCTAACATTTTTTTTTTTTTTAGCAATTTTTTTTTTTATTCAATGAAAAAAGCACAGTAATAATAACACCAGTAGGCCAGAAGGGATTTACATCCCGCTGGGTGGCCAACCGTTTACGACATAAATAAATGTGATACATAGTACATAAGTAAAGTGTCAAGAATAAGGATATTGAAAAAAAAGATTAGTGGTGGAGTGGTGGATTGATTATGAAATTTTTTAAGTGACGTTTAAAGGCATATAAGCTGGAATGCTGAGTTATAATACAAGGAATTTTATTGTATATGTTGGGGCCTGAGCATTGAATAGATCTTAGAAAAGTGTTGGATTTTGAGAAGGGGGGTTTATATTTCTGGGCTTGTCTGAGATCATAGGGATGTGAGGTAGGAGGTGCTGAAATGAGTTTCTGGAAAGAATGTGGGAGCATATTATGGTCGTGCCTGAACATACAAATACCAGCCTGGAAGTAACTTATTTGATGGACTTTGAGAATTTTGAATTTTCTAAAAGTGGGTTCAGTGTGGGCAGTGTAGGGCAGGCGTAGGGCTATGCGTAAGTATCTCTTTTGAAGATTAAGCAGAGGACATAGATAAGATGAGTAGTTTGATGCCCAGATGAGGTTGCAGTAGTTCAAGTATGGAAATATAAATGAGTAATATAAAGAGATGGCAATAGTAGAAGTGATATATCGACGGATACGTGAAATAATTCCGATATTTTTTGAAATCTTATTAGTAAGATATTGGATATGATGTTTGAATGTGAGGTGATGGTCAATATAAATGCCTAGAAATTTACAGGTGTCTACGCGAGAAAGAATAATGTCGCCGATAAGAATGTTATAATTTTCCAGGACCAGTTTCTTTCTTGCTTTATGGAACAGCATGTAGACAGTCTTCTTAACGTTGAGAGACAGAATGTTGGCCCTGCACCAGTTTGTGACATTTTGCAGTTCAGCGTTCATGGTGACATATAGCCTGTCGATATCCTGATCCGATAAAAACACATTTGTGTCATCAGCAAACAACAAGAATTCCAGTCTGTTAGAGGAGTTACACATGTCATTGACGTAGATTATAAACAGCAGTGGTCCCAAGATAGAGCCCTGCGGCACACCTAGAGAGATTGGCAGCATGGAGGAAAGGGTGTTGCCGAAGAAGACTTGTTGGGTTCGACCACATAAGTAACTCTGGAACCAAAGCAAGCATTTATCCCTGACGCCGTAATGATGAAGTTTCTCTAACAGGATTTTATGGTTGACCGTGTCAAAAGCTTTTGCCAAATCCAGAAATACCCCGATAGTTGATTGGCCTTGTTCCAATTTATAAGATATTTTTGAGTGGATAAGGGATATGGGCATGTAAGTTGAGTGATTCTGTCGAAATCCAAATTGACCATCTTTTATTATTGAGTATTTATTAAGAAATGATGTAGTTCTATTGAAGATTGCCTTTTCGAAGAACTTGGAGAAGTATGGCAAGATTGAAATTGGTCTGTAGTTAGTGATATTGTCCTTGGAATCAGTTTTGTGCAGGGGAATAACTTTGGCAACTTTTAGTGAATCTGGGAAAACACCTGAGCTGAATGAACAATTGATTAATTGAGCTAGAATGTCAGCTATCATGGGTATGGAAATATTTGCTAAGGCTGGATCAATGTCGTCATAACCAGTGCTGTGAGAAGTTTTTAAAG
The DNA here is from genome assembly GCA_034509925.1 of Hirudinaria manillensis. Classification (NCBI taxonomy): domain Eukaryota; kingdom Metazoa; phylum Annelida; class Clitellata; order Hirudinida; family Hirudinidae; genus Hirudinaria; species Hirudinaria manillensis. Next base: position 6,887,899 of record CM067533.1, read on the forward strand.
TTTTTGATATTATGGCAATCTCTTCCGGAGTGACACTCGTCAAGAAGATTGATTGTGAGGACGAGTTTCCCAGGTACTTCCTAAAGTCTAAATCATTAGGTACGATTTTCTTGGCTAGTTCGTTGCCAATGTTTGAGAAAAAGGCATTGAACGAGTTTGCTATTTCAATGGGAGACTTTAATAATCCACCATCAGCGCCGCAAAATGTGTTTGGAGATGGATGGTAACTTGTTCTGCACATTAGATGATTTATCAAGTTCCACGTTTTTTTGCAGTTTTTCTCATATAAGCTGAATTTGTCAGAGTAGAACCGAACAATTGCTGCCTCTTTGATTCTTTTAAATTTGTTTCTGTAACAGGTGAATTTCGATTTGTTATCATCAGATGGGTTGGAGAGAAATTTTTTGTATAATATGTTCTTTTCCCTGCAAGATTTTAGCAGACCAGATGTCATCCAAGGCTTTTTGAAGCAGTTTGATTTTTTTTGCGTTTGAGTGATTGGGAAGCAAATATTGTACAGTTCATAATAAGTTTCGTAAAAGGATCGGTAGGCTGCTGAGACATCTCCAGTTTCGCAATGTTTTAATACTTCCGACCAATCTGCTCTGCCAATCTCTTCAACAAATTTTCTTTTGCCTTCTAAACTCTGTTGTCTAATTAATTTGTTCGTCTTCACAAAGTCCTGCCCAATAGCACTGATGGCAAAGTAAATAGGAAGATGGTCTGAGATATCATCAATGATTATTTTGGCAGAGTTTGACTTATCAAGGATGTTTGTAAATTTAATGTCTTGAGATTTAATGTCTTCATCTAAACCATGGTGGTGCAGGTATAGTTATGATATCTAATAACTACTATCAACCTTACAAAGAAGCCAATAACAATCAATCAATTGATCAATCTATCATTGATCTATCATTGATCAATCACAATCGTGCCAAAACAAACCTTCAGCTTCCTTCTGGCATTGAACTTCCTCAAGGAATCAACAGTCTGCTGTCTATGCACCATGGCTGCAACCCTCTCTCTTTGCTGTCAAAATGTATGATTGATAATCAATCAATCAATCAATCAATCAATCAATCAATCAATCAATCAATCAATCAATCAATCAATCAATCAATCAATCAATCAATCAATCAATCAATCAATCAATCAATCAATCAATCAATCAATCAATCAATCAATCAATCAATCAATCAATCAATCAATCAATCAATAATCCAACCAATCAATCTGCTGCCATTAAGTGCATTTGCATATTCATCATCCATCCCAGATGGAAGGAATCATGATGTTCATTAATAACAGCAAGAGTCAATCAATTCCTATCATCGTATCACCATGCCGAGCTATCGGTTATTCCTATCCACTGATCATCCATTTATTTATCATTCATTCCATCTTAATTGACCATCCATTTGAGAACTCTCATTGGCATTTGCTGTTTACATTCAGAAAGGTCATTCTCAAGTCGTTGACCTGCAACTGTACCAACATTGCTGACAACACTTGACATTGACTGACAAATGCAATGATTAATCAGCTCGCATTAAAGACATTAAGGCATCAAAAAGAAGCCAAAATATAAAACAAGATCAAAGGACATTCCTCCCTGATTCACAAAAAAAAATCAGAAAAATCAAGAATTATTTTAATGAATAAAAAGATCTTCAAGACATCCACATCCACCAATCAACACGGCTTCAGTCCCAACCTGGCAAAACAAATTCATGTATGTCGACTCACGCTGATCCACGGATGTTTGAGAGCCTGCGATGCCGAGATACGCTTGGTCGGGTTGACGGTGAGCATGTTGTTTATCAGATTCTTTGCTTCTGCTGTCACAGTGTCCCATTCAGGAGATGGGTACTGAATGGAGATGGATGGATGGATGGACGGATGGATGGATGGAATGAGTGAATGAGGAAATGGATTTAGTCAGCTTTGCTACTATAGTCATTACTACTATCAGCACCATGTTGTAGCGGTTATCGCAGACGTTGTTGAAGTTTTATCACGATATCGAGATAACAAAAAATGCAATCACATCAAACGCTCCGGCTTTGATCTGAGCGTAGAGCTTGTGCTGGTCTTCATCCCAGAAAGGTGGATAACCCACAAGCAGGATATAGAGGATAACACCTGCGATGAAAGTCATATACGACATCATTAAATTGCTATCACCATAATCATCAGCATCATTTATCATTCAGCATCATCGTCATCATCATCATCATCCCTTCTTTGCTTTCTGCTATTTTATTTGTCTAATTTGCAAAATGAGGAAAACGTCCATCTTGAATCGACGTCTTAAAACCGTTTCCATCCAGAAACTCGACCGGAATTCTTCCGCAAACACCTCCCCTCGATTCCTGACCGTTGATCAAACAAGAGACAAATTGTGTTTGCTTGTTGGCTGAATGTTGGCCATACTTGCCTCAACCACTAAAATCTGTCTCGAAGACAAGTAGCAACTGCGGAACTTTTCCTGCAAGAATTTCTCTCCAGACTTTGTTTGTAGGTCTTCCATTTTCCAAGAGACATTAGTTGCTCTTTTAGTTTGGACGTCCAATCAAATGTTTTCAAAAAAAAAAAACGGAAACGAAGAATTTTCTTTGAGCTTTTTAAAAATCTCCCAACTTTTTTCAAAGTTTTTTTCAAGAAGACGTAATGTGAGATCCATGCAATTTGACTGGACATTGCAATCGATCAATCAATCAGTCAAACATATGCAAAATGTCTCAGAAATTTTATTGATGATCCTTTCTCTGACAAAGGACAGAATAAAGATGCAAAAAAAAAAACTATGACCCACCACAAGCCCAGACGTCCACCGCCTTTCCATAGGGATCCTTCCGTAGAACTTCCGGGGACAGGTATCCAGGAGTTCCGGCAAATCCTGGCGCCAAAAAGTTCATTTGGTTATGATTTTAAAGTTTCTAAGACTGAAATAAAAATGAAAGAAAAGATAATTAAATGTCAAATGTCAGAGATCATTTGCTTGGCTAATTCCTATTTCCAATTATTTTAAGACTCATTTCGATGCAGGATTTTAAACAAACAGCACCATCTTGTTCCACAAAACATTTCCTTTAAACAACAAAACTAATGCTTCACAGGCAGGTTATTTTAAAACTAATTATGACAAGCATGAATTAATTCATTAAAATTAACATTCATTAAAATTAAAGCATTGCAGGCATAACAATTTAAATCTAGTTATAATGATAAAAATTATTATTATTATTATTATTACAATCATTATTATTATTATTATTATTACTATCATTATTATTATTATTATTATTATTATTATTAAAGCTCAGACCTACCAAACCACGACTGCTGCTCCCCTTGAACCTCAATGGCAAGACCAAAGTCTGCCAATTTCACGGCTGCTCCCTTCATCTTGCTGGCCAGCAGAAGATTCTCAGGCTGAATATTTTTTTTAAAAACATTGAAGGCAAACATTATATTGATTAATGTTCTGATTAAATAATTAATTTGAATTTGATTTGAATTAATTTTAATTCAGGTTTAATTAATTTTAAATTAAGCCCATGCTAACCTTTAAATCCCTGTGTACAATGTTCATCTGGTGACAATATTCTACACTTTCCAATATCTGTTGCATGCAGTTGCTAAGAAATTAAATTTAATTTTAATTTAAATAAAATTTATTTAACTGTATTTATGCTGACTTGAGTCATAAAAATGAAAATAAGATGATCAATATAATTTTATTTTTAAATAAATACACATAAGAATTCCATTTTGATGTCAATGCAATCATGAAATCGACATAAGAAGAAGTCTTAGAAGCAGACATTCACACATGCATTTCAGGTCTTTGGTGGATCAAACGTGACTGAATTAAACGCAGGGCATCACTTAACCACACAATTATAAAACGTCCATTAGCAGGACGCTTAATGGTCCAGATTAATGGCGATATTAGAAATTATTGAAAGCCACATTGATGAGGTGAATGAATGAATGAACGAACGAATGAACGAATGATCGGCTGAGAGTAATTAGGGAGAAAAAGGAAAAAGGGAAAAAGAAAAAAAATGTGTTTGTTCCTGATGGATAAAAATCCCACAAGAAGTGCCAACCTCGTTTAATAATGCAGATATAACCACACCATGGGAATCATCAATAAATAGGAGGGCTTAATGTAGCTTTAGAAACGGTTTTTCGATGAATTGCTTTGATCAGAGCATTCAAAAAATGGGTTCAAAATAGTAATTTCATAAAAAAGCAAGAGGAGGTTGGATCAATTTCAGATTCTTACCTGGCATCTGCCTCTGAGTAGAACTCTCTGGCAACAATGTCCTCAAACAATTCTCCACCTGTCACCCTTTAAAGAACATTCAATTTATTAATCAAGCAAGCCAAACATTAATAATGGTGATGTGTAATTTTAAAATAAGCATAGAAGAAGAAGAAGAAAAGCCTAAAAGGAAAGTGAAACTAATTCCCAGGGAATCGAATGATTGACAATAAACGCTCGTAAAGTCCCGAAGAATGTTTGCCGAAACCCTCCGAGGGAGCTGGAAAAGGATGAGATGTTTGTTTGCCTTCTGGAGTTTGATGCGATCCGTTATTATTTCCAATAAAACGAGAGCTACGCCAACTTTCTATGCGAGCGAGGTACAATCTCAGAAACGTTGACTTAGAAATCGTAGAAGTAGCAGAAGTCAAACTAACAAGTCAAAAATGAGGTAATGAAATCCTTCGTCTTGGATGCTGTCGTGCAATCTCACTGGAAAAATAATTAAGAAATATTTATTAATTTGTGGGTAAATTTAATTAAAGAGAGGAGAATTAAATTTCAGACAATCATGAATATGCATGTCTATCCTATAGGATAATTTAAATTCTTGATGATATTCGAACTATCCTACTGAGGAGATCCTCTGACTGAGTAATCGGAGACGACGATGATACATTCCGAGTGCAACAAGTGTTTCCATGGGAACCAAATGATGTTTGAATCGTTGTTATTGAATACAATACAAACAAACTTAAATAATCCACTTAATTCTCTTAAGAATGCTTCAAAAAATCTAGGAAAAGTACTGGAAATAAAATAAAAGAAGGTCTAATTGAACAATTAATAAGGAAAAAGAAATAATGTAAATTCAGGTTAATGCAAATGTATCTAGTTATGCAAAAGATGCAAAAGTTATAGTAAACTAATATTACACCTATTATCATTATTGTTGTTGTTATTATTATTATTATTAATATTATATTGATTTATCAAACTCAGACCAATGTTAGGATGCTTGAGAAGGCGGCATATCCGAGCCTCTCTCTCCAATTTCTGATGATCTGAGAACGATAAAAATAAAATCATGAGATAAACAATTCAAGCAATTGAAATGATAAACAAATTCTGAATCATGTTCACTGGTTCTGAGACATATTTGGATGCTCTCAAAGTCATTGTTATCATTGTTGTAGTTATCAGAACAAATGAAACAAATATCACTCATACACATCTACACAAGACATCCTTATCCACTAATTAAAGTATTTTCTGACAAAATACCATCAATTTTTAAAAGACATTGCCATTGACTTCCTCTGTCAAAACCAACTTAAGTATAAATTAAAATTAAAATTGACAATTGAAAACTACAATAATACAAGCTATAATAATACAAACTATAATATGTAATTCGTTTACAAACATTCCTGAATGTTGCAGGATTATATGAATTCATCTGCATTTGAAAAAACACTTAATATATCGTCCTAATGACTATAATTACCCCAACTCATTCATGAATCAGAGAATGAGACATCAAAAGAAAACAGGCAAGTGGAGCCATACCCCTTGCTGACAGTTTCTTGGTGTTGATGATCTTGGCAGCATATTCATGCCCTGTGGTCTTTTGAACACACCTTCTTACAATAGAGAATGCACCTCTACAATAACCAATAAAAAATGGTAAAGAGTCTTCTTTTTTTTTTATGTTTATGCTTTAAGTTGTAAAAATGAATTTAAATAAGCAATTTTTATGGAGCACTTCTTCTGGGCACTTAAGACCACTTAGCAGGGTTGTAACAATTTATGCAACACTCTTCCCTGAGGACGCTGATGGCAGTGCAAGGACCTTGAACATCTTTGTTAGATTGTACCACCATATATGGGAATGCCATCCATTTGAACAACTTGTTCATTCTTAGGGTGAGTCCTGGCCTAATACAACTCGGTCAAAGTTGAATCTCAAGATTTTCCAAAAATATAAATTATGTGGAAGCTTGTAATTAGAGATGTCTTTGTAAAATTATAAAAGTAAATTAAGGTATATCTAAACTATCAAAACTATCAATTAAACTTGTCTAAATGTGATTGTGAATGGGCAGATAATTGGCAACAACTTTCACCTCTAATAGTGATGTAACAATAATTATAATAGTGAAATGTTTAAAATTGAAGAAAAACGTTGATTTTTTGCAATTTTTGATCCTCATTGCAATTAAAAACAGACAACCTCAGAAGAGATTTATTTGCTAAATCATGAAAGTAAATCTATTTTGATGTCAGATTCCTTAAAGATTCAATTGCAAAAATCCACAAGTTGCATAAAATTGTAAACAATAAGAGTATAATTAAATTTCAAATTTAAATTGAGTAGAATTTTAAATTATAAATCAAAAGCCAAACATTTTACATAATGATATTGTGACCCAAAGTGCTGAATGTCAAAGTTGTTTATGTCTGGACTAATTATAACAAAACAAAAACAAGATGTATTCACAAAAATTGAAGTGAAGAAGGAATGATTTATGCACAGTGGTATTTATCGAAGAAAATCGTGCCTCGACTAAGCAAATCCAAACCTAAAGTAAATCACTCACTTTCCCAATTCCTCTTTCAAATCATAAAAATCACTAATTTTTCCAGGTGTCGACTGACTTGACATTTTCGTTAACTTCGGATTTGAGAAGGTAAATAGATCAGCATAGGAGAACAAGATCAGAGTCCCTCTCCAACACAATATTACCGTTCATCATAACAGCTCGCAAGCTGTGCCAAGCAAGTCCCAACGATCGATAGATAGCCAACACGCTCCTCTACTGTGTGCCGCTTATATAAAACACTTTTTTCTTCATAAACTTTTCTAATTTTGTAAAATGTAAATTAGTTTTCATAATTGAGTTCGTAAACGAGGCAATTGCTAGTGTCCGGGATGGATAATTGACTCGCTTATTGTGAAAACTTAGCTAAGGGCATTCCAAAATGTTTATTTTAGTATTTACTGATTAGGTAATTAATATTATTATAATTGCTTAATTTAAGTGAGTGAACTTCATTAAAGATTCGCTAATTGGTTCGTCTGTCTGCTGCAATGTATATTGAATATCTTCCAGGTATAACCACCTTGCAGCGTTGCTTTCCAACTTAAGTGAGGTGCCCATGCTGCATAAAATTGATGAATTTATAGAAAATTGGTAAAGGTTAAGTTAAAAAATATCCTTCCCCAACTTAATATTTAATATTTTCAATTTGAATTAACAAAGAGCGATCTTAATTAACTGGAAAGTAATATTATTAATAAAGCAAATTGTTGAGATTCTTCGAACTTGAAGTAATGTTGAAATGCCAAAAGTGACGATAATAATAATTTCATTCCAATTTTATGAGGACTGGATCAGGTGAATGCGCAATGAAATGGAACTGAGCAGCATAATAGGTGCAAATTGAATTATTATGAAATTATACACTGCAGAATGCTTGATCTGCAATGGTCTCGGCTGTCAATAAGCCCATCGCAATTATTTATTACCATCTCGCCTCTTTGATTCAGAAAATAATTTGAAAGAATATCTTAACTGATGTAAGTAGACGCCTGTTGCGACTGTTGGACCATAATATTCACCATTCTCATTATTTCAATCATCTCAGCATTTTAAAAGTTACAACTCTCCGTTAACTCTTCGCCACAAATTCTTGACGGACATTCTAGCGGCGTTCCCTGTCTATCAGTCCATGAAACGTTTCTTATTGAAAATGCGAACTCACCCGTAGCTCCTCGCTTCAATGCTCAAATAAGTAACTATCAAGTCAGTTATACCAATGCTTCGCTAGGCATCTTATGGGAGACTTTTTCCCCAACGCCTCATAAATTTAAAATTCTTACACACAGACAGAAAGCTATACAAAACACTGTTCCATGTCTGAAGGGAAAAACTGGTTATGCAATTAAATAGAATTAAAAACAAATTCATCACAACTTACTTTTTAGTATTAAATTTCTTTATTGTAAAAAAAAAAATAACAATAAAACACCTAAAAAATGGCAGTCATGCACAATTGAAAATAATTGTCAACGGCAAATAAAAATTCGGATGCGAAAATAAGGCCCAAAACCGGAAAACGTAGACGCTGCCTTCTTGAATGTCTATCTAAATATAGTATTGTTTCAACTGCTGCAACAACATGCAGCTGGAATAACAAGCCACGAGCGATGGATCGAATGGGAATTGTTTCTGGCAAGACTTCGTGGGTCTCCGAAACCCTTCCGATTTCAATCCACCTGCCCGGGGCTTTCCCGTGCTGGCCGGGATTGAAAAGACAGTGCAATTGCGAAAGATGTTGAGTGTGAGATTATGTACATTTAGAAAAAATCGTACTAGCTCCCTTGAAATGCTTTTAGCTGCTGTTTGTGCCCCTGATTTTCTCGCCAGCAAAACTTTCTGGGACGGACATGTCTGAGAATGAAGTTCTTCATATAATACCTAAAGAGGAATGTGAGACCCTTAAGGATTGAGGTGAACAAAATGTACATTCCAGTGTTCAATAGAACCCCTGACGAATGATTCGACTGTACAACTCGTAAGAAATTCAGCAAAGGACGCTTACTGAAAGAAATAATGCTGAAAGATGCTCAGGATCACAATCTCCTAGATAAAAACAAGGCTTCACGTGGAAAGTGAACTCGAGAGTATGTCTGATGGAGAGGAATGCGAACCGACTGGCCGTCAATAGATTTGTCTGGCATCATCAATTCCAAATCCATCAAGTGTACCTCAAGGGCAGCCAACTGAGGGAGCTAGTAACTACTGTAGAGCCAGAGATGGAAGAAGTTTTTCAAGTACTTCTCCCTTAAAAATTCTCTTGGCTCTTGATGTGCACTGTCTTTTTCTTTTTGACCAGCTTACTCAAGAAGGCATGCCCGGTTGAGCCGATTGCGATGAATTCATCACAATCGCTCAAAAATATCAACCACTTGAATCATCAAAAAAATAAGAAGCAGGGAAAATATCTAAGTGAAAAAATATTTCTAGAGAAATAAAGTCTTAAAAAGTCCAACTAGAGGGTTTTGCTTTAAATTCCTCGGTGAGATTCAATGTTTGTTTCTTGACAGGGAAGAGGAACTGCCAGCATTGAATTGGTGGTGCCTTGAAAGACCACCATGGTCTCTGTAGTCCCTTGAGGCAAAGCCACTGAATCTTAGAAAATTAAAATTTAATAAAATTGTAATTAATTTTTTTTTTATAGTTCTAAGCATTGTTAAACATTTGAGTTGTTTGCATTATTTCTATATCGAGTGAAATCAATTCCAAAACATAATGCCAAAAATTCAATAATAATTTAATTTAACGATTCAAAAAATACAACAATAATTATGCCTTCAAAGCAATAATGATCTATAATCTTCTTGAAAATAATTTACCTTTTATTATTTTTTCTGGGAGTGCTGTTATTTTGCCTTGACTCGTAAGCCATGTTTTCGAGCCATTCAGGAACAACTTGCTTCGACTCAGCAAGGATTTCAAACAAGTCATAAGCAATTTGGGCATTTTTCTCATTGAAAAATGAAGTTGCCAATCCTGTATAAAATTAAATTAATTCAATTAGAAAAAAAAATTTAAAAAAAAAACAAAACAATTAGAAGTAAACGAAGCCAAGCTAAGTAAATAGACAATCTTTATTTAAATAATGCTAAATTAAAAATCTAAAGTACTTAAAAAGTAATTTATAGTAATAAAAAGTACAAATTTAAGATACTTAAAGTAAAAAATTTTAAGTCTAAATGTTACTAAATCACATGAACATGAAGTTAATTAATTAATTAATTTACTAAATGCCGTAAATTAACCCAGATTCCCCACTCTCCCCGTCCTGCCAATTCGATGGACGTACTCCTCAATGTCCGTGGGGAGGTCAAAGTTTATGACGTGCTTGACATTGGGCACGTCCAATCCCCTCGCTGCAACCTGTGGCAACAATAAAGAACTTCCTATAAGACCTTTTCTGGACAATTTTCATTTAAATTGAAATTCTTGATTTTAAGATGAAAAAATATGAAATGATTCAAAATCAAGTCTATCAGAAGATAATTTAATCCAGAGAAAACTGATAATATTTGGTATGGCTGCAAATATTTGCATCTAAACTATCATTAAGCCATTAAACAACGCAATAGGAGCAGTTAGGTTTATCCTTCTTATTACAGAAACAAGGGTTTTGGTAAATAGAAACATGATTCATGGGAAGCAAATAAATAAGTTTGTTATTATTGTTATCATCATCATTTTAATAGTGCAACAAATAATAATAGTAGTAATAATAATAATAATAATAAAATCAACCTAAGAGTGTAATAAAATGAATGTCTGACTAACAGCAGTAGCCACGAGAATCGGTCTTTTCCCGGACTTGAACCACTTCAGGGCATCTTCTCTCTCTTTCTGAGTCCTATCACCATGAATGCTGTTCACCATGTAACCCTCCTTGTGCAGGTAAAACTCCAAAGCGTCTGCTCCTTTCTTCGTTTCCACAAAGACGAGAGTCAATGAATTCGGACCTTTTAACGAATATAAGACTTTTATTGCATAAATCAAATAATCATAATAAAAATTACTGACATTATGGCAACTAGAGTTAAAGAGACAAACAACTTTATTAGCAAATAAATTCTCTCAGCAATTTAACTTCTATATTCTTATTTTTCTTTTAAATTAACTCAATTTGGACATTTAATGATAAGAAAAAAAAACTCCATAAAATTCACCCATTGCATTGAGCAGTTCCTTAAGAAATGATTTCTTTTCTTCTTCTTCCACCCAAAGAACGTTCTGAGTGATGTTTTCGCTGGTGCTTCCAACTCTTCCGACAGCCAAGAAAATGTATTCGTGCAAGAAATCATTGGCCAGCATCTAATTGGATGAATAGATTATAATTATTAATTAATATTAATGAATATGTGGTATGCATCTATTGGATAAGTAGGTTATGAATATTAATTAATATGCATCTTATTGATATTATCTTTTCATCTAGAATAACTAAGTACTTGACAATTAGACATGCCTAAGACAATAAGTTCAAAATACCTGAATCTCTCTGGGAAACGTGGCACTGAACATAAGCGTCTGCCTCTTTCCCGCACCAGGCATTTCATCTTCCAACACGATCCTTCGAATCTGAGGTTCAAATCCCATGTCTAACATCCTATCTGCCTCATCCAAGACCAAATACCTGAATCAAAATACATTTTGGTATTATTAAGTTCATTACTTCATTTGAGATTTACATTTAATATAATAATTACAAAGGCTGTCTGCGATTTTTGTGAAAACTAAAATGGAACATCCAATTAAAATCAGACTTGATGGCTTCCAGGGAGATCAGACCCCTCTCGGTCAGATCGATGAGCCTTCCCGGGGTTGCGATGAGTATGTGGCAGTCCTTGGAAATATCTCTGATCTGACCTCCGACATCCGCCCCTCCGTAAATGACGCACGGCCTCACCCTCGATCGATATAGAAACTGGAATTGTTGTCGAGAAAGATTTCTTGTGACTGAACAAATTTAATGTTCACCACATCTTTTGTCTAACCTTCCTAGATTCTTCAAAGATCTGACATGCAAGTTCTCTGGTGGGCACAAGTACCAATGCTATTGGATATTGTCTGTTTCGGTGATAGCTGGTATCTCTCTGTGAGATATGGTTTGGAGTTGAGATTTGAACATCGTTTGCCTAGGATTAAGCCAAAAACAAACTTACAAATTTAGCTTTCAGGAATTCTCCATTGTCTATAATGTGGCAAAATATTGGAAGCAGATATGCAGCTGTTTTACCAGATCCTGCAATGCAAGGAATTACAATTCAATATTTCCATGCATTTTAAATCATTTAAAATAGTTTTGAAATAAAACCTCAAATTTATCAAGTAAACAAATAAAGTTACCATCTCAAAAACATAGTATTTGCTTGCACTTACCTGTTTGTGCGCATCCCATGATGTCTCTCCTTGCAAGTATTATTGGAATTGCATATTTTTGTATTGGAGTTGGTGTTGAATATTGACACAATGTTATGTTGTTGTTGATAATCTCTCCAAAGTCAAGATCAGAAAACTGCAAAAAATGTATGACCCACGAGTTTGGTTAGTAGCATAACTTACTTTTCAAATTAAATTTTCCTAAGAAATACCATGAAATAAATTAAATATTCTTATCAAGGTCTCTCATATAAGGGTAATCAAACAAGAACATTAATCACAATGAGCACTCAAGCATAGATACAAAGCTATATGATGTTTAGCATAAATTTATAATTGTAATTGTGAACATAATTAAATACTTATAATTATAAATGTAATTATCTTGCCTGTTCGACATTTGGAGGGCAATTCACACCACTTGCTTCCACAGGAATATCTTCATACTTGTCAAAGTTAATACCTCTGTTACTTGCTCCAAACAGTTCACTATGAAAATATTTTTAGGAAAAATATTTTTATTTTAAAGTCAAAGTTTAAGGCTACAGAAAACCAAAACAAAAAACAGATAATACAACATCAATAGAGAATAAATATGCAAAAACATTATCTGTTTTGATGCATCAAAGAGGAAAGTGAATCAAGGAAGCCTACTGCTCCAGTCTCTCGTTCCTCGGAAGTGGTTTGGTGAAATCAAATCCGACAAGTTTCTTCAGTTCTTCGCCCTCTGCAAATTCCCTGTCCACTTCCAGGTCCCAGTCTCCCATCCCACTTGAATCACCCCAGCGCTTGCAAATCTCCTTGGATGCCGACACTATGGACTGATCCAAAAACCTTTTGGATTCTTTCAAAAGGTCGTCCTGGCTAGCGGTTCTCCTGGACACGCTTCGAGATTTGCTCCTGTGCTTGCCAGACGAGATCTTCTTTCGACTGAAGATGTTTTTAGAGCTTCCATAATTTCTTCAAACAAGACAAACTACTCAGCCATAGCCTAGCAAGAGGATGCCAATACCACTACCAATCAACTTACCTGGAAAATCCTCTATTTCTATTGGCTCCATAGTAGTAGCCTCTGTTGTTTCTAGGCTTCTGGTAACTTTCCTGACTTTCGCTGGATCCGTCGTCAGAATTAAATTCTTGAGACGACCTCCAGTCTTGCGACGTGTTCCAATCCTGGGACGAGTTCCAATTTCGAGAGAAGGCCAGACCCTTCGGCCTCTGGTCATATTTGTTCGACCACTCTTGAGAACCCCAGTCTTCTGAGCCGTGCCTCAACAGACCACTTCTCTCTGCACTCCAACTTCTGTTCTGAGAATTTCTAGAAACATTTGTGAATAAGATGTTTGTAAAAACCTGGTGAAACTAAAAGCACAATAATAGATTCACTTCTTGCTTATTCCCGTTCCTCGTTCATAGCTCGGCCTTCTCATTTCGAACCTTTTGCTTGGCTTCCTTGAATTCTCAAAAAACTTTCCTGGTACACTGCTCCTTCCAGTCTCTTTTAATTCAGAACTGTTTGAAAAGTTCCAACTCTGACTCATGGGGCTGAAAATTTTGAAAACTGCTCAGCACCAATTCAGAAATTTCAGATATACTTTCATTTTCTAATGCCTACTCTTGCTTGAGATTCAGTTTTGACCAGGGATCGCTCTGATTTTCATAGATTTTTTCGAGATTACCAGATGCTCCTCTAGGCAAACTTCCGTATGTCTTTTGCTGCTCGTACATTGCTTCTGGAATGGATGTAAATGGTTGTTAGCCTTTGGCAGATTTAATAATTAATATTTAAAAATAAACATACTTTGTTTAGAAGGATGATGAAGCCTTGGCAATGTAGAACATGCAATAACTCCTGCCAACACAAGAAACCATTAAAACGTATAAAAGCTGTCATGGAAACTAAAATAAATGATAAATAACAACGTTTTCTATATTCCCAAAAAGTTTTAAAAACTTAAAAAAAGAACTATATAACCACTTGGATGGGTAAGTACAGCTGCTTCAGGAACTTGTTGATGTAAGGCAAATGGATGAAAACCATGCATTTGGGATCCATCCGCATTAAGAACGGCATAAGTCGGATTTTGAGAATAGTGAAATGCAGGTGATATCACATAAGCATTATCTGAAATTAAAAGTTAAAAATGATGCTGAGGTCTTTATAAAGTTACCCAATGCATAATTGTCTGGAAATTATTTATATATTTAGAATTCGGTTCCAAACAGACCTGGAATAAATACAGGATAAGCCTGAGGAACTTCAGCATATTGAGGGTACATCGGATTCTGAACTTGAGTCGGGGTCATCGGCATCATCGGGTTTGCCATGTAACAGTGCTGCTCCGGTGCTGAGACGATCGTTGGATTAAAGTGATTATTGAACCAAAGTTATTGAGAGTTTCATGGGGCTGTACCTATCATTGTTGGAAACTGACATCTTTCTAAAGCTGGAGGGGAGCCAATGTTGTTAGCTGCATCACATGGCACTTGTTGCAAATCAAGTCTGGCAAACTGAAGCAATCACAGAAGTTGTTATATAAAACAGCTCGGGTAACTTTAAAGCTTTCTTTCTATTATTTTACCAATGAAATGTCTGATAACAAAGTTAAAACGGTTTACCGGGCGGACGAGCTGCTGCACGGCATTGTTAGCGTTTTCCGTCATTTTCTCAAAATGAGATGCTACAAAGATTTTATGCCAGGCTTTTCCTCAGATGCGATAAAGCTCCATTAAGATGTAATTAGTTAATTGATACGTATTAAAACATTCCTAACATCATCAACTCAGCAAAATCCTATTGTTCTCGCGAGTAGACGAAGCATTATGGAAATGAGTTTTATAAATAGTCTGTACGAACTTCATCAGCCTGCTGCTCGTACTCTGAGTACAGCAGCTACAGTGGGCCGTCTGTTATATTTTAGCTCATCGAACCACTTGCACTTTCCAGATACAAACTAGGCGACTATAGATTATGTATTGGACAATTCCAATAAAATCTGTAATATATTTCATGAATTGATATCGCCTAGGTACTTTTTCGGAACAAATCTTGACCCTTCCCTGACTTGCCATCTTGACGAACAAGATCGCGCTCATAATTGATTATTAATTGCAATTATTGGAAGAGCTTGGCTTAAAGTTAGTTGTATTCTGATGAAAAAAATTTCTAATTTATATTTGAGATCTCAGCGCAATTACTTATTTTAAGAAAGTTGTTTGAAAATATTGAGCAAACTATTTTTTTAAACGTTTATATATTTTGCCGTGAGGTCAAAGAAATTTTGTAAATGATGAGAAAAAAAGGCTAGTTCACATCGTGGTATGGAAATGCTGAATGAATGTTAACAATTGTTTTTTTTAAATGTCCAGGAGTCACATGCAAATAACTTCTTACAGGGTGAGGACATGGCTACCCGGTAATTACAAAATGTACGGGGGGGGGGGGTTCATTGAACAGTTATACAATTTTTCTCACAGTCACTAAATTTTAAATTTTAAAAATATTTTTTTCCTTATAATCCCCAGCTGTATCTGAATTTTTAGAAAAAACGCCTCTCACGACAAATCGTAAAGAACGGCTTCCGATTTTTTTTAACTTTCGGCAGTCTTCTTAAGTTTTCCACAAAATCCAAAAATATTGAATTTAAGATTCAAAAATTTAATAATCTTAAAAATTACGCATAAAGAGAAAACTTTTATGAAAATGTTAGCAAAATAAATTTAAAAAATCGTCATTATGCTTTACGCTTTTTCTCCTTTGCTGAAGATTTGACTTCAGTTTTCTCTGTCAATTTCCCAGTCTCGCCACATCCCAGTTTTTTTCCAATCTCTTCCTCTGTCCGCCTTATCTGTTCCTCAACATTCACCTTGATTTGCTTCAGCTCCTCTGTCAAGTGTTTTCTGATGAGGGACTTCAATTCACTTGTGACCTCTGAGAGAAGAAGTTCATCTAAACATTCAAACGATGACCTGATACCACAAAAGGTCAAACCTGCTTCTGGTTGTTTTCCAGTACCATCCACTGCCTCTTGTTCGTTACTTGGTCCTCCGTCTGCTTCTAAGAGCACCTCTGTCGCTGGGGTCAGTCAGTTCGATGTAGTTTTAGTGATTTGTGATTCGCCAACTTATATGGCCTTATATTGATTAATTCATTAAGAGTAGTTTTATTACTTATGAATAATTGATAACATCAGATAACAAAATAATAACAATAAAAATAATTGAATTTAAAAAATTATCAGATATAAACCATCAACATATTTAAACTACCTCTTTCTGGTGGTGGTGTCAAAGGAAGTCCTTCATAATTCAATTTCAGATCCAAAGTAACCTTTCAAATGAACATGATAATTTGCTTATAATATCCACAATATACTTGTCATGATTTATTTGATATTAATATAATATTTAAATAACAATGTTATTAATTGATAATTGAAATAAAAAAAAAAGGATGAAATAAAAATTATATATTCAACTTGTTCAATATAAGAAAATACATTCTCTATTGACTCACTTTGTCTGTAAAGACGTACTTGTAAAGTTTGTAGTGACGAAAGTAAGAGTTGATTCCATACTCCAATATCTTTGTTGCTTCCTGTGGACTGAACAAATCTATGCTGAAGGGGGGTCTCTATGCAAAACAGGTTTGTTTCAATGAAGTCAATGATGCTATTCAACATTTAAAACAAGAATAATCATCGTACTCTCACGCAGTGACACATAACCATCTCTTTAAAATATTGAAAACAATGCTCAAAATTGCCAAAAGGAGTTTCTGCAAAATTACATTAGCCAGGAATTGATGAAACACTGACAAACACATTAAGCAAAAAAAAACGTTGAAAAATATTACCTGTGCACACCTCATGGGTTCTTTTAAAAATGGAGAAAATTATAGATATTTGTTCAGCATTGAAACAATTCTCTTTTGCAAAACTAGCCACATATGTGTACATATCCATTAATATAGCACATCTTTTATTTTCTTTATATCCTTCCAAACCAAAAATTTCTGACAATTTCCTAAAATTAAAAAAATCGCCTTCAATACCCTGGGGATGCAAACTCGATTGAAGGAATAAAATGAGAGTTAGAACATGGCTGTGCTTTTATCAACATGTCAAAAAATAATGCTAAAAGTTGTTTATGATGTTGACTGGAAACTAATAACTTTTGCAGTTCTTCAATTGATTCAGCGTCTTTGATCTCATTGGCGTCTTTCATTCGAAGGTCGATCCTGGCCGAAATTAAAATTGAGATTAAAAAATAAAAACACGTCTAAGAAGATTGAAAGACTAAGACGTATTTTGCTCACCATATTAAAATTTTTGCTTTGTGACGCGTCGGCTGAAAATGCAAGACATTGCAAAAAGAGGAGATTCCTTGAAACGAAAGTATTTTCGACAAACCTGTTTTATTAAAGGGGGCGGTTTGGGATTATTTTCTGGTGGCTCCTGTAAAATTAATTCCCTTAGTATGCGGTCCACTTCGGCCTCGCTCATAATATTCTTCCCCGTCGAGAAACTCGAAAATTACAATCAAACGTTGCCGTTAGCAACCGACTATTTCGAGTAAATGCAGATGTAACGCTTACATAGTTATGAAAGATGGCTATCTATGATTAAAAATGTTTCTAATTAATTTTTATCTAAAAAAAAAGAAAAGGAAAAACATTTGATTTAAAATCAGATGTCAGTTTATGAAAGGACCTTAAACTATTTTCCTGTTAAAAGAAAATTGTAATTTAAAAAACAAACATTTAAAGCGAAATCTATTCAGGCGGAGGCATTTGGTTGGGAGATAAAAAGTAATTGATGGAAGCTGTCACGACATTAAGTACAGGCAGTACAATTCATGTCAAAACGAACTATTTGATGTATCACCTCACAAAGTCTCTTAGATTTATCTAGTAATTATTTATTAAAATAAAATGACATTTTACGCATAATTTTTATAATTTTGAGTATCACGGAAGACCAGAATATTTTTTTGCGGATGACAGATCGAATGATGAACGCTAGAGGGGATTCTCTCGGGATACTTCGACATTCGTAGATTTATGTAACCGGGTCATTTAATGGACACGACATAAACAAACTTTTTTTTTATTGTCAGTCGTAATTAAAATCAAATCAATTCATTGTTTTTATTCCTGGCAATTGAAAATATTGACGATTAGAGCACTGCCGGACTCTGGCAGTGTAATGAAGAAACGATTCAATTATCTTTCTCTTTAGGCACATCCCGGCGAAATTATTTCCGATATCTTTGCCGCGCAATGCAAATGACGAATCCAGCTGAGTTCATCTGCCTGGAATGTTCTTTATATTTTAATAAATTATCTCTTCGTTTCGATTGAGAAATAATGAAATCAAATTAAAATAATTTTTATGGATTTGCAAGAATTATTTGTTTTAATTATAGTTTCACATTTAATTAATCTTTTCTTCTGCCCATCGAAATATCACAGGTTATAAATTGCAATTTTCATGTTCCACTGTAAGAATTTAAATGAAAAATCATGAAATTTTTTCTAGAAATACCTCGATCCGCAGAACATGGTTCACTAAATGAGCAGACATTGCGATCAATTATCGGCCAAATTGAGCACATTTACAAAAGTAATATCCGCAGTTAAAAGTTGCAACTGAAAGAATTTTTTTCATGCGTCTCTCAATTTCCGTCTAATTGAACCATGTTATTATAACATATTTAGAAAAAAATATTTTTTAAATTATTCTCCCCTCAGTTTCAACAAAAAGTACGCTGATGTTTTCTGTGGCGAATCTTCGCTCCAAAATTATTCTAAACTAGCAATCGCCTGCACTACGCGATTCTAAAACGTAACAATGGCAAGATGGCAGGATTTTCGAAAAAGCGTATTTTTACACGATATAGTTGTGGTATATATATGAAACCTATATAAAAACTCTCCTCTAATCGAGCATTATGTTGTGTCAAAATTTCAAAGCAATTGGTTAAGTACTTTCAGAGAACATTTACATGATACAAACACACATTAGCATGGAACACCTATTTGTATTAAACTTAAAAGCTTAAAATTATTCACAATAATCGCTTAAAGTAATAATTTATAATGTCAGAAATTGCATGGAAAATGCGTGGACTCTTCATATTCCGGACATTTTGTACATCCAGGACATCTGATGCTCCTTTCATCGAAGCAACGCTTCTGGATATTCTGCTACGATGATAAGCTACTAGATTTTCTTTCAGTCCATCACCATCATTATCATAGTCACATCATCATCATAGGCAATCCATAATCATTATCAACCGGAGAACATCTAAGACCAGTGGAATCCCTCTGCCTACGCTTTCCTTCTTCTCCACGCTCCATCAAGTACCTAACCTTTACCCCTAATTCAATCTTCAACCGCATCAACCTTCCACTCTTTGTGGCTTTTCATGAGTCATTCCAGGCGTTAAAAGGACTTTCCCTGTCAACTCTAACGTCCCGAGCGCAAAATTCGTTACTAAAATTACTAGATTTATTAATAAAATTGAGATATTAAATGTGAATTCGCTGTCGTTAAATTGGGAAATGATTTTATATCTAATTATTTAAAAAAAAATGACAACACGGAGGCATTTCTTTGGGAATTAATGAAACAATAAATTAATAAAATGGTTAAATAATATATGTAACATAATTATACATATTAATTAAACAGTAAATTTAAAATTTAAGCATTTTAATCGCACTTGATTAATTTATTTTTGTAATACACGTTATAATAGAAATAAATTATTGCGAGCAATTTAAAATAAATTAAAAAGAGAGAAAGGAACAAGAGGAAGAAAACACAACAACAACGACGACGACGACGACGAATAAAACAATTGTTTAAAAATATTTTTTTGAGGTCAATTTCTATGAAAATGTTTTTTATTAAGTGAATATTAAATATTTTTATTTTCTCTCGAAAATGAAATTATTTCGCAAAGAATTTTTATTTTTTTGTACATTTTTTGGACTTGCGTCAGGCATTAAGAAAGAAAAGGAAGGAGGGTCTGGAAATTGAAGAAGTCGGATCCGTCGAATGTTTTTAATTGTTTAATTTCTGTATTACATTATATTCATATTTATGTTACTTATTAAATTAAAATTAAATTATTATTATATATTGCATATTTCGTGTATTTTGTATAATTTAACCCTTATATATTTTTTGTGTCATTAAAATGCAATTTTTATTTCTCATAATTCCCGATAAAATTGTAAAAACATGAATTAAACAGTTATATTTTCTTTTGACAGCCACACAGCATAGTATTATATCCTTATTATATAATAAGGAGATTGGTGCTAAAGTACAAATTAATTAAAGAAAATTAGTTAAAAAATAAAAATTATTTGTAAATGTGAAATACTTTTAATTATTCCTAAGCATTTTTATTATTTAATCAAATATTTCAAAAAGTGCTGTTTGTAAAAATAGGTTAATTAAAATTAAACTGAAACATAGACTACCTTACCATGTAAACCTCATAAAGGATTGAAAATGAATGAATCCATGCATGGAAGACATCACCCAACAACGACAAAGCTACGTACAATCTTTATTTTGAAACACAACAACAATAAGAGCAACAACAATTTACAAGCACATCAAGAATAATTTCACGGTTCGACGAGCAGAGAATAGAACAATTTATAATTTAAAAATTATAATTTATAATTGGCAGGCCAGATCGATGGTTTTGGTGAACATTTATCTTCGATTATTTCTGGGATTTGCCAGGAATGCCAGCAAGGAGAGTGAAATACGACAGCTGGGGATGCAGTTCGTAGGAGTTGGACGACCTCTAGTGAGGAATTCTTCTTATCGGTTCAGTGACGAACAGTTCACGCACCATTGAGGATGGAGAATGTTTTACCACCTCAGTTTTCCACCCCCGTTTAGTACCTTGTTTTAACAGCTTTTCCAGGTCACGACCGGAAATTGAGATCCTTCAGGAAAATAGCCGCGAGATGGAAACCGAGATTGAAATTTAAAAGTGCACTCGTGTTTTCATTTAAGATTTTCCAGCAATTTCTCGGTTCCAACAATAAATTGGATTCCATGCCGGCAGGTGAAACGTCATTTGTTAATTTTAAGTTATTCAAGTGCAGTTAACTATTTTTTTAATATTATTAATATTTATTTTCATAATTACAGATGTCGATTTAAAATTTTTCAAAGACAATAAGACAATACTCATACATTAACGTAAATCTTTCCGCAGCATCTTTCTGGTTTACCATCCTTCACTTCCTGTTCACAATTTTGTCCCAGTTCATAGCTGTCAATATGCATGAAATTGTTTTTCAAAATTTTCCACGTATGATATTCTTTAAATATGTTTAAATATTCTTTAAATATGTTTAAATATTCTTTAAATATGTTCTAACAACTTCTAATCCAAGTAGGATGAAAGGTTACTTGCAAAGTAGGAGAGAAAGCACTTTTGTAAACTTCTGACATTCGTCATCGTCGTCGTCATCGTATTTCCGAATTCACTCGTGAATTTTTTTTGGTAATATTTGTTCAAAATCATAGATTATTATATGATTTCTTTTTTTCTCTCTCGCATCGTTTCTGTCAGTATTTGTAGGAAATTATTCAGTTTTTGTTTGATTAAAACAAAAAAACAAATTAAATAATTTACATTTGAGACCATGGCAGGAGATTGTAAAAAAAACTCTTAAAAAGGCCTCAAAAATTTCTGAAAATTTAAAACGGTTCCTTGATTGACATTCCATTTTTTTTTAATTTTTCTTGATTTTTGTTTTAATTTTCCGTTAAATGCTCTCAAAAAACAAACACTTTTTAAAGGAAAATATGGAATCCTGTAAAAAAAATACAAACTTCCGGGGACGTTACACCGCCGTGGGTGTGACGATTGATAATTTGTTCATTTTGAGGCTTAAATTTTAAATAATTGTTTCTAAATTTATTTTTTTTGTTCTCAAACAAACCTAAAATCTGTTGTTTTTTTGTTTACATATGATTTTTATATATTTTTCTCTAAATTTAAAATAAAATATAAGCAGTTAAATAATTACTAAAATATTAAAATAAATATAATTTATTTATTGATAATTACTTAATAACCAAACAAAAGACACCACGGAGACTTGTTTAAAATTTCAATGGGTGCTCTTTGTTAAAGCCGGCGGTCAAAGTCCCTGAGGGCTGATAATTATGGAGGACATTCCATTGGAATTATTTTCCTTTTATAAATTTCTTTTGATCATTTTCAATATTTTTTCTTATGAAAACTTTAATTACATCTTCAAAACATGCTCAAATTTTTTTAATGGAATTTATTAAATAATTAGATTTAAAAGCTAAAATATTAAACTTAGAATTTACAATTTAAAATTAAATAATTATGAATTTAGACTTAAATTAAAAAAAAAAACTTTTTAAGCACAATGATCTCTTAATGCTCTCGAGCAATCCGTGAGGAAAATGTTCAAAGGTCAACAAGTGTGAAGGTCAACTTTAAGCCTTCCATTATTTTCCATATTGTTTTTTTTTTATATTCTAACACCAGAGATAATTAGGGGATTTATATTATTATTAAATAAATTGATTAATTATATTTTACAATATACTTTCGAAACATTTCTCACAGGTTTAAAGAAAACTGTTATTGTTTTAAATAATAAACCGACAATTTTAAATAAATAGTTGCTTAACGTTTTCATAAAAAAAATCCCGTTTAAATAATAGAAATTAATATAATAATAATAATAATAACAATAATAATAATAATAATAATGTTATTATTTAATAAAACATTAACTTAATTATTAAATAAATTAATAATTAACAAACTTGAACAAATAATTTATATAATTACAACTCATTTAAACAAAACAAAACAAAATTTGCCCCTGAAAAGTAATTGATTGATGAGTTCATATTTTTCAGAAAATATTTTTTCAAAGGTCAACAAAAAAAAATATTTTTCAGAAAATATTTTTTCAAAGGTCAACAAAAAAAATATTTTTCAGAAAATATTTTTTCAAAGGTCAACAAAAAAAATATTTTTCAGAAAATATTTTTTCAAAGGTCAACAAAAAAATATTTTTCAGAAAATATTTTTTCAAAGGTCAACAAAAAAAATATTTTTCAGAAAATATTTTTTCAAAGGTCAACAAAAAAAAATGTCCTTCGGTTGAACTTTT
Source organism: Hirudinaria manillensis (assembly GCA_034509925.1). Taxonomy (NCBI): domain Eukaryota; kingdom Metazoa; phylum Annelida; class Clitellata; order Hirudinida; family Hirudinidae; genus Hirudinaria; species Hirudinaria manillensis. The sequence goes on from CM067533.1 coordinate 6,911,351, forward strand.
AAATTCAGTGACGTCAACGTCTCCTCGACTTTTAAACTGAACTTTGTGCTCGACATCATAATCAAAACCTGCCTCATCGTTGTCGGCATCCTCGTATCAGTGCACCTTCCATTTATTAATGAACAAACAATGACGTCACATCCTGTACCGCCATCTTGTGGAGTGACGAGTATGAGGGATCACCAACTTAAAGCTGTCTCTTCAGTCTGGAAAAGGATAAACACTTGGAAATGAAAGATTGCTTATTATTTCAGATTGGATATTATTTCAGATTATTTATACGAAAAAATATTCAACAATTAGTTACCTGGAAAACTCTATTTTTCGTAAAAAAGTACTTTGTTGTAAAACTCTATTTGTCTTTTCTGTGATAAGTTTATTTTTATAATTATTTTAAAATGTTTTTAAAGGTAACATTTGTCAGTCATTAATTATAAATTAAAACTAAATAATTTTTAAACATAAAAATGAATTTAAAACTTATTTTAATTATTGTACAATTATTGCTTAATAATAAAAAAAAAGACGTATTAATGATTGTAGTTCTGAGTTAGCCCTGTACTTAAAGTTGTTTTGTAATTGATACTCCAGTCCATCTTATTTTTCATTATGATTCCAAAAAAATTCTAATCAAGTTCTTTTATTTTTATAGATGATTTCATTTTTATTGTGTTTCTTAGGTCATAAATTATTAGAAATTCTTGAAGTAGACCATTTTCTGTACAGAAATAATGTAGAATAATTGAAAAGAAAAGTGGAATATAGGGAAAATATTTTTAAATGCTTTTTACGAATTCATTTTCATACTAATAAAATGTGAATTTAAAATTTAATTTTAAAAATTTTAAAAAATAAGCTAAAAATAAAAACAAAATTCACTTCCAAGAGATAAAGCTTCTGGTTGGACAACGTCTTACCTTTGTTTAAAAAAAATTCACTTCCAATGACGTCAGACCTTCCGAAGAAATCTCCCGCGAGATGGCGTGGGCGTATGAAGCGACGCGTGGCATGTAACGGAGTTCATTCCACGTAATCCGGAGATAAGCGAATCTTACCGGAGGATCACTGGGTTTTTTTTTTAAAACTAAAAATAACTTCACTGCCAAAGTAATTCAATGCCATGGGTTAATATTATATAGTTCAAATGGTATTGTTTAACCATTAAATTGTCGTATTAAAAACTTTTATAAACTGTTTATGTTTAATAAAACAATTATACATTAATATTTAATATACAGTTATTTAGTAATAGACTTATTATATTTAGTTAAAATCGAACATCCAGCCAATAAAGACTCCATTGAATCGATGAATTGACGGCCCAATGAAGTCAGATGTCAAAGATTTATCGGGGGATGGGCCAAAATTCGTCCAATAAGTATTTTTGATTCTTTGTTCCTAATTGGAAGGTTCTTTGTGGCCACGTCATGATCGATTGAAGAAGAAATTACTTTCTGGGAAGCCAGCATTTGAGACTTAGTTTCATCATCATCATCATCATCATCCTCATCATCATCAACACCACCGTTAATATGGTTGAGCTAATGTTTATTCATTAGAAAAATACAAAATTGCCTTTTATGTTCACATGTGAGACTTAGTCTTTTTTTTATTGTCATCATGATGTTATTTATATTTTGGTTATTTATAGCCTGACTATTCCATTTCTAAAAAGGGAAGGGATTAACTAAATGAAAATTGAAAGTTTAAATTTTAAGCTGTTTTGGATTTACTATACTATACTACATTATTATTATTATTTACATGTTTACATGTTTGTGTTATATATATTATGATTTTCAGAACCAGTCTGTCCAGTGGAAGCTTGCGCTTCCTTAAGACTGACCCTGTGAGTTTATTTTGTATTTTAAGTTCATTTGTTTCATTGTGTTACGTTCATAATTGTTTGTTTAATATTGTACATGTTCAATTTGCTATTTCTTCTTTCAGTTGCTTTGACACCTTAATAAATAACATAAAAAATGAAATTATTATTAGTCCTCAGGAAATGTGAAAAAAAGTAGATTTGCATTTTTGCATAAATGTTAAATAAATATTTATTTAGAATTTGTAACACGTGCAAAATTTAAATGATGAAATTAAAACAAATAAATTAAACACCACAGCAAAATAGTAAAATTTACGCAATTGTTTCGATACTGAATTACAAATTCACTAGCTTTTCTTTCATTTTAATAAAAATTAATAAAAAGTATTCTACCATTTTATTAGATAAAGATGAGTTTCATTAAAGAAATAAAATATGTTTTATTGATTATTTTAAATTTTATCCAGGATACTTCAGCACCAGAGATCCACTGCTAGACATTGACATTCAATTCCATTCAGATAATTCGATGGTTGTCCCTAGCAACGGTTGTCACTGAGAATTCATTGCAACGATTAACAGCAGCACTTACTTATCAGAAATGACAAATTGATAACAAACTGCTATATTTAAGGATCCCATTTTTTAATATTTCAGAATTTATTGCTAGTAATTTGCAAAGATTTATTTTCCTGGGAGAAATAACGAATAAAATATCATTTTTAAAATGAAAAAAAATTATAAATGGGCTAAAATAAGTCAAAAAAATATATTATTCTAAAAAAACTGATGAAAAGTAATTTAAGCAAGAATAAATCATTGTTAAGTTATGACAAACAAACTGTGAGCAGAAATAAGGGATAAAATATAATTTTAAAATAAAAACACCTTCAAATAGGCTACATTCAGTAATAATAATAATAATAGTAATAATAATAATAATAATAATAATAATAATATTCTAATAAAGGATTGCCAGTAATTTAGACAAGAATAAATCTTTGCTAATTTATGAAAAGCAATATGTAACCATTCATTTTGGCAGCTAATTATACATCACGCCCATCGTCGTCATCATCGTCACCTACACACACCCCAAAGTGTTACAAATATAAAGGATTGCATCATCTTATGGGACTACGCAATTATCTCGGGCAGAAAAATATTTTCCAACAGGCCTGACATTGTCATCCATGACAGGAGATCCAAGTCTTGCATGCTAATTGATGTTTCAGATAAAAACATCGCAATTAATGAAGCTGAAAAAATTAGTAAATGCAAGGACCTGGAGATTGAAATTAACCGGATGTGGAACGTGAAGTCTAAAGTCGTACCGGTAATTGTAGGAGCGCTCGGAATGCTGAGAAAAGACTTTGCAAAAGGTGTAGAATTAATACCAGAACGACCAAAGACTTCGGAGATTCAGAAGATCTCCTTGCTGGGCACTGCCCACATTCTTTGGAGAGTTCTTGGGTGAATCGCTGAGAGCACTCAGCATTCATTCCTCACCGGCAATGAAGCCGAGAAAAAGAAGGAAAAATGTGTACATAATAATAATAATGATATAATAATAATAATAATAATTATTATTATTATAATTATAATTATGATGATGATGTGTCAGAAGATGACTTCAAGGACACCGAGCTGGAAAGGAAAAAAAACTAATTGCATGCAAAATGCATGAGGCAAAAAGAAAATAACTTGGAGTGGATGATTGTTTATTAATACGAATAATATGAAAATATAGTCCAATTGCAGACTACAAATGACATTATATTTAAACAATTTAAATAAAACCATAAAAATAATAACCATTATTAAATAATAATAATAATAATAATAATATTAATTTTAATAAGCCCTTAATAAGTTAAAAATATATGAAAAAATACTCATTATAACAAATAACAAAGAATGAATTTTTAAAATGATATATAAAAATATTTATATAATCTAAATTATAAAAAATATATCTTAATATTTTGGATTTTGTATTCTATTGTCTAATTTTTATTCCTATAATTTATTAAAAAGAATTAATTCATGCTTTGAGGATTATCCTTGGCTTGTTAGAAATGTTTTTTTGTTTTTGCAAAATCCTTTCCCACATGGAAATGGTTTTTAAAATAATTCTTCGTGATGTGCTGGACGTCTAATTAAAGGATTAGATTTTGTGTTTCATCACCTGGTTAAGCTGTCTTTGATTAATTATTTTTGAATTTATTTGCATTAATTAATTAATTTATTTATTTTCTACTGAAATCGGACGTTTTTATTTCATTGAATACTGTGAACAAATCGATTGGTCCCAGTTGATATCGTTTCAAAAAGCGTGTAAAAAACCAAAATAAAATCTTTCGATTCAGCCTTTTTTTCTGCGCAGTTGTTGAGTTAAATTTTAAAAACATTTGTGGTTTTAAAATGATAACATAAAAGTATGATATTCTGGGAAAACCTTAAATATCGGAAATTATAAAATGTTTAAAAGATTTTCAAAAATCAAGGAATTAAAATTTAAAAAAAAAAAATCATTTTTATTGCGAATTCAAGTCTCAAGAAAGTTTTAAGCAGAATAAAATAATTAATTAATAAATAATAAATTATTAATAAATTAATAACATTTACTATAAAAAAAAAATAATTGCACTTTTAAACATTTTTTTTTCAACGATCTTTTAACGGATAATTAAATATAATTTTTGTACCTGGAAATACCGCGAAAATCAATTAAAAATAATATTTTTTGAAATGATTATCTTTTTAAACTCTTAAAATATTCAACAAACGCATGACTTTCACCTTAAAAGACAAAAAAAAAACAAACAAAAACAAAGCGCTGTTGATGATAATAATAATAATGATGATGATGATGGTAGCGATGATGATAATGATGATGATGATGATGAGACATTTTTTTTATAATTCTATTCTCTTTATATAATTTCAAAATAATTCCTGTCTTAGTGAATCGATGAATTCTTTTGAATTTCGTCTCCTAATTTTGAATGCAGTCTCCCTTTTTCCAGGAAAATGCCAGAAACAGGAGCAAAGGCTTGTTAGTGGTAGTAACTCACGGATCTTGGAAACATTCCTTGTGCCAACAAAATTCCTCATAAACACATTTAGTACTAAAACTTGGTGGAAAATTGACTTTGGGATGTTTTTTTCGCTCTATTCACGATCAATAACAGTCGATTTATTGCATAAATGCACTTAATTGTAACAATTATTATGTCTAATTTATATTATACGCACCTTATCAATATTTGCTATTATAATATATTTATTTTGCAACTCATAATTATTTCACATAAATGCTCTCATCTCTCATGCAAGTCAGTCAAATAATTATTCTGGGAGAGAAATTTTGGTCAATTTGTCTTGAGAGGTCCTAACCCCTTGGTGATAAATACTTCAGCGCTAGTAGTTAATGTAATTTATGACGTAATATTTAACTCATGTGGACATTAATGATCATATTTCAACTCCAGTTCACTATCTTCAGGTAAACTTCAGGTCAACTTTGAAGCAAAGAATAGAAACAGATGGTGTTGACAAATGCTGGAGTTCAATTTGTTTTCTTTTATTTTTAACCCGAAACCAATTAATTGAAACATTTTTGAACGAAACAAACATGAACAAAGTCAACTGCCACCACCACCACCTTCTTTCAGTGGTTATTTTCTCGATTATTTGTGACAACCTCACAAGAGATAATTTTTCCATAAAATTTCCGATTTCTTTACCATCTTGTCACCATTAAAACCATGTCAGATATTAAACGTTTTAGCTGAAATAGTGATGTGATGATGTGATTAAATAATATTAATTAATACGTTATGGAATCTGAACACGAATGATACCGGAATGAAAGCATACTTTCGAAATTATGAAGTGACTGATTCAGAGCGAAAAAATTATTTCTATTTCAGTCTGTCAACAAAATGGCCAGCAGGTTTAATATGACCATAAAACTCAATTTTCTCGCAATAATTTGTCGCAATATCAAATTCTTTTTTATTTGGCAACATTACTTTTCGCCATTGCTGCGTAAATTCCCGCCAGTAATTCCAGGATGTGGAATAAAATTATTACGAATTCTGGAAATTTTCTCCCGGAAATTGGTCACATTTGGTCGTACAAATACTTGAAATTAATTTCAACTTAACCCCGTCAATAACTTTGCTACTCGTTTCTCTACATTCCTCAACTCCTTGGGACACTACAGATGGACACTTTCTGCTCGAACCAATGGGAAAACATTTAATACTGGAATGTATAATTTAATTTAATTTGAAATATTTGTAATTTTATCGAAATAGCACAGAAATAATATTTCCAGGGCAACGAATTTCGAATTAGATTTGAACATTTGTTCCAGAGAACATTTGTTCCGATATATAATTTCTTCCTCGACTTCATCATCATCGTCGTCGTCATCATCATCATCCTCGCTTTGGATGCTTGTTAATCTTCAAACTCGACTGATAATCGACATTCTATGATGGGCGGTTGACCAGTAAATTTTGTGATGATGACGATGGTGATGATGATGTTGACGAAACTAATAATTTGTTGAATTAAAAAAAACTTTTTTAATGTGTTTCTTTGGAAAAAAAATTTTTGTTTCTGCTTCAAAAATACAAGTTGCAATGATACGATGATGATGATGATGACGACGTAATAGGTCACTAAGGAATTTCTGCATGTTTTATGTTTTATTCAAACAAATGCAAATAATTCCGGCTTATCCTTATTTCCGATTCTATTTCATATCCATGAATTTTAAATTTTGAAATTTCCAGGAAACTGTATTTCAAAGCATTAAAATTAAAAAAAAAGTAACATAAAATATCATCTCAACATTTATTTGGTTCTTTTTGTCAATTTGTTTTATAAAGTAGTTTTTCATTTTCTTTTTAAACTCCACAAAAATTCAAGGAAAAAAAACAACTCAGAAAAAAAATCTGATGAGGTCACGTCCACAGAATATATTCACTAGTTTAACAACTATTATTCAAATTTATAACTTCGATGCAAAAAGCCAGGTTTAATAAATAAATAAATAAATAAATAATAATTATTTTAGTAAAAATGTTTTAAATTCTTGAATGCCTCTGAATCCAAAGTCTTTGGTAAACCACGTGACATAAAATTCATCCTTGTTAACAGGAAACATTTGTTAAGAAAAGAAAATTATTTTTAAAATTTTTGTCGCATTATTTCTATTTTCTTTAAAAAAAACAGACAAACACAACAAAATATTCTAATTTTGGATTAAACTTTAAAAAGATAAAAATAAAATAATTTTTCATTATTTCATCACGAAGTTCAAATCTATCTTGATGTGTGCCATCTTGTGATGTTGTGGTCTTTTGTGATTTTGTGATCTTGTGATGTTGTGATCATTTTCATTCCACGTCATGTCGGAGGATAATGTGCTGTCACACTTAACGCTTGATTACGGTAAAGAAACGACATTTTGACTGTGTTTTCATGCGATAGCATAAATAATTGATTGGTAAATAAATAAATAAATGAATAAATGAATAGGTGATTAGCTGATGCCATTAAATGAAATTTTCCGGGAAGCATGTGGCTGTTCTCACGGGATGGAATCCATGAAAGGAATATTTACGGAAATTGTTTGTTCTGGACTCTCCATTCGATAATTTATGTTATTCTATACATTCATTCATCATGATTCACCTTCACGACCGCCTGCATTTTCATCGCCATCATCATCGTCGTCGCCATCGACATCGTTATCGCCATCGACATCGTTATCGTCATCACCGCCATCATCTTCATCAAATAAAGTCGAGACATTTGTGATTGTTAGAAAAATTCAGAATTAATAAATGACTCAGCCCCTCTTAGGACGATGATGATGATGATGACGACGACGATGGAGATATCGCTGGTAATGGTGATGATGATGATGATGATGACGACGACGATGGAGATATCGCTGGTAATGGTGATGATGATGATGATGACATTCATTCCCCAAGGATCGATAATCGACTCCGTTTAATATAGAATGGCTGTATAGAGTAAATCACGTTGAAAACATTTTTTTTATTACATCTCATGGTCACATTTTTATTTACGAGCACGGAAAATGTCTGGTAAATGTCTCGCAATCAGACAATTTTCATTGAGTTTCTCAAGAAAAAATAACTTTAGAACTTGGAACTTGGAATGACGGAATAAAAACAGCCGAACACAATTTAAATCAGGACGAAAACAACAACAACAACCGCAGAAATTGTCAAACTTGATAGCTAGCATGTTGAGTTACCTAATCGATGTACTTCAGTGAGCATTCAGATGCTTTGTCATCAAATAAATGCATTTAAACTAGCAAATAACCACAAAATAAACAAAAATAAAGCTTCCTCATATGTCAAACCTTGTCTGTCACAGTCAGCCGTAAAACGATTGGACTTTGTTGATGCGAACGGAAGAGTAATTGATCGATCTCATGTCAATTCTCGAGGAGTTCTTTTCGACCGGCGAGCAGCCCAAAATGCGACTGAAGATGTCTCTCCAGTGCTTCATGAAACCGCAGTAGACGAAGAAGTTGCTGGAAAAGTTGAGCGCCGTGGTGAACTTAGTGATGATGACGGCCACCTGGTAGGCCTTTCTGTCCAGGATCAGAGAAATCGACTTGATGACCATTGACGGACACACGAGGAAGAGAAAAGACGTTTCCATGACGACGACCATGATGGTGATCCTGGTACAGCCGTAGCTGTGACCTTTGAGCAGCCTCTTTGACCTGTTGCGGAGGAGGACGACGACGAGGCTGACGTTGGTGAAAGTCAAGGACACGAGTGGAAGGAAGGTGTCGAAGAAACTCAGCAGGATGAAGTAGGTCAACTTGAACTTGTCACTGGCGAACAGCGACGAAGGCATGACGGAATAAATGCAACTGGAGGAGCTGGATTATGTGACGGATTGGGTCAGAGTCGATCGTGGATTGATGGAAAGCATTTATTTGATTGATTTATTTATTTGGTGAACATCGCATAAATCAAAATGTCGAGCTATTGGAATCGAAAATTGATGTGATTTTCGGGAGACTTTTAAATCGAAAGTCGCGTCTCACAAGTGAACAAATAGAGAAGTGATTTATGGAGCTCGGAAATTTAATAAAAACATCTAAAATACTAGCTCAAAAGAAATAATAATAACAACAATAATACTAACAATAACAATAATATCAATAATAAAATGGGGCTCACCCTGATTTCGAAGGGACGCAGTTTTTCTTTGAGAAGTTGTTGGAGAAAAAGAGGGGCAGGTTGAAAAGTAAAGCGATGAAGACGATGATGACAGAAGATGCGACGTTGTTTCTGAGTTTGAGAAACTGTCGGGCATAAATCGGATGCCAAACTGCCAGGAATCTCTCTGATGAGATGACAACCATTATCCAGGAACTGGAGAATATGAAGAGATTCCTCAGAGGTTGAGAGAGGATACCACGGTAGAAAAACTGGTAGATTTCCAGTCCCTTCGGTAGCAGAGTGGGTGGAATCATACTGAGGAAGCAGACGATGCAAAACAAAAGATCGGAACTCGCAAGGGCAAGGAGACCAGCATAGGCAGGTTTTTCCAGAGATTCGATGTTTCTGCTCATCTTGGAGAACTTGTATGAAAGCACGATGATGCTAAGGGTGTTGCCAAGGGCCCCGAGGAGGAGCACAATGGAGGTAGCGTAGTGGAAAGGAATCCTGATGGCGTCGATGAAGGATTCTTGTTTGAATTTGAAGTCGGTGATATTCATTTCCATCTGGAATCTTTCCAGTGTCAGGAAAGACGTAGTGTTGATCATCGCCCTTAGTTTTCAAGTCCTTAGGAACTTAAATGTTAAATTGTTTGTAATATATTTTGTGTTAATTTTAACAACGTTCTTGTAACAATTTAAAACGCAATAACACGTAACTATTATCAATTAATCTATTATTTATACAAAGATAAATCAGCCATCGTCGATTATCAGCAGAAGTCGGTCTCAAATTTGGACCAATGCGTGGCTTTATAAGGAAGCCCCGTCGATCGAAATTCGCAGAATAAAATTGTCTTTGCTCATGAAAGTTTTATGATATTTTTGTTTTAAATTAATTATTATTATTGATATTATTATTATTATCTTTTATTTCAAGATTCTTTGTAAAGATTATCATTATTTGATGACTTGGATTAAACATCGTTGATGTTATTTATTAATGCTTTGAATCTGTGTTTTTGTAAAATTAAATTTAATTATAAATAGACTTACTAATTTAGAATTTATTTTCAAACACACGTAAATAAAATTCGAAGCCAATAATTTATTCTATTCCTGAATGTGTACCTTACTCTAAATGTCCACAAATATCTGGAGATATTCGAGATTTAAAAGTATTTGTTTTAAGACTTTTTCTTGAAATGTTTTCGGAACATTTGCAAAAAAAAAATTATTTTCTTCTCGTGAAAGTCAAATTTAATGTTTTTAAATCATTATAGTTTACGAGGAACTTTAAAAATAATTTCGATATCCGAGCGTCTTTATTTGACACTTTTGCACGTTATTTCTTGGATTGCAATAGGAAACTCACAAAATGTCGGTTAAGATTTTGTTTTTGTCGTCTGCATAAGATTTTGGAATTGTTCGGACATGACTTCAGCTTTTCGAGTTATTTAGATATTTATTTATTTATTCATCTTTTTGGAGATACCAAAATTAACAACACCACACAAATTGGAAAAGAAAAAAATAACGGTGAAACCAAGGATGCCCGAAAGGAATTATTCCCGCTAAGGAGGCAACCTATATGTGCTTGAGATTCCCTTAGCTGGTCGTAGCTCAAAATACTGAGAATATTTGATTATGACTTCAAAATGAAAGTAAAATAACTTATACTTTAGGAAAAATAAAGTTAATTGGTTAATTAGTTTGTAGCCACTTGGTTTAACTTAGTTAATTGGTTTATTGTTTTCTTCAATTGATTTTTAAATGGGGTTTGTAACAATTGAAGCAAAACATTACTAAGGTGAAAAAATAATTATAATTTATTGCTTAATTTATTTATTAAAGTAAGAACAATTTACTAAATATAATGCTGCCTTCAGTGAAATATTTTATCTTATTAAGTGATAATCATATTCAATTCCATAACAATTCCATGCTTTTTACAGGACGCAAATGTTCAAAGAATGATATTCTCAAGCGAATGAAAAAGAAATTTTTATTGAAAATGTGCAATCGAAAAATTGAATTAACCTTCATTTTCCTGGAAATCATTTTGGCTAAAACTCAGAAATACCTTCCTGGAAGTCTTAAGAATTTAAATCTGGATTCTTGGTTAAGCCATGAATATTTAAACATTACCAGCTAAATTCGGGCCAAACGTCTAGAAAATTAGCAACCAAAACGTCAAAAGAACAGAAGCAAAACCTATTCGTATGTTGATGTTTTCATCAACAAAACAATACATTCACTTGAAGTCGTGAATGTATGAAAACAATTTTGAAGGATATCGATCATAGCAAAAGAAGCGACAGGTGTTTGAATAGACAAAGATGATGCTTCGTGTCTTATTAAACGTCCTGTTCATCATTAGTTAATAAATTTATTATTATTATTATAATTTGATTTCAAGCAATTAAGGACAAAGAAAAAAACTATTAAAAAGATCGAATGCTTCATACGAAATGCATTTATACAGTGCATTTATGTAGCGCCAAAGGGGCTTCAATGTCGATACATGACATAGTCTTGGCTGGATTTCGAACACGACATCTTACGACACGTCACGTGATACAAGCCCCCCAGGAACAAAGGTGAACCAACCCCCAACCCCCCAAACCCCCCTCACGGGAACGAGCAAAAAATCTTCTTCAAAAAAAGAGATTTTAAAAACTTTTGCTGATTTTGAATTGTTCAACATTTTTCAAATTGGCATGGAAAATCATTTGTTCCCTACTGTGGTTCGGTTCAATTGAGTGCATTTGTGGCTGCATTCTGTCATTCGAATTGGATGTGATTATAATTGACCACAGACGTTTCATGTCCGTGTGAATGGAATGCAAAAATTTGTTTTGTTTCACTTTTCAACCTCAAACTGTAAATCACGTGATCTCTGAAGCGTTGAAATCTGGTTGAAATGTTTGAATTTCTTCCTAATTTAATCTCAACTGTGAATCTCAACAAAAGTTGCATGCAACTTAATGCATTTTCAACAGTGCATTTCATTTACATTTTAAAATTTTTTTTTATTCGATTTATTTCCCATTTATTCGAGTGATTGAAAGAAGATAATGGGTGGAAGACGCGAGTAGAATTCTATTCGTATTATTTCACAAATCAACAAAAGATTGCAAAGAAATTTTAATAAATTTATTTAAATAATTAAATTTAGAAATAAAATTCTTCAATTCCAGAATTTTGCGAATGTAATAATTTATTTTAAATAACGATGCAATATAAATTATAATTTAAAAAAAAATGAAGATTTTAATAACACTTTTCGAATGCAAGACAATCGTTGACAAATGATTTCAAGGACTTATGGATACAAAAACATATTTTCAAAAAAGAATTATTATAATTATAATTATTATGTTTACATTTAAATAAATAATTAAAATAAAAACAATTACAAAGAAAACACCTTAGAAATACTTAGAGGCATTTATAACAATTTAAAGAAAGTTAAATTCACATTAAGTGAAGGAAAGGATCGAAAATTGGACGCGGATGACTGGACAAAAGTCACAAAGGGTGAAGATTGTAGAACATTTTGTGATGCCCAAGTGGAAAAAAAAGATTATTTGAAAAATATTTTGAAAAAAAAATCGAAATTTAGAGCGAAATCGAGACAAAGTTTAAATCCCTAGTAATTCTTAGTAATTGCATGTCTTTAAAAGTGCATTAAAAGTGTATTAAATTTTTAAATGGCCCGAATTTACCCGGAAATTCTGAAATTCATTTTAAGCATTTAAAAAAAAATCAATTTAATATCTTAAAGCAATTGTTTATGCAATGCATTACAACGATGAGTTATGAGTGTTATGCTAATGCATTCATTAATATTCACACGTCACAAATCCTCCTGTTTGTCATTCGCTGATCTCTGAGCTGTTGAATATGTAAGATGGCTTATTGTTTATGGAATATATATTTATGTATTTATTCTTGATGTTATTTATGGACAATTTATGGAATTATGGAATTAAAATTTGCAATTTTATTTGAAAATATTTTTAGTCGCAAATTGTAATTCTCTTAATAACCAAGATTAATTATTAATAATTATTAATGGCGTTTCAAATCTTAAAATTATTTAAAAGAAATTAAATTTATTTCGATTAAATTTTAATTTCAATGAATTTATTTCGTTGAACTTGCAAATAAATTAGACGAGAATTTCGTCGTAAAATTCACACTTTCATTTGAAGCAGACGAAGTTGAAAATAAACTTTTCCAGGAAGACACGCAACATTCCACAACGATAAATGGAGTTCCAACTGATCCACAACTCAACAAACAACACGTTCAACAACTCAACCAACAACACGCTCAACAACCTCTTCAACAAAATCAACAATTCAACTCGACCGCCAGCTGGTTCCTCATTTCAACTCCACCCTATTTTTGCCTCCAAAATTGCCCCCCGACGTAACATTGAAAACAATTAGAATTCAAAGCATAGTTTTTTTTAAGACTTCATGGGAATAATATTCAAATGTAATTATACCTCATTTGTCTGGATCTATTTTGTAAAATTATGTCTCGTGTTTTTGCAAACTATTTCCTAGCATCTCAAGCTGGGATTTGAACACGAAGCATTAATGAACAAAGAAACTGCTGCTTCAAGTTATCAAAAAAAAATGTCATAAAAAATAACATTAACACATCAGTTGATTAAAAATACTTGTTCCACGTTGCAATAGTTGCATTATAGAAATAAGAATGGAAATGATTTGATAAATTAAGCAGATTTAAATTCAAAATCAGTTTCGAAATATTTCAGGCAACCTATTATAAAACCTAATTACGACAATAAATCAGATAAAATTGATTTTAATAACCAACCGAAAGTGTCATGACAGACAAGATTTTAAATGGAATTTACATCAAATTACGTGTTTAAAAATCAATTCATAAGCAGTAATGCTAACGAAAAATAAATTCGACAAAAACCAGTTCACGTGATTTGAAAGAATTGAAATTGAAAATGGAATTAACAAGAATTAAATAAAAATTAAACAAAATAGAAACTGAAATATGAAAATAATGAAAATAATTAATAAGTTTTAAGCAAAACGAAAGGAATGGAAGCCATGTTTTTTCTTTTTTATGAAATATTTTCACGGGAAACGATTTTGAAACTTATTTTGGAGGCTTTTAATTGGCAAGCATATTCCTTGACAACATGAATGTGAGGGTCTGATCACCACCATCATCGTAGTCATCATCGTCATCGTTACCATCGTCGTCGTCATCATCGTCATCGTCAAAACCAATAACATTATCGGAAACATTCACCAAGTCCATTGATGGGTTATTGACAATGACAAACGAATTAACGAAAATCTAAACAAATGCAAACAAAGATAAAATAAAATAAAATGCAATTGAAGTGGAAATTGAAAAAGAATTTCTTTTTGCTGGGTTGAACAAACTTTGTTTCTTTCAAAAAGTTGTGAAATGTTTTTCCAGTTTGAAAATCTGAATGGAGTTGAAATCCCAAGCCATGTTTTTATTTGGGATTGCATTCATGGCCGGTGATGCTGCAACTTCTGGTCGGCCGTAATTGACTCTCGTTTCCCTTGATGACGCAAATTTCATGTCTTCTTCATCATCATCATCATCGTCGTCGTCATCGTGTATCGCCTTGTTACACTAGTAATGATGGCCCTTTTACCTCATGGTTTCTTATTTAATTTTGAATTTTATTATAATTGTCAAATAAATAAATATTTTTTCACAAGAGGTTCCATGCAGCTGTAAGAATTTTTTTTGTCCTTTTATTTATTACGTGAGGAAAGCCAATTAAATTCTAAACATTCAAACATTCAAATAATTCATGGATATATTCACGTCTCAAAATATTTTCATGGATTTAAGAATGGACATCGGACTGAACTGATATAATATAATATAATATAATATAATATAATATAATATAATATAATATAATATAATATAATATAATATGATATGATATGATATGATATGATATGATATGATGATATGATATGATATGATATGATATGATATGATATGATATGATATGATATGATATGATATGATATGATATGATATGATATGATATGATATGATATGATATGATATGATATGATATGATATGATATGATATGATATGATATGATATAATATAATATAATATAATATAATATAATATAATATAATATAATATAATATAATATAATATAATATAATATAATATAATATAATATAATATAATATAATATAATATAATATAATATAATATAATATAATATAATATAATATAATATAATATAATATAATATAATATAATATAATATAATATAATATAATATAATATAATATAATATAATATAATATAATATAATATAATATAATATAATATAATATAATATAATATAATATAATATAATATAATATAATAATATGTCGATAAACCCTTTACGTTTCTTCTGAAGGTCACTTCAGGTGTGTCCCCTTGCACAAGGATTTTGTTTTATTACCTGTATTAGGCCTGTGATATTTGCACATCGTTTTATTGCTATCATAACAAGCACATTATATCATGATAGTCACATTATCATCTTATTACAGACGTCGTAAAGTTATATGTTATGCAATAAAATTCCTTTAAGAATGGAAAAGTTACACTTTCGGATTCGCTGTAAAACCATCGCTAATACCAGTTTCTGTTTGCCTCGATCAACCATTTTGACAGAACTCTGTTTTTAAAAAAGAAAACTGTCTGATGGTTTATTTTTATAACCCAAAAATATTTTATTTTTAAATTTAAACAAATTTAACCTGACCATTCATTTCCGGATACAACATGCGGATAACCTGTCGGCGATAAATGCCTCTGCCGGAAATAACATAAAATTTCCTTTTAAACTGTTTTACCCTTGCAATGCAAAATTTCATTTTATGTAATTTCAATTGATTAATTAACCTTTTTTAAAATAATTAAATAAAATAAACCAGTCAATGATCCGACTAACAGCTTGACTTCAATCATTGAATTAATTTAGGCACTTTTGACAGAAAAAGTCACGAAAAGTTACTCAATTATTTTGCTGCTGGAAGCAGTTTTGCCAGCAAAATTTTAACTTTTTTTTGGCCTTTTCAGTGTTTTTGTTTTGAGTTTATCTGCCGATAATTTCTTCTTTTGAAAGCACCAATCTTGGTGTTATTGATGATTCTCAGTGCTATTTCAATAGTACCACGTTTCACTCATAACTTTGTAATCAACACACGACTTGAATTGATATGACTGATTTGAAGAGTGTAAAACTTAGGCTTTGGACTTTGAACTTTTTGGATTCATGGATTGCATTTATTTTCTTTTTGGACAAATAAATACATGATATATTTTTGGATCTTTTGAATTTATTATCTGTGAATGATTCCTAAAAAATTACAAAAGAATTTATTTCTCATCAAGTTTTTAACATCGATGACGAAAATGTTTTTAGCAAGAATTGATTGTAAATAAATATTTGACGTTGCCCTCAGTCATTTCCAGACAAATATCAACGTTTGTCTTCCTACCTTTCGGCGACTAATTACATGAAAAAAATGATTTTATATCTTATATTTTTAATTGCATAAATAGCATAAATAAGTGCGTTTATTATTTGAAATAATGCTAAGTTACGATATCAATAATAATAATAATTATTATTATTATAACTTATTATTATTATTATTATTATTATTATTATTATTGTGCTAGAAAAATTAAATTCTATTACAACATTAACTTATATTAGGTAATAAAATGTTACTGATATTATCAATATTATTATTATTATTATTAATATTTTCGGTTGCACAATAATAATGACTTAATTTCGAAATTATTTATAATTAAATCACATAAAAACGTAATCAGAACTACTAAAAAATTTAATATCATTTAAAATATTTCTAACAAAATGGTACGTTCTAAATTTTATTCTAAATAATTTATAATTGTTTGGCATTTACGATAAATTTTAGAAATCATTTGGGGGAAAATAATAATAATAATAATAATAATAATAATAATAATAATAATAATAATAATAATAATAATAATAATAATAATAATAACAATAATAATAATAATAATAATAATAATAATAATAATAATAATAATAATAATAATAATAATAATAATAATAATAATAATAATTAGCAACGTCCATTTTTTGTTCGTTCACTTTTCAATCCATCCATTTTAGTTCCTCATAGTGTTTGATGAAGATTGTCTTGAATTTGTCTCGAGTCAATAGACTGATTGAGCAATTTGTCATTCTCTTAAGCAATATTACATCCGGTCTTGTCAAGAGGAAGGAAGAGAATTCTTTTGGATTACTCGAAAGCAATTATTGGTCGAACATGGGTGAAATCAACGTACAACATTATATTCATAGTGTTTTAATTTGTTCATTTAACGATCTTTTTTTACAAATAATTAGAACTTCAGAATATCTTCGCTTCAAGATATCATGGTCTAGCAAAATTGCAAAAAAAAATTGCAAAAAGGGACCTTAAGTAACTTCAAATAAATTTAAAATCAAAATTCAACTAAAAATTCCATAAATCATTTAATAATTGAAATTAATTAATAAATTTTAATTAATCAGTTTGACTTCTTCCTTAAAACGATTTAATTGCACTGACTAAAGATCCAAAAATTGCAGATCTGAGAAGATTCTGAGAACATAAATTATGACGAAACTAGAGTAATCAGCTTCTAAAGTTTTGTAATTACTTTGACAGAATTCACGCACCTGAACGATTTATTAAATTCTTTTTTCATTTATTTATTTTTTTTTATTCCACTTTCGAAATGTAAAGTTTTTATTCTATAGGACAAGGTAAAATTAAAAACAACGTCTAAATTTAAAATATATCTGTTTAATTATGTTAAACTAATAATTATTTGCGATAATTATTACCGTTATAATTATATAATAATTATTTAAATAATAACAATAAATTATAATTATATAATAATTATTACATAATTATACATAATACAAAATAATAATTATTACATATTTTCACATAACAATTTATTTAAAGTTTTTTAATTAATAAATTTAAAGTAAAATGAAAGAATAATTATAATTAGCAAGTAATTTATTTTACAAGTTTTATTTCAAACGAATCAGATGGACGCTGATGGGTTTGGAATTTTAATGAAGCAAAAAATTAAGAACGGCAATTCATTTGTGCGATATCTTCAACTGAACATTGAATAATTTAGTACAAAATGATTTAAATCATTTTAATGATGATTTAAATTATTAATTAATTGTTATTAATTACTAATTATTAATTATTAAACTAAATATAATTTAAATCATTTTAATGATGATTTAAATTATTAATTTATTCATTTTAATGATAAAGTGACTTAAATTATTTGAATTTTTATGAAATGCACAGTAATTTATATTTTCACAAGGCTGATTAGGAGAGCTGGATTTTGTGCCAGTGACAGGAATTGTGATGTATATTTTGCCTGACTTCTTGAATTTATTTTATTCGATGTTGTGTCTTTGTTTTCGCATCGATAAACTTTCCTTAGAATTTTGTTTTTGGGTTGCTTTTAAAATAAACAACAAATCTTGAACCAGGCTTCGTGTATTGGCCAAAAATATCGTGGTCGAGAAAAACATTTTCCCTTTTAAATTTAAGTTTCAGAAATAAATTTTTGAAGCGGCAGCAACAACAACAACAACAAGACCAATAATAATAATAATAATAATAATAATAATAATAATAATAATAATAATAATAATAATAATAATAATAATAATAATAATAATAATAATAATAATAATAATAATAATAATAATAATAATAATAATAATAATAATAATAATAATAATAATAATAATAATAATAATAATAATAATAATAATAATAATAATAATAATAATAATAATAATAATAATAATAATAATAATAATAATAATAATAATAATAATAATAATAATAATAATAATAATAATAATAATAATAATAATAATAATAATAATAATAATAATAATAATAATAATAATAATAATAATAATAATAATAATAATAATAATAATAATAATAATAATAATAATAATAATAATAATAATAATAATAATAATAATAATAATAATAATAATAATAATAATAATAATAATAATAATAATAATACCAATTATAATAATATAATTTATAATAAAAATCATAATAATAATAATAATAATAATAATAATATTAATAATAATAATAATATTATTATTAATAATAATAATAATATTTATAATAATAATAATAATAATAATAATAAATAATAATAATAATAATAATAATAATAATAATAATAATAATAATAATAATAATAATAATAATAATAATAATAATAATAATAATAATAATAATAATAATAATAATAATAATAATAATAATAATAATAATAATAATAATAATAATAATAATAATAATAATAATAATAATAATAAATAATAATAATAATCATAATAATAATAATAATAATAATAATAATAATAATAATAATAATAATAATAATAATAATAATAATAATAATAATAATAATAATAATAATAATAATAATAATAATAATAATAATAATAATAATAATAATAATAATAATAATAATAATAATAATAATAATAATAATAATAATAATAATAATAATAATAATAATAATAATAATAATAATAATAATAATAATAATAATAATAATAATAATAATAATAACATCAGCTGCAGCAGCAACAACGACTACTTTGAGTTGATTGGAGTTGAACCATTTTAAGCATTGAAACCTTCTAAAAGAATAAATTGATTCCAACTTCCAAAGTTACAGCACATCACGTGACCATTGGAAAGTCTTTAAAGAAATAACCTGTTTTTAACTTTTAAATTAATATATATATCACAATAATAAAGCATAAATTAAATGAATGTAATGGAAATAAATGAAAAATAAATAAAATTTTAATAAATACAATATAATAAGAATGTAATCATTTCTGTTAATGTTTATTTGGGTTGCTTTTAAAATTTTTAGAATTAATCAACATATTTTGCTGCATACTTTCGTTCAAAGAATTATTTGAAGTCTTGTTATCAGAAGTTTATGTTAGAAATTCTTTTGAGTTCTGAAACATATTTTCTTGGACTTATAGAGTTTAATAAATTTATAAATTTTTGGCTAAAGTTTAAATTTCTGTTAGTGGATCTTCGGTTTGGATTTACAAAATAAATAAATAAATTATAAAATAAATAAAATATTTTTAAAAATATGATAATGTAAAGTCTGATATATCTGGGATTTTTAATAAACTGGAACAATTTAACTCAATTTTCAAATTTATTTTCAAACTTTTTGTAATTTTAGTTGATCGTTTATTTCTTTTGATTGTGACGAAAATCACGGCTATTCAGAGGATCGGACGTAATAGAACTTGCATTCAATGAATCTGGATTTGTGCAACGATAATGAATTAGCAAATTTATAAGGATATCTTACCCAAAGAAATTACACGAAGAGCTGAGATTAATTTTAATAAATAAATAGATTACCTAATTAATTATTATTATTAATAAATGTCTATTACCTAATCGCTCATCAATTTTATTGATTATTATATTACTTACTATATTATAATAAGCATTGATATTACTACATTAATAATACCGTTTAAATATTATTTTAATTCCAACAAGAATTTAAGGCACTTTGATTATAAATTATGAGATTAAAAAATGATTAGATTATAAAACGATAAGTTGTTAACTAATGAATTAAACAGATAAATTTCAATTAATTAAGCTAATATTTCTTTTAAATCCGCCGAAAGAGTCTTCTTTGCGAGAAACTTCGAGAAACAGGAAAAGTAATTTCTACCTCGATTAGTTCCACTCAACTCTCCATCCTCCCCACTCAACTCAACTCAACTCATTTCATCTTGTGATCGACAACCGGAAGTTCCTGTCAGCCTTCTTTTCTGATGACACGCGAATTACGACTCAAAACTAATCTCTCTCATCCAAGTTTCCTTCCTTTCGTTAAAGTAATATTAATAATATTAATAATAATAATAATAATAATAATAATAACTGATAGAACAGTCCCTGCCAACAGACCCGACCTGATTTACCACGATAAGAAGAGAAGAAAATGTCTAATAATTGATATTGCTGTCCCGGATGATGTGAATGTGCCTCGGAAGGAGATGGAAAAATTAACAAAGTATAAAGACCTACAGATTGAAATCCAAAGAATGTGGGGTGTGAGATCTCAGGTAATACCAGTGGTTGTTGGTGCATTAGGAATGACATCAAAGAAATTTAAAGATTACCTGGATCTCATCCCTGGAAATCCATCTCCTCTTGAGGCGCAGAAAATCGCTTTGTGTGGGACAGCACATATATTAAGAAGAATATTGAACTGACAATGATTTGGATTTTGTATATAACTGTATATAGCTGCGTCTATAATTGAATTACTTTGTTTGGGTTTTGGACTTTTGCTGCGTGTATAATTGAATTACTTGGTTTAAGTTTTGGACTTTTGCTTGTTGCTTCTGTTTGTTCATGACTGTTTTTCTGTTTTAATTTTATTTGGGCTTGATGTGTTGTGACTGCCTGTGATCCCTTGTTGGGATCTGGGGTCACTGTTTTCCGGCGGAGGCCGTGATTGTGAATAAACGAATAATAATAATAATAACTTCCTGACTCTCAATTTTCACGTATTTAGAGTTTCAACAATAAAAAAAATTCGAGAAAGTCGTTGAGAGGTTGAGAAATAACTTTTTAATTGCTTGTCTTTAAAACTTAAGTGTTTTAAATAAACTTTAGAAATAATCATCCGACATATTCTAATGTCGCAGTGTCTGGAAGACATTTACAGAACGTGTCCGTACAAGATTCACCCTCAAATTTTCAGTCAAGCCATAACATTCCACCACATTTCCATGGAAATCATAAAAGAAATGGCCACACAGAAGGAGAATAATCCAACTGGGGGTATTACCAGTTAATAACCTTAAGTTATGAACCGAGAAAAGAGAGTTCAAAACTTGGCTAAGCCATGTCGTTTATAGCGTCATAGTAAAGTTATAAAATAAATTATATTTAATTATATTTTAAGGTCGATGAATAAATTATAAAATCAATTACGTTGATATTTGTTGAAAAAGTTTAGCAAAAAGTCGCTGAAAAAGATGAGTGACAAATTAATTTACTTCAAGATTCCGTTGACGTTTCTGTAGAAAAATTTCAAAACTTCAATTTTAATTCCGGAGAAATTTTTTTAAATTCTTCATTTTTTTTAAATTCTTCAATACTTTTACTCAGATTTGTTTGCAAAATTTATTAATAATTTCATAAAATATGGTCAAATTCAAAAAGCATAATAGTAATAACAGTAATTTCTTATCTGAATGTTATCATTCGAATTTGATTCGATATTTTATTGATCAAAATAAATTATTTGAAGAATTTCAGTTTAGCTTTACCAATTACTTGGTAATAATAGTAATAATAATTATTATTATATTAATAAATTATGCACAACAGCCCGCATTCATTGATTTTAAGTCAGAAATGTTCCACATCCGAGCATTTCTGATGGCCAAAGCACCAAAAAACGGTTGACTCGAAGATCACTATCATGCCCTGGATATAAATCTCCAGCGCCATCTAACGAAGATGTTGCCACAAAATGAATCATACCTAAAATCCACGTACGAACACCGGAAATAATGGATGTTGGTTCTCTTTTGTTACATTTTTATCCGACATATAAAAGAAAAATTAAGAATTTTTAAAAATATTTTATTCGCAAAATTCTCTGTGAAATTCATTATTAAAATTATTCGTGGTTGTTTGGAAGCATATTTGAATAATTTATAACTTTGACCCTCAACAAATCCGTGAATAGGTTTCATAAAATTCTACGTTCATTTATGTTGAATAAGGTTTTTTAAATTTTTAAATGAAACTTTAAAATACGGATTAATCCTGGCTTTAAAATCACAACATCCTCGTTCAAAGGTCAACATTGCAATTATATCAATTTAAGATTATCTTGTCAGGACTTTAAAATCATTTACGTTTGGAATGGAAATTTTAATATCATTCACAAATTGAACTATAATTTATATAATAAATTACTATAAAACTCGCTATAACACGTTGAAAGAGTGCCGCTTGCTGATGACGTGTTGCTAAATCAATAATAATAATAATAATCATCATTATCATCATTTATTTCATAAAAATGAAATAAATAAATAAAAATGTATAAAGCTCTTTATAATATATAGCTTAATCATATTTAAACTATAATTATAAATTATTTTATTAATTTAATTTAAGTATTTTATTTAATTTATTGATGGTTTCTTTTATTTAAATGGAATTTATTTAAAAGTATTTACTCTTAAATCATTTTAATCAATTTCTGATGTTGTTTGAAGTAATGTAAATTTTATCTTTAATTAGTTCTTAATTTCGTCTTTTTTTTTGAAAAATCTCTTAAAGCAGGAAATTAATTAAGTTCACGAAGGTGTTGAAGATGTCGCTGATGAGACGCGAGAGTTAATTGTAAGCCAAGTCAACCTTATTCACCGTCATCTTCATCATCATGAAGCTGACGACGATGACGACGACGGTGATGATGATGATGATGATGACGACGACGATGACATTGATGATGATGATGATGACGACGACGATGACATCGACGATGACGACGATGATGATGATGACGACTTCTACGTTGGACGAGAACGTTGATGGTGGCTGAAATTATTAGGAAACCATGGTAATTTCAAAGTGCCATTTTAATATTTAATTTAAATATTTATGTTTTTTTGTCGCAACACAAAGCTGTATATTTCGACATTTAATGCCTCCCAAAGATGATTTTTATTTTTATGGGTGCGTTGAGTAAATAAGCGTTTTTATATTTATTTATTCATAATATATTATCATTTATTGTATTATATAATTTATTATATTACATAATTTATTTTATTATATCATTTATTATATTATAATTATTATTTAAATTATTTAATTATTAACCCTTCTAATGCAATTTTATTCATCTTTATCATCAGTTTTTTTTTTTTAAATTTGTATTCAAAATCAAAACGTTATTTCATGGAGACCTCTATTGAAGCTTTTACTGTTGAAGTTTGAAATATTTTTGAATTTTATCGGAAAACAAATTAATAATAATAATAATAATAATAATAATAATAATAATAATAATAATAAAAATAATAATAATAGTAATAAAAATAATAATAATAATAATAATAATAAAAATAATAATAAATAATAATAATTATTTCTCCATCTTCTCGACTTTTCTTAATCCTTCACTTAGATATTTCATTTATAAATATTTAATGTGTGAAAGTTTTTAATTACAATTTATTATTTCGTAATCATTTATCGATTTAATTTAAAAAGTTAGTTAGCGCTTAGCTAATTAATTGGTTAAATAATTAGCTGAATGACTAATTAGCGCCTCACGTGAACACCTGAAATTGCAAGTGGAAGAAACGCCAAGATTTAATGGATTTATTTTAAATTCAAAGCATATTCAAATAACATCGATGACATGAAAATCATTAATTGACGTTATAAATGTTCTAATTCAATGTAATTTCTAAATATTTCACAAAAAAGAAAGCATATATGTACATGGTATCGTATAACAAATTGTATGTTAATTTAGGACGATTTAAAAATAAATTATTTAATTAATTTTAAAAACATCAAAAGTGTGAAAGTGTGAATTAAACGTCTTTCAAGTGAATCAAGAGAATGCTTCAAAATAGATTCAATCGATCAATCAATTCAATCAAATTTTATTTATTTTCGACAATTAATGTTTTAATTATTCAATAATAATATCGTAATATAATTGTTTAATAATA
Source organism: Hirudinaria manillensis (assembly GCA_034509925.1). Classification (NCBI taxonomy): domain Eukaryota; kingdom Metazoa; phylum Annelida; class Clitellata; order Hirudinida; family Hirudinidae; genus Hirudinaria; species Hirudinaria manillensis. Next base: position 6,936,375 of record CM067533.1, read on the forward strand.
ATTTTACAATAAAATATTCAAGCAAATCAATCAAGTAACGATTTAAAATCTCATCAATCAAAAACTCTCAAGCAAAAAATATCTCGTTAACCCGTTTCAACAAATATTATTGGAAAATATTATTTTTTGTGTTAAAACTAAAATTAAGTTTAAATAAATTGATATTTTTTTAAAATAAAATTACTTAAAAATATAAACTTTGGGGACCATATTTTGAAGCTTTAAAAAAATATGTTTTTCTGACATTTTTCAAAAGTTTATCAGAGGACCTAATTACTACATCTCCACAAGACATGTGACTGAAGTTTTGTAATTGTTTTGAATAAAAAATATTAAAAATAAAATGTTTTTAATTTCACAAATAAATTAAAAAAAAAACACAAAAATCGAGGACAAAATATACGTAAGAAAAATATTTAAATTATCGTTACCTTCAAAGTAATCCAAACATCTTTAAAATTAATTAACTCATGATTAACAAAATAATTATTAAATAATTATTAAATAATTATTTTCATATTCTCTGTAAATTACACGATAATTTAAGTAAAACTATAAAAGCGCTATTTTCCCAGGTTGTCGTCGGAATTTAAAAAATAATTTAATGTTTATTTTTTGTATAAAATCGTGAAAATCTTGGAGTCATTGACAGAAGAAGCGAACGTTTTTCACTTTTAATGTTTTTTAAAAGTGAAAAACGTAAAAATTTAGCAAATGTTAATTCTTTCTTTTCACTTAATAATTTTAATGGCGGAAATAAATAAACTTTTTTTTTCATTTAATTTAAATTATTGCTTAATTTAATATTTTTCTTGTATTTATTAATTTATCTTTTGCATTTCGTTCGCATTTTGATGGTCGAACGTATTTGAAAAATTTAAACTTTGACCTGAAATTATACGATTAAATTATTATATTAATTTTAAATTGATATTTTATGATGATTAACGTCGATTTAGCAAATAAAACATTTAAATACACACAAACCACGTTCAATTGTGGATAACTTTGAAGCAATTTTTAATTACCCAAGAAATGTGCTATTGATATTAAAATTATTAAATTAAATTATTGTATTTTAAACCAATTGTTTAGAACATTATTTAATTGAAATAAATTGAAAAAGATTAAATACCAATAATAGAAGTAATATTCTACTGCTAATCAATAAAACGTTTTTAAGACACATTCATTCATTCATTCATTCAATTTTCAATGTTTCATTCAATATCAAATTTTAAATCACAAGTGCAAATAAAATAAAATATAATATATAATATGATAAAATGTAGTCACCAATCCACTCCGGAATCCTTTCCTTGGAAAAACAAAAAAACAACAAACTGCGTTCATCAACATCCAACAAGATCATTCCTTAATTAAAGATTCATTCTTCTTTCATCCATACATCCATCCATGCATCCGACCATCCATCCATTCATTCATCCGTCCGTCCATCCATCCATGCATCCTTCGGTCCATTTTATAACGACAACGGCATCACTTCGAAATTGAAATCAACTTCGATCTTTTAAGACAAACCAGTGGACTTCATTTTATTCTTCTACAGTTTCAAACATTGGAAATTCCACACGACGGTATCGAGGAATTACCACGGACTGCTTTCGATTTGGACGGGAAACTGATTTTGGAGGTTGCACTTCCACCCTCTCTCACTCTTCTGCCCCTCATCGTCGTCTTCATCGTCACCTTTTTCGTGCAGAGATTTTGAAAGGTCCTTTTCCAGTCCTTCATGAAACCGCAGTAGACGAAAAAATTGCTGGAAAAGTTGAGCGCCGTGGTGAAGTTGGTGACGAGTACCGCCATCTGGTATGCCTTCCTGTCCAGGATCAACTCTATGGACTTGATGACCATTGACGGACACACGAGGAAGAGAAAAGACGTTTCCATGACGACGACCATGATGGTGATCCTGGTGCAACCGTATCGTTGGGCTTTGAGCAGCCTCTTTGACCTGTTGCGGAGGAGGACAACGACGAGGCTGACGTTGGTGAAAGTCAAGGACACGAGTGGAAGGAAGGTGTCGAAGAAACTCAAGAGAATGAAGTAGGTCAACTTGAACTTGCCACTGGCGAACAGCGACGATGGAACGATGGAATAGGAATAGCAGGTGGAACTGTAACCATCATAAAGATATATTGAAATCCTTTTTTATAAAAATGTTAATTTGTTAATCGTTGACGGTAGTAATTAATAATTATTCTCAATTCTGAATCAATTTGGTACTCTTGTAGACTGAGAATGATTTTGAACCCAAAATTGACTCAGATTCACGGCTAAGACGAAGTTATTAGATGAATATGCAATAATGACGAAGATAAGCACAAAAGCTGAGCTGGAAAGCAGAATAAAATAAATTATTTACTGCAAAAGAAAAATAATTTCATGATCCAAAAATAGTGGTTCAAAAGGGGGCTGCGGTGCGGATTTTATATGGATTTTGGAAATCATCGGTCAGTTAATATTTCTCTACAGAATTATAATTAATATGAATATAATCAATCTTCAATGCTTCAAAGCAACTAAAAAGGTCACCTGAAATCATGACCACTGCAAATATTTTTCTTGAGTCTTGCAGCAAAAAACAATGGTACGTCAACGATGACAGCACAGATCGTTATAATGACAGAAGATGCGACATTGTTTCTGAGTTTGAGAAACTGTCGGGCGTAAATCGGATGCCAAACTGCCAGGAATCTCTCCGATGAGATGACGACCATTATCCAGGAACTGGAGAATATGAAGAGATTCCTCAGGGGTTGAGAGAGGATACCACGGTAGAAAAACTGGTAGATTTCCAGTCCCTTCGGCAGCAGACTGACCGGAATGACACCGATGAAGCAGACGATGCAGAACAAAAGGTCAGAGGTGGCGAGGGCAAGCAGACCCGCGTAGGCAGGTTTCTCCAAGGATTCGATGTTCCTGCTCATCTGAGAAAACTTGTAGGCTATGACGATGATGCTGAGGGTGTTGCCCAACGCCCCGAGGAGCAGCACAATGGAGGTGGCATATTGGAAAGGAATCCTAATGGTGTCGATGAAGGATTCTTGCTTAAATTTGAAATCTGTTTCGTTGGCAAGGAAATCCAACATTCCAGTGAAATTCGCTCCTTTCATTTTAAGGTTTTCCTGAATAATTAGCGAGAAATCTCTGTTGCCAATGCAGAATGAGGTAGGATTTTTAATTTAAAATTTCAGATAAATGTGGGATATTCACGACGCCCATTCCATGCTTTCTGTTTCCAGGCACACCCACTTCTCCGTTTTTTTGACCTGGAACGCCGTGAGCATTTTATGGTGAGACAAACCGATCGGATGCCTTTGTGTGCACACTTCCTGAAAGAAGCGACCGTCTACATAAATAAATGTTTTTTGTAATTCAAATGTAAAATAATTTTCCTCAAATGTTTTGTAATTTCATAATAGACCAGTTCTATTTATTCATAAAAATAAATAAACTTTAAAGTAGATAATTATATACGAAATATTATTATTAATTATATATGTTTGCAACCATTACTATTACTAATAAACTGTAAAAATGCTACAATTCCTATTTGTTTATGTATCTGAGAAACAAATTACTTTCAAGTCATGGATACGTGGATTGTTTACATTCCAAGCAAATGGGTCACAAACAATGGCTTATAATTGATCCCCTAATGGCTAGATATGCTTGCATTTGATTTCCAGATAATTAATTATTATTTTCTTTTTTGTACAAAATATAATATAATCAGTCTTTGTTAGTAAATAATCTTCCTTTTCCTGTGCTTGTTTATGAAATTCAATTGCATTTTAATAAATTTACAGGTGTTTAATAATTAATAAATATTATAACATTTTGTAAAACTGGAAATCGACGAGAAATAACCGTTGTTATTTTATTCAAAATAAAATTAATTTGCACCGGAAAATGGTTTTATTTTTAAATTTAGCCGAACAATTTTAAAAGGAAAGACATAAATTTCATTCTTCTTGAGATTAGAAAGACCGAATTTAGCTTCTCAGCGATGCATCAAGAGTAGAAAGTTTCACTTGTTCCAAGAAGACGGTTCCAGATAAGACCCCGATGATGAAAATGTCATTTCCGTTTTTTTTTATGTGTTTTTGTGTTTACCAGTTGGACCAATTGCACATGAAAGGCTTCAGAACGGAAAACAAAATGGCGGACAATTACAAGTTTCCCGCCTCTGGAAGCAGGCGTTTTAAACTTCACAGAACCACACTCGAAAATCTTGTTTTAGATCTTCAGAATATTTTTAGAAATAAAAAAAAAAAAATAAAAGAAACAGAACCTGTCTGATGTCAATTTCAAACCGGAAATGTAATCAGCGTTTCCGGTATTTTTGGCATTTTGATGTTTTAAAACAATTTTATTTTAATCATAAATTCGTTTTTATTAAATTAATTTATTTTTCAAATTCAATCAAATCCGTAAAATATTGATATTTTGTCCTATTTTCTAAAGTGACTGAGACAAAAAAATAATGTTGAAATTGACAAGAAAACGTGAATTAGAAAATATATAATTTCTAAATCCACACGAACTTGTTTTGATTTTCTATTGAAAGGTTTTATGAATAAATAGAATAATAAAACCGACACAAATGACATAGCCATCGGAGCGGATTTTGTAAAAATTGTTCGGTCTTCCAGGAAAAAGTGAAATTTTCTATCAAACTGAGCGAAATGACTTATAATTAGATATGAAAAATGAAACACAAATGACACGAAACTGTCATTTTAGATTTGAAGCCGACATTGAAAGAGATTTTCCAAATTTTTCCGTGTGCTAATGGTCACAAAAGTGGGCTAATAAACTGGATAATTGGATTAATGTATAAAATGGGATTTTAAGTAACTGCATTAACCTTTAAAATAACTAAAAGATAACCAATTAATTGTTGAAAGTTAATAAATTATTAATAAAATTTTGATCTCAACAGGTTCTTAACTGTATTTCTGGATTGCACCCAAAGTCTATGAAGCTGATAACGTTTGATTAGTTTCCCACAAAATCTCTCCATCGAATATTGCTTTTTAATATTCAGTTATTTCAATAATTGAAGCAATTTACACTCTTTTTATTTTAAATTACATTAAATTAAATTAAATTTAAACCGTTTTAATGAATAAGATGATTGCACGCAACTTTTAAAAAATGAAATTCCTGTTTTATTTTGAATTTTTAATTTCTTTTCATAAATTATTTTAGAATTTTAAATTAAGGATTTACTTTAATATAGGAATCCTTTTTTTGTACTGATGTTGTTAATGGAAATATCGGCTCAATATTATATGATATGGTACATTACATTATATTATATTATATTATATTATATTATATTATATTATATTATATTATATTATATTATATTATATTATATTATATTATATTATATTATATTATATTATATTATATTATATTATATTATATTATATTATATTATATTATATTATATTATATTATATTATATTATATTATATTATATTATTATTATATTATATTATATTATATTATATTATATTATATTATATTATATTATATTATATTATTTCATAATTTATTCATTCGAAAGTTTTTTTCCTTAAGAAATTCATTCATCAAAGCAGACAGTGTTGCGGAAAAAAACGAAACTTTTTTTTTTGAGAAATATGACGAATAAAAATATTATTATATAAATATCTGAACGTTAATTGACAAAATGTTTTTTTTTTTTTTTTGAGTTTAGAGTTTATTGAACAAACAATTATGTACACCAACGAAACAAATGAAACTTAAAATACAAAATAAACTCATAGGGTCAGTCTTAAGGAAGCGCAAGCTTCCGCTAAACAGACTGGCCCTGGAAATCAAATTAATGTGGCTAATAATGCATTTACTGCTCAGTTTCACAGTGTCAAATAAATGTAGAAAATTTATTTTAAAGAAATTTGTTTTAATTTTTTTTAAATTTGATTTAAAAAAAACTTTTAATTCAGGCCGGCACGGTACTAAACCAATGCTTAAATAATAATTATATTATAAGGTTTATTAATAATCTATAAATTAAATAAATAATAATATAATAAACGTTAAATAATATAATAAAACAATTAACAAACATAATGTTAATTAACATAATAAAATATAAATTCAACAATACAAAATAATTTATTATCAAATATTTTCCAAAAAGCTGATGACGTTGACAAACAGAGGCCTGCAATTGACGTGGACGCCATCTTGTCTTATTCTGTTTTTAATGAAGAAATGAACAAATGACATTCACATGACTAATCGTAGCAATGGAGTGGTCACGTGTTTCGTTCATTAAGTCCTTTTGAAGGTTTCCTTCCATCATTTTTTTTTATTATTTTTATTTTCCATCAGTCCATCGATGCTGAATGCTTTCAGGAGATTGTCTGATATCTTTCAGTTGTTAATGGACGATTTAAAGTCAATTTATTCCTTTTGTTATGGAAGTTAGTATGATATTTTTGTAAATAATAATAATAATAATAATAATTATTATTATTATTATTATAATGATGATAATAGTAATAATAATAATAATATTATATTATTATAAATATATAAATATGATATTATTATTATAAATATATAAATGTATTATTATTATTATTATTATTATCATAAAACCTCAAAGCGTCAGCTATTCAATAGAATAAATATTTTTTTTATTACAAGCTCTGATGTGCAAATACAATAAAATAAATTAAATCGGTGAACAAAAGTGGAACATCGCTTCTGCGTGCACTGAAAGAGTTCACGACTCCAATTCTTCAAAGGAAAGTTGATGGAAGGAATCCTTAGAGATTGATGAGGTCTGCACGACAGAATGCTTTCTTGAATGATCGTTTTTGGAACCAACAACAAAAACAACAACAGCAACATCAACGTAAATATGTAAATTCTTAATTATTTGCACTTAAATCTCTCTTTTTATCTCTCGCTGATTCATCAAATAAAGTTAATTGCATAATTTCCATGACTTCCAAGATGTTTGTTTTATTATTTTTTAACTAGCACTTAATCATACGATAGCTACTCGACCATTAATATTTTTATCTTGTTTATCTCTACATTATTCGTTAATTACTTTGTTATCAGTCTATTTTCACGAAAGCAGATAGGAAATTCAAGTACTGTCCTAATTTGTTTGTTTGTCTCAGTGACCATAGGACAGAAGCAATGGACAGCCTTGTTGATAATTTGAAATTAGGCTTTCTAAGTTGAAGTTACAAATGAAATGATTTTTAAGACAAAATCACAAAAATGTGGAAATTTAAAATTTTGAAACAAAATTTAAAGAAATGACACCCCATCGGAAAGATTGACGATTCTTCTGTAGTTTTGCCATCTTTCGAATATATTATAAAACTTAGAGTAATTTAAATCTCTAGTTTTATGGAAAATTGATTAAAAAAAAATGGAACTTAAAATCTGTTCCATTTTTCATTTTTCCAATTCATTATTTGGAAAATTCTCGACCTTTTTATTCTCAATAGAGGGCTCTGGCAGCTGCTTCCGAATCCAAGATTTAAACACTCAAAAAGATGCAAAATGTTTATTAATTTTATTTTTCCGTTTTTTTTTCATCGTTCGATAAAATCAATGACAAAATATTTCACTTCAAGTAAACTAAACGTGGTAAAGGAAGTGTTAAATCTACAAATTTTACTAAAATATTCTCCAGTTCAATGATAAAAGTTATTAAATGTATAGCGTCGTAAACGTGTGCATCAGGTGAGCTCCCACCATTTATGTAGCGCTGTCTCATTTTCTGGCAGCAAAAAATGGATTGCGACTCTAAATTTTCATCAACTTGAAATCATTTTGTAATCAATTTAAACGCAACCCGGTAGATGGCAATGCAATGTGCAATTGCACAGTAAATAAATGACACTGTCAATGTTATTATCTCTGAAGCCGTAAATTAAATAATTATAAAAATAAAACTTTGATATTGTTTCAAAGGAAGATATTCATCGTGAAATCACTTCCTACACTCCAGAGTAATGTCTTGCATCATTCTCTTCAACTGTTCTTCAGTGCTCGCCTTCAAAATGAACGTATCTCTAGGATTCTTGTTCACCTGTTTGTTCACCTGAGAGTACAAAATTGAAACTTCCGGAGTCTCAGTTGGATCCGAAGATTTGCTTTCTTCTTTGGCTTTCTTCTTCCTCAGTTTGTCCTTTTCTGGTATGAGCCCTGTTCTGTCATTTCCAAACGGGAAGACTTTTATACCGCCTATCTTCCTCGGTTGTACCATAGCGATGGGTCTATTTGGCTTGTCGACTCCAGGAAGCGCTCCACCAGAGGGATTATTAGAAACGAAATTCTGAGGAAGATCAATTACATTCGGTCGTCCAAGATTTTGGTCGTAATTCTTTACCGATTTGCTTCTCTGAACTTGATTCTTAGTAATCGGTGGCTGTTGAATGAATCTGAAATCCACATTCTCTTGAAAGCCGGACACGTTCAATTGATCAAAGCTGGAAGATCTGGCGTGGCCCGAACCCGACGAGGGACGCTGGGCAGGCTTCAGGAAATCTTCCTGGTTCAACTGGTATATTCGACTCTGTCTTTCCTGCGCTCGAGAAACTGCATACAATCTGTTTGACTGATTTTTGTTTACTCCCACGTTGTTCGGCGCGACGAAGAAGTTGTTGTCGTTCATCAGATTGAGATTCGGCGTCTTGACGACTTGATTAACAACACTTCCTCTGCCTCCTCCCAGCTGTTTCAAGATGTGCATCACTTGGGGCAGATCGGCTTCGTTGCCTTGGTTGTCAGGCGGTATGAAGTTCTCGATAAGCGCTTGACTGCTTCTTGGATCAGCAGGGTATTGATCGTAGTCGAAGACCTGAGCATTCTTCTTCTCTTCGTTCAATTGGACTGATCTGGCCATCTCAATGCTGTAACTCAGACCCAGTGCTTGATCCTTGCTATTGCAGACGAAGGCATGGATCTCTAGAATCTTTGGACCCAAATCTCTCCTGAGTATGCAAACCACTAGAGGATGGTGCTTGGTTTTCAGAAGATATTTGAAATCTTTCGTCATCGCCGTGGATATACTCGAGCCCATGCCCACATCGGCGAGACTTTCAAAAGCAAACTTGTAATACTTTTTACCGTTAACCTTCGCTTTGCTGCCAGTAAAGATGACGGCCTTACAAATGACGACGTTGGGCAAAGAATAAAAGGATTCATCGTTTGTCATGTTGACCACCGATAGACCTCTATTACTGAGGACAATTTTGGCATTCGATAGCTTTTTGGAGCCCTTCTTTGTCTTGAACTTGGTGTACATGTCGAACAATGCCGTTTGGAGAGCCCCTTCTCCGGTAGAAAAGTTTGACATGGGCAGTCTGCCGAGGTATTGGACATTGAAGACATTCTGCTGGCTGTCCACACTCGGCCCTATAACGCTTCCACCAAATCGCGACATCTTTTGATTCTGAATTCAAGACAATGAATGTAATTAATGAAATAAAATGTCAATATTTAACATCTAGTGCCTAACAACGATGCACATTAATCAGTGTAAAATACGAACATTTGATGTCAACCTAGAGAAGTATTCACAATTTTACCTCAACTAACAGTTTACCAAAGACTTTATTAGGCTACCTTAGTCAAAAATGGAATTACTGATGAACGGTAAAGTTAAGCTTTATTTGTACATCCTCTATAGTGAGCTCAACATTTGTAAGAGCATTTATAGGCCAGAACTAAAAATATTTAAATATTTTTCACCATTTTATAGCGTATTTTTGCTTCATTAATTAATATTTAACGACGACTATGACACGAATTATTTCACGAAAAGAAAAATTAAGTGAAACTTACTTTGAAAAGCAGAAGAAAATATCTTTGCACTCGCAGTGAACAACAGAAACGAATCAACTTGAGTCAACGTTGAAAGAGAAATATGAACTGCTAAGGCTTTGAATTCTAAGAACACTTGCTGTCACCAAAACAGCCAACTCGAGCCCTTACAATGGCTGAAAATCACAGGTACGAACGATATGAATTGGTTTTTACATAATTAGCCTGCCTTGTATAACTTGTTTGCTCTGACTTAATTCTAAGCTCAGGCTATGACCAGCAAATTACTTTCTAAAAATTTTCCGTAAAAATTAATTTGCTTGAAATCATCTAAATAATGGAGTGTTTGTTTATTTTATAACTTAGTGGAAAAGCAAACCAATGAACTGGAAAGGATTGTGACGTTTAAATGACGCTCGATTTCATTGCACGCATGAATGCCTTCTACATCTTCCGGCGACTCCATCTTTTCTTTCCAGGCAGCTCTTGAAATGTATTTCCATTCTCGATGATATCAGAAGCTTCGCAAGTAGAATTCTGCGATTCTGATATTCACTTAAAAAGAATTCTTTTGTCAAGAGTCGCGTTCGAGAGACAATTGAAATACGTAGAACTGTGTCACCGGCTTTCACGAGAAAGAGTGACTTGATCCTGATGTATCACTGAATTACTCCGAAACGTCAGCCAAGTTATTGTAAGTTCGAAAAAATTATTGCCATTTGTACCGATAATATTATCAAAGAATCAATGCAAACGTGGAGTTTATTACACTTTACTGGGGCAAGGTCAGTAAATCAGACGCCGGCTTGAGTCATATGAATTCGAGTTTCGCTGGATTTTCGAGCAAATCGTACAAAATACCGAGAAATACAGACAGTCGTACGAGACAAGAATATATCGAGAAGTTCAGCAGCAAATGATATGAGAGAGAGAGAGAGAGCGAGTTCTGGAGACTGGAAACTCATCGGTCACTGTTCAATTCATCAGAAATTCCTTCTCGGCATCTAATCACCTGAATTCATTTTAACTAAAACACGAAGTTCACCACAAAACAAAAAACCTCGCTCCAAAACTATTTGTCTACGCACGGCCAAATCTCCGAGAAGTTAGTCAGTCAAGTGTAGTGATTCTCCAACTTTTTCGAAGAAACCACAGCTTTGCTCTGCTCGGACGAACAGCATTCACTGGAACGACAAAAATCCTTCGGACTGGCAGGGCACCAATCCTCGCCTGCGGCCTGCTGAGAGGCGCAGAGTTCCGAGTTGAGAGTCACTTTCTGAACGTGGTCTTGCAGGAGGGATGGGTGATCGAGGTGTGGTTTTGGTGGCAAGGAGAGGCAAGTCTCTTCGATTGCTTGGGGTGCCTCTGAAAGTTTTACGAACGAGTAATTAGCCTGGTGCTGTTTTGAACAAGACGGGTATGAGCAGACCTCGCTCGGATCCTGCCTTTGAGGCTTAAACGATGATACGTTCTGCTTCAGCATCAAGTTGGTTTGACCCTTATTTTGTGACATGGGAGAGGCGTTTATCAGCCTAGAGCCGTTATAAGAACTGGGAGAATAGGCGGAAAAGTTCATAGCCATGTTATCGGGACTCGCGTCTTCCGAGCCCATGATTGCCAGGTAGGGATGCTTCGCCTCTCCGTCGTTTCCTGCAATCTCCCAGACGTGGGTGTATCCGTATTCTCCGTTCTCCAGTCTGTGATGGACCTTGCAGGGCGGCTGGAAGCTTCCTCCGCTGTGAAACTGATCCGGGGTCTGTTGAGCAAACCGAGATTGGCCGAGATAGAAACCGTGATGGTGATGATGATGATAGTGAGGATCATAGGTGGACACGTCGTATTCGGTTGTTTCAGTCGGTGGACCAGAGACCCTCATGTTTTCCTGAATCATTTGCAGACCGCATTCTTTGTGACTTCTGTTATTCCTACCTGATCGTCTGAAAATTGGAAACGAATGATTGTGACGCCGTGTGACCTTATAAGGTATTATTGAATGTTTTAATCATGTATTCAATTTTATTTAAAAGTCATTAATTTGCGGAAATTCCGTTGTCGTCTGCTTTCCTCTGCCGTCAAAACGTAAAGCAAAAGACAAAATGTATCGTGAATAATTGAAAATTGTTCCATAATTTCTTCACATTGACAGGTAATTCTTGATTTTTTTCTGACATTACAAAACAAAACAAAAGGATGATTATCGATTTATGGAAATGAAGCATTTGTGCAGTTGAACAATTGCTGTCTTGTAAGCTCAACTCGAAAACACTCACCTTTTGCACCAAAGAACGGCACCGAGCAGCGAGAATCCACAAACTGCTCCAATGAATACTCCGGTCACAACAGCTGTCAGCAGACCTTGAAACAAACACGAACTACTTACTAAATTACTACCTGATTAATTAAAGACTAACTTATCTATTATCTGATTAAATGATACCTAACCAATTTATTAACTGATTTATTAACCGTTTATTTAATACAGAAAGTTAATGAAGCATGGCGCAATGCAGTTTCTTGCATAATTTACATCAATGTCCGCTAATGCATCTCCAGGACTTTATGACGGTCCAACAATAAAAAAAAGTCCAATTTATGATCATCCGGATGCTCAAAAAATAATTCTATGTTTTGAATGATTTAAAGGTGCTTTTTATTTTTCTATTTGCCATTTAATGTTATAAATATTGGAATATTTGATGTTGCGTAATTATTACTTAATAATATATAATATTTAAATTGTTATGATGTTGTTGTTGCCGCTGTTGTTGCTATCGAGACAAAACATCTCAAACAAACCGTATGTCGGAAAGGAGGGACCCTGGAACAAGCCTTCTTCTTGAGACGATTCTGAGAAATTAATCGATTAATCAATTAATATATTCAGTCACCCATAATTAATACTACTTGTTATATTACTTGTTAAAGGATTCAATTATTTCATGTTTTATTCGAGATTTACATTCCTAATTTAAGTAAAAATTCAAAAAAAAAAACAACAGATTAATAAGGTAAATATTCAAATTTAAAGTAAAAAAATTGCATTTTTTATTTTTTAATAGAGAAACAAAATTCATACTTTCTTCGCATTCACTGGCTGCCTCTCTTCCAATCCATGAGGTTCCTTTGCAGACCAAATGCCAGGTGAGAGCAGTGGAATTGCAGGTGATGATAGCCTGATGCCTGTCCCTTTTAATCCAGGCGTTCTTCGGAGGAGCCAAGTCCGGACATCCTGAGACTAATTGTTGGGTATTTGTTTTTTTTTTGAGTACTTAATACGCTGGTCTAAGATTAAGCGTCTGTCGCTAGGCGTTCGATAAAAGTTAACGATCTTATTCAAGTTCACATCTGTTTTCAAGTAATTGCTATCATAATATGAATTATATTTTATCATTTTAGCAGCTGCAACAGCAACATAATGCAAATGGAAATTCAAAAATGCAACGCAAACCTCCGAATTTGATGAGAAAATTGATGCTCCTGTCGTTGACTATCTGGTCAGAGATTTGAATGAGGATTGAATTATTGACTGACGAATGGACGTGAGATTCTCTGGCCGATCCCTGGCAAACCGTCAGTTCTTTGCTCCTCTTCTGTTCAGTTACCACGGCATAGACGTGACAGTAATCGAGCATTTTGTCGAGAATACTGGCTTTTTCTCCGGTGTTCAGCTGTTTGGATTCCAGATCAGAGTCATGGACCGCTTCGGTCCTATACTGCGGCGAGAATTCCATGACGAACAACTCGATCCTTTGACCCGGAGGAGCCGTGATGGAAACGGGGCAGTTGATCCACCCCTGAGACCTCATCCAGTAACTGGAAAGGAAGGAGAAGCCGATCGAAGGAGCTGCTATTCTGCTGGGATTCTCCTGGTCGCAATCGCCGAAGCTGTTTGCTTGGGTGACTGAAAGTGTTTTGGAATGAATAGTTTGGTCGTTGGTAGCAAATATAATAATCGTGTTGCTAATTGAATAATAATAATACTGATATTGATAATAATTATTATAAATATAATAATATCAATAACAGTAATCGATTATAATTATATTATTATTGTTATAGTCAATATCGTAGTATTGCTTTTACAATACATTGAAAATTACTTTAAACGAAATTGTTTTATTATATTCAATATAATTCAAATAACAATGAAATAATAACAAACAGAATTACGATCTATATTAAATAAAATACATCCTTATCGCCGAAATAGGTAATTACAGATAATACGAATGCTTTATTTGGCAAATCCATTTAATACGATTTGAGAATTATCGCCCGAAACAAATTCTAAATTCTACTTAATGTTTTCCTTAAATAAACAAACAAATACATAAAAAAAAATGAGAGGATTACATAGGAATGGTGGAATGGCATCAGGAGGAGTTTGTAATTTTAAAAGGATTAAATACTAACAATGTTCAGAACTAAATTAGACTCAGGTGTCGAGATATTTCAGATCTTTTTTTTTTTTTGGCAAAAGAAGATTATTTCATTTTTAAGGTATTAAGTTAAAATTTTCACATTTTAAATAATTTGCATTAAAATTTAAAAATTTATTAAACGAAACAAATGAAGTAGCCGTCTGGAAAGAATTACCGAGAAAAATGAATAATGTGCATTTATTCTAATTTTGATATCTTGTAATTATTATATAATAATAATAATATATTACCTAAATAGTTTTTAAATAATTTTTAACGTTGAAATGGCCACATAAACCATTAAATGCCAATGTCGTTAACGCCAACGTCGTCGTCGTCAATACAAGCATCCTCAATTAATTAACTTAATTAATTAATAATATTTTTTATAAATCATACATTTTACTGTAAATTAAACTTCATTTATAACTACATTGCTCTGCATAACAGCGATGTTAACAAATGAAAAGCAAATCTTACCATGGAGGCATTTATAACTGGCCTGTAGGTAGGCCATCATGTCGTCGGGGCAGTTCAGGGACTGATGGAGGCTGGCGTCAGGGATGGCCACGGTGCACGAGGGCTGACCAGAACATCTGGCGTCCATCTTTCTCAATACGTCGCTATGGCAACCTGACAGTTATTTTATCACGTTCTGAGTCGGCGATGATGATGGCGACAACCATGAAAGATGACGATGACGAGCATGGTTATGATAACGATACTGCCGGATTGGAAAACTGTGGAAGCAGTACCAGTTTAGGAAACGGAATGTTATAATATGGCTGCTGAGCGGAAGTAAAAGCATGCATTAAAAATTAAAAAATAGAAAATAAAAAAAAATTATAAAAAGGAGTGAAGAGTGAGAAAAAGACGGGAAGCCATGCCAAGTCATCGTGGACAGAAACATTAACGAGGAAATATTCGAATGACGCCTTCAGATTTGCAGGCGGGTTCTTTTTATGTCAACGTCACCGGCGTTGAATCGCCACCGACACGATCATCATCATCATCATCATCGTCGTCGTCGTCATCATCATCATCATCATCGTCGTCATCGTCGTCATCATCATCATCATCGTCGTCGTCGACGTCGTAGTGTCGTCTACGTACCAATAGAAACATCGGACTTGAGACACCTGCCCATCTTCATCCTACCATACAAGGCCTTCACCATCAGCACCACGGATCCTTCCGGACACGTGGCTTGGAAAGTCTCGAAGCTACAGTACTCGGCCAATGTCGACTCCTCCCCTGGAAACATTAATTAAAAAAAAGATAATGATGGTGGTGATGATAGTCGTGATATGAATAACACCTAATAATTATTAACGTTTAAAATATTAAAATTATAAATTATTATTTGATTATTTTATATTTATATTTTAGTTTGGACATACTGGCCATAAAATGTGATCTCTAGAATATAGCATGCATTAATATATGAAACAAGTTGGTGTAACGTTTATCATATTCATTGTCGTCACCGTAATCGTCATCATCATCATCACTATCATTGAAGAAAATAATTACGTAATAATAATAAGAAAATGAATAAAATCGTGACCACGAAATGAAGTTTTCCAACTCAAATATTTTAAGGGACGCGTTTTCTAAACGGATTCTCCATCAATTCCTGCAGTCGACTTTCCTGACATTTTGATCCTGATGATGATAACGGCCACGATGGTGGTGATAATGATCACGACATCGACGACGACGATGACGACGACGACGACGATGATGATGATGATGATTCATCTCACATTAGAATCGCACTCCTAAGTCACATTACCAAGTCATCTCTACAGACGCAAGCCGCTCAATTTCCTGCCCAACGATGTCATCACGTGACCACAAAAAAAAAGACTGGAGAGGGCTGGGAATAACAGAAGGAGCGAATGATGGATGAAAAAAAGAGGTATACCGATGGCATAAATCCTACTCGGCCATTCGGAGACAGGTATGAGACCGTGGCTTTGATGGATGATCTGTGCCTGCGGAGAGTTTTGGCCGGTGGAGATTTACGTCCGGTGGATAAGTTGAAAAATGCCGACAACGTCTCTCGGTTGATTAACATTTCAATTAGGAAATTAGTCGGACCCTTTCCACTAAGAACTCGCTCGGAATGCATCATTGTCGAGCATAGGAGCATTAGGAGCACCTTCTTTCTTTCATCCATTCGTTCGTTCGTTCGCTCATTTGATTAGATGGTTTTTATTTTATTAATTACTAAAAATCAGACCATCCATTATTAAATTAGTTTGTTAGCTCGTTGTCCATTCATTCATTCCTTCATTCGTTTATTCGATCATTCATGCATTCGTTTATACATTCATTCCTTCATTCATTCCTTCATTCAGCAATTCATTAATTCATTCGGTCATTCGCTCGGGTTTTCAATCTCTTGAAATGAATTATTTTAAATCCTAAAACCTTCTCTCCTTCTTAACTGGGACAATCAATTACCTACTCAGACCAATGAATAGCTCAGCATCCATCTACCCATTCACTTCATTCCATCCATCCATTCGCCCGTCCATTCATCCGTCCCTCCATTCATCCGTCCGTCCATCTACCAACTGGTTCAAGCGCATGCCACTTTTATAAGCA
The DNA here is from genome assembly GCA_034509925.1 of Hirudinaria manillensis. Classification (NCBI taxonomy): domain Eukaryota; kingdom Metazoa; phylum Annelida; class Clitellata; order Hirudinida; family Hirudinidae; genus Hirudinaria; species Hirudinaria manillensis. The sequence continues at coordinate 6,953,267 of CM067533.1, forward strand.
GACAAAAGAGTATCCACCGAAGGTTCGTAAGAGGCCGTCCATCCCTCTGTCCACCCATCCATCCATCCGTCCGTCGGTCCGTCCGTCCGTCTATCCATCCATCCATCCATCCATCCATCCATTCATCCGTCCGTCCGTCCGTCCATAGGTCCGTCCGCGCAGCCACAAGGCACACTTCCACATTGACAAAAGAGCGTCCACCTAAAGTTGCTTACGTGGCAATTCCAGAAAGCAGTCGTAAATCGAATGAAAAGTGAACTTCTTGCTGCTCGTTCGAGCGGAACGGAATTTTTCTGGCGCCGAGCGAAGACACAAGAATCACTTTCACGGATGGTTTCCTCGTGCAACTTTATTGCAATCATACATTTTCTTTTGTCGACTTCAATTTACTAATGAATGTAAATATGCAATTCTCATTGACGACATATTTTTTATATATTATATTATATTATGTTATGTTATGTTATATTATATTATATTATATTATATTATATTATATTATATTATATTATATTATATTATATTATATTATATTATATTATATTATATTATATTATATTATATTATATTATATTATATTATATTATATTATATTATATTATATTATATTATATTATATTATATTATATATATATTTATATTATATTATATTATATTATATTATATTATATTATATTATATTATATTATATTATATTATATTATATTATATTATATTATATTATATTATATTATATTATATTATATTATAAGTCGTTTGCACTTTAGTGTCAATGTTTGGGGAGGAAAAATCGATGAGAGACACCGCCAAAGTAAAAAAAAAGGAAGAAGATATAGTCCTAAGGTTTTTTTTTAAATTATTTGTCGCTAAATTGTTATAATTTGAGAATTAAAAAAATATATTTTTAAATTTAAAAATTTAAAAACTTAAAAATTGGAAACGAAAATTCAATGTTATTAAAAATTCAAGAAATTCACGCTTTAAGGAAAATTGATGAACGAAAAAGCAGGGATCTTATTTGTGCAAAATATTTCCAATATTAACCAATATTTCGATATTTAAGAATTTATTATTTGTTGTACTTGTAATGTAATTGTAATTGTTATTAAATTATTGTAATAATTTAAATTATTGTTATTTTTAAATATTGTTATATAATAATAATAATAATAATTAATAATACTATTATGTTTAAGACATGTTATTATTATTATTATTATTATTGTTGTTCTTATTATTATTAGTATTTTTATTGCTATCATTAATATTGGTATTATAATTATGATCCGTTCAAATTTTTCGGTTTTTAAAAAATAAAATATTAAATAAAAAATATTTGTCGCAAAAATTTGAAACTAATTTCCTTCAAACGTGAAAATATCACTTTGATTGTCGTGTCATTAAATATTAAAAATGGAGATTTTTTGTGTCGAAATAAATTATTTTCTCGAACAATTTATTAAATATTTATTGAATATCTATTGAAATTTAATTAAAAGTCCTCGGAAAAAAGAGACGTTTGTTAAGGATTTAAAATAATAATTTATAAAATCATAAAAGACATTTCTTTACTTTTTCTTGGAAATTTTAATTGAAAATCGTGAAGTTTTTGAGAGAAATAATAATCACTTTTCGAAATGATGGACGGAACGTGAAAAGAAGAACTAAAGATGGAATGAAGAAGGAAATAAAGGAATGAAGGAATGAAGGAAAGAAGGAATGAAGGAATAAAGATAGAAATAAAGAAAAATGATTTGCAGTCCTCGGAATCAGACGAGGAGATTCCAGTTTTGCTAGTCAAAGTTCAAAGTTCAAAGGTCATTCTCAAAAGTTCAAGTAATGCAAGTGTACTTTGAATAATACTGTCAATAATAATAATATAAAAAATAATATTATCAATAAAGTAAGTAGGTTGGCGACACGTTTAATAATATTTTAATTTCTAATTTAAGTAATTAAAATGAATTTAATATTTTAGAATTTAATAATTCAGAATTCAGAATTTAACCTCATTCGGGTTTTAATTTTTTTTTTTTGCTGGACATAAGTTTCGATTTAAATTTTCGTTTAAAAAGAACACGATTTGCAAATTATTTTTAAAATATTGAATGAGAACATTATTGAAACAATAAACACGCTTAAGTTCAACCTCTTATCTTCTGCTCACCTGAGCAAACCAAAAACACCTGGTTGATTGGCATTGCTTGACAGATATACATTCCACCTGGAGCTGGATACTGCCAATATACACGTCTAACAAGTGAAAATCCACTCCATGGATTCAATGCAGAGATTTTCAAATGAAGTTATCGACCAATAGGTTATCAGGTCATGACATCTGATTTATGTTGATCTATAAACTCGTCATAAACATTTAACCATAAAAACAGGGCTTTTGAATGAGATAAACCAGGGAAAAATGGGTTAATATGTGATTTAAATTATATCCGTATCTCGTTATCACTGTCATCATCATCATCTTCATCGTTGTTGTCATCGTCATCAATGATGAATGATCATCATCATTACCGCTCAGTTACTCATAAGTCATCATCACCATCATCATCACCACCACCAACACAACAGCGTCTCACTTTCTGGTCAAAAGACGAAATTCTCCGCAAAAAAAAAATCTGAAAATCCAGCTGAAAATTCGTAGAAAATGTGAAAAAACGCCTTGGGCGTCAATTTGACTCACAACGTGGTTCGATGTCTATCGTCATCATCACCATCTTACTCACTATCGTCATCATCTTACTCACCATCATCATGATCTCACTCACTGAACCGTCATCATCATCATAATCTGGGGGTCATCCAAAGACAATGTCCAAAGTAGTGGCTTCCCCCGCACGGACCAGTTGGCTAGCGTTGGGTCAATATTTCGTCGAGTTTCTGACTTATGAGTGAGTGATTAAAGCGAGAAAGAAAGAAAAAAATAAATAAACAAAAAATAAAATTTAAATTTAAAAAATATTTTAAAAAATAATAAAAAAGCGATGATCTGAAGTCTTTCTTTCTTTTTTTTTCTCGAGGAATTAAATTCCTTTTCAAGCCGTCAATCAGTCGCCTGTCTTCACGTTTGATTGAAACACGTTCAATCCATTCTGATTGATAATCAATTAATTAATGCGTAAATAAATAAATAAATGTTTAAATAATAATTTTTGAATAATATAATTTAATTATAATAAATTTTATTATAACTATAAGCATAATTATATGTTTTATAATTACATTTAATCACGAATTTCATTCTCTTTTCGTCGAATAAAATTTTAAAGGTTAAAATAATTTCAAAGGTGAAAGTTCACTTTTCGGTCTCCCGGAAAGGAAAGGAGAGGAGCAGACGAGTGCGTCTAAATTGGCGAAAGAGCGGGAAATGAGAAGGTCGGCCATTTTTATTTCCTGATTTAATTTGATTCCTACGTGCAACTCGGAATGACAACGAGATTTAAAAGCTGCTTTAAAGGCTCCAAATCTTTTTCGTTCAATTACTCGGAACCGGAAGTTATTGTCAGCTTCCAGCTTCACGTCAGTTGGAAATTCACGATTTAAAAAACTGCCGTTGCATCACTTTTAGACTTTCAATAGTTCCGGGCAACATTTTACGATTCTGTCTTTTAGAGGAGGAGTGATTGAAGGAAAATTGATTTGGAGGATTATGGAAATTGAGGTCACAACATGCAATCCGTGATGATGATGATGATGATGATGATGATGATGTCTTCGGTGATGACGACGATGACGATGATGATAATCAATCCAGCTTGAAAAGGATTTTTTGCACAAAATAAAATCGTAACAATGTAAAAACACGAAATCAGATTTTCCTGTCTTAATCTCAGAATGGTTTCTAAGTGATTCCAAAAAGACACATTTCGCGTGCAAATCCTTGGCAAGGAGTTCAATCAAACCAATCAGTTGATTGAACCTTTCAACCAATCAATTCAATCGACGTTCATTTGCAAGAATTTTTAATTTTTAATCGTCCAAGTTTCCTGAGGCAATTTAGGAATTTTTAAAGCGAAATTTTGATTTCTTTTATCATTTATTTGAAATTCATGATTATTTATATTAGATATAAATATGTTTTTAATAAATAAAAACTTCTAAAACATTTAGAGTATTATAAGATTTAAAATAACTTAACTATTTAAATATTTATAACTTTATGACATACAATTCCATACATCAACAATATGAAAATAATTTCGATAATTGTATTTATATATATTATGGAAATAGGCTGCGAATTAAGAATTACATTAAATTAAAATCTTCAACATTTCAATGTCCTGTCATTAAAAATATTATTTAAGATATTATTTTAAATAATTAATTAATTAATGCTTATTAATTCACGCAGGTCCACGTGAATTGTTCAACGATATCGTTGCTTGTGTTTCTAATCCGGGGCAACAGGTGCTTAAGGGCGACTCTTTTGTCTCGAGGGAGCGTTAAGAAGACGCGAACAATCGAAGACCCTCCACCAAGTGCACATGTCTCTAATCTCAAAAGTCGGAAGTTTCAAAATGTGAAGAATTTTGTCATTAGTCTTCGAAAAAGCTTAAATCCATCCTGTTTTTCACTCCATCCATCCATCCGTCCTACCGTCCATCCATCCATCCAACCATCCAGCCAGCCATCCAGCCAGCCAGCCATCCATCCACCCATCCATCCATCCAACCATCCAACCATCCAGCCAGCCAGCCATCCATCCACCCATCCATCCATCCATCCACCCATCCATCCGTCCATCCATTCACTACATCCTTCCAGATCCACCCTAAAAACTCGCTCATTCAAGATTTTGCTTCCTTTCCACTTCTTGTTTTGAACAAAATGGATCTCCAGCTCGGCATTGACCAACTGCAGATGCCAAGAATTTTCAGAGTTTCTTTTTTATTTTTTGGTATTTTATATTTTTTAGGAAAATAATTGCTGAACCGACAAAAATATATTTGTTTTTGTTTTTATGAACGGCAAGACATGAATAATAGGAGCATGAATTGTTTTCATTAAAACTGAAATCTTAAAGAACTTAAATTTCTTAATATCGTGATTAAATTCAGTGTCGTGGAGCAAAGATATTCCATTACGTGAATTACAGTCACAGACATTATGGTCATCGTCCCAATTTGATCAAGGACATGATCGTCGTCATCATCATCATCATCACCTCCATCGTAATCATCATCACCTCCATCGTAATCATCATCACCTCCATCGTAATCATCATTATCATCATCGACAGTGACCAACACGTCCGCATGGCAACAATTCTCCCCCAAAAAAGGAAAAGAATGGAACAATTAACATCTCATTCAAAAAGCGCCAACATTGCAACTCAAGCAACGACTTGAAAGCCTTTTCCTTCATAACAACAACAACAACAACAACAACAACAACAACAACAACAACAACAACAACAACAACAACAACAACAACAACAACAACAACAACAACAACAACAACAACAACAACCTCCATATCGACCACCATCACAACAACATCAACAACGTGTTGCATAAGTGACAGACAAAACCCAAACACACAAGCAAGAGTCATTATCATCTAAGCCACCCAGTCCTAACCTACCCCCGACCCAAGCTAATTGACAGGGGAGGTTTTTATTATCCACCCATTTTTGAAATCCTACTCTACCTCCTGACTCTGAAAATCCAAAATAAACCTTTAAATCTTTTTGTGCTTGTAAGTTGGCTACTTGCCCGTCACTTCTCCAGGTTCCATACGTATCACCGGAACAACACCAACAACCACAACAACAATAAGTAAAAATGCAAAGCAAAGACTGCTATTTGAATTTCGGAAATCCGAACGCCAAAGTAGAAAAAAAAACAAACTACACATTTTCAGATTTTCATATTCGAGTTCTTTCGAGAAGTTATGCTTTCATACATCACACGACCTGATGCTATTGTGCAGATTTTACCGAGGGTTTGGCGGGCGAGAGATGGAAGGAAAAATTGGAAAATGAAAGAAAGAAATAATAAAAGTTGAGAACCTCCTTTGTTTCCAAGAGCCACGGACGACGACGACGACGACGTTGACTAAGGTGATGATGATGCAGAAGAAGATGATGATGGTTCCTCTTTAATGTTATTACGACCGTAGAGCTTGCACTCTTTTATCTCGAGTACTTAACATCTTCTCCTTTATCCTTCTTGCTCGATACTTACACCATGAACAGTCTGAGTAATACACGTCTATAGAAGCAACAACTACAACAACAGTAGCAACAGCAACAACAACAACAGCAACAGCCACAACTCGTTCTCAAGCAACCCTCTCTCAGGATGCTGCCCTGACACTTGTTTTCTTTCCGAGCACCTGTCGATTCCATGACAACCGCTGGAATTAAATCCATTCATTCGAGGGACGCGTCGGCGACAGACAGCGTCCGGTCGCCAACGTCGCCGCGTCAAGTTTTTGTGCGGGCGTGGTCGTTGTCCTCGTCATCTTTCTCTTCATCGTCTTGTTCGTTTTCATCAAAAGGAGAGGACTTTCTTTCTTTCTTTCTTTTTTACTTTCACTCATGCAACTCATGAGAGGAGAATTTGTTTGAAAGGGGATCAACTTCACAAGACTTTGTCTCCTCCTCGACAACAATAACAACAACAACGAGAACAACAAAGACGACGACAATAACAACAACAACAGGTGTTCCAAACTGTAACAACAAAACCCCTCTGTTTTTATACTTTGAAGGCAACAATGTTGCAGCAAAAATAACGAGCACGTTCTCCTTTATAACAGAAACAACAACAACACCGACACCAACAAATAGTTTTCAACAACAGCAACAATATCGTCAACAAACAAAACAATAACAACAACATCAACAATATCTTCAACAAACAAAACAATAACAACAATATCATCAACAAACAAAACAATAACAACAATATCGTCAACAAACAAAACAATAACAACAACAACAATATCATCAACAAACAAAACAATAACAACAATATCGTCAACAAACAAAACAACAACAACGGCAACAATATCATCAACAAACAAAACAATAACAACAGCAACCAAAACCAGAGCAACGCTAGCAACAGACACGAGCAGAAGGCCATTAGTAAATCACAATCAGGCTCCATATTAAAGATGGTTCCCCAGCGTCATCGTTTAATTTCAATCAGCAAGTAAATGATTGAGTACCTCGGACGGCGTCATGAGACATGGACGCCTTAATAGGAAGGGCGCATAAATCCTTGACATGACCACAAACTAGATGTCGCCAGGAGGTCAGGGATGAGCTGTAAAGTTTCTCCGAGTTTTTTTTATATATTTTTAGATTTCAGTTTTTTTGTTTTGTTTTGTTTTGTTTGTTTTTTTTTTGAGACAAAAATTGCTTTTCATTCTGTGCGTCGAACACTGGAGTTTGGCAGTTTTTTGTGTGTGGGTATTGATTTTGTATTGTTTTCGTATTGTTTTGTATTATTTTGTATAGTTTTTTTTTTAATAAGTGATAATTACTTTTTGTTTGGAGTTGTCTTTTGAGTGGGTTTGTTTTTTAAATCATATTTTCTAGTATGATAATTTATTCATGTTTCAATTATTCACAGCTGTGAATTTGTTCAAAAATTATTCAAAAATTATTAGAAATTATTCCGAAATTATTTGTCTGAAAAGATTGAAATTATTTTCTTCTTATTTTTCCCTTGAAGTTTTATTATTTAATTCCAGCTTCTAATTGCTCTTCGTGATCCTTAAAAGAGCCTTAAACGTCTTTCGTTTTACTTCAAATAGTTATCATTATTATTATTATTATTATTATTATTATTTTTTCCTTTTATTAGTCATTCAATTCAACTTCTTTCTTCTTCTCCAGGCGTTATTTTTATAAGTTCGCCAAATCTTATGGGTCTTATTATTTCTTTTGTTTTCGAAGTTATTTCTTGCATCACGATGTCATTAAGAAATTGGCGATAACTGGGTTTATTTCTGATTTTCCGAATTGATTTAATTAAATTGAGACGATTCTGTTTATGGCCAGATTGATTCTTTTCTTTTCTAACGAGTTCAAACATTATTATTATTATTATTATTATTATTATTATTATTATTAATGATTTTTTTTCTAATTATTTTTTAATTTGATAAATATAAATTAAAAATTTTAATTGCTTCCTAAAAAGTTATTTTCCTGGAAATTTAAATCCGTCGTGACGTTAAATGATTAATTCTAGAATTTTATCTGATTATTTTTTTATTTCTTCTTTTTTTTTTGAAATACCAAACAAAATGATGGAATTAATTTCAATAAAAACATCAAAATCTTTAATCGCTTTTCTTCCAGAATAAAAATAATTGTTCATGATTTGCAAAATAATTCCTGTCTAAAATTAATTGTATAAATTTTATTTTTTAAATCAATTTTAATTTTAAAATATATAAAATAATTTATGGGTTAGGACCGACTTAAACATTTGTAATATCAATCACGACAACCATTTCTAATTCTCCTTACAATGCTCGGCAATTATTTGCGTATTATTTGCGTATTTCGTGATTTATTCTGAAAATAATGACAATAATTAATTTTAAATATTTTCCCGAGAAAACAAAGTAATTAAAATAAATGCTTCTGTACCAGGAAAACCCCCGGAGCATTTTTTTCTAAAATTATTTGAAATTATCTCAACGTCCTCGTACGAAATCCATTGTGCCGATGATTCTCGAGCATGGATTAATTTATTTGCTCCCCTTCCTTTCTTTCTTTGTTTTTACTTTCTCCGTCAAAATTACGAAATTACGAATTTTTTGCAAACATTGCAAAGAAATAATGTAATATTAGTTAATATTTCAAGAAAAACAATATTAATATTTATTGTTTTAGGACAGATTTAGAGAGTCTCAAAAATCGATAATTGAAATATAATTATAATTTTTATTATTTTCAATTTCTGTTTTGTTTAATGCAAATAAATAAAAATTAATGAATCAAGAAATATTTTCAAATAATAAATGCAATTATAAATTAATATAATTTGTATCGATCTCCGAGATCATCATCATTATCATCACCATCATCATCGTCGTCGTCGTCGTCATCATCTTGAATGCCGGAAATGGATTCAATTGTTGCAAAATATTTCTCAAATTGTCATGTGTCAGATTTTTTTTGTATGAATTGAAAATTAATCTAAAAGATTATTTTTTGGTATTTTTTTTTTAAATTTAAGATTCAAATATAAAAAATTAATTTAATTCTTAATTCGTCTCGGTTTTAAAAGTACGAAGATATAAATAAACATAAATTCTGATAAACGAGGCGATACAAAACATTCTCCATCTCCCAGTCATCCTCATAGTCTTCATCTCCACTCGGATCCCGCTCAAATTTAAAGTTTGCATTTAAATTACAATTAAATTACAATTACAATTATTATTAATTTAATTAAAAATTCAAACAAAACATCGATTAATTTCAGCAGAAATAAAACCTTTAATTGTGTTAAAAACATTTATTGTTTCTTCAAGATATTTTAGAAAGTTTGTATACAAAGGATACTATCATTGTTATTATTTTATCATTTTATTATTATGTTATTTTTCAAAATAACTGTTTTATTAATTTTAAAATATTATTATTATTTTTAAATAATAAAATCATGAAAAGAGACGTAGTAAGAAACTGAATGGAAGCAAAAACCACAATTGAACATTACATTCTGTCCACGGAAACATTGCATTTTTTTATTTAAGAATTTTATAATATTATATTATATTTTATTACATTTATGACCGTTTTAATCGGTAAAAATCACAAATCAATTATCATGCATTGTCCTTTGACCCAGAGGAATTATCGCCAATTTTGGTTTAATCTTTACTGTCACTCTAATATGAAGACCCATGATGATGATGATGATGATGACGACGACGATGCGATGCTTTTACGAATTAATTATAATTTAATTTAATTTAATTTAAATATCGGGAATAATTACCAAAACGTTATCCACATTTTTCAGCATTATCATTGATTTTAGGTGTTTATCTCTGGAAAACATGCGCGCATAATTATTTGCATAATTATTTGCATATTTACACGCTCCAATGAACGCGTCATTAATTCGCGCCTCTGTCGCCATGGAGATGGAGCACCTTGGAATCAGTGGAGTGGAACCGAAGATGTCACTTCAGCCAACTGAGGTCATGTTGCAGCCGCTGATGCATTTAATTATGATCATAATTTTTAAAAATTATTATTATTAATGCTGTTATTGTTCTTTTTATCATCGTTTTAATCTTTCTTTTGTATGCAAAGTTTGTTAACAAATTATTTCTGTATTTATTTTTTTTTGTAAAATTCGGAAATTATCTTGCAAAGAATAATTAATGGTCGAGCGATAATAAAGCAATGTTTAATGAAAGGCATTCGAATGCAAATACAAGCGAAAAAGAAGAAAAAGGTAATTGTGGCTTCCAGAGATAAAAGAGGTGAGGATTGGGTTCGCTGGAATTGGGTGAGTGGTTGGATAGGTAGAGTGAGTGAGTGAGTGAGTGAGTGAGTGAGTGAGTGAGTGAGTGAGTGAGTGAGTGAGTGAGTGAGTGAGTGAGTGAGTGAGTGAGTGAGTGAGTGAGTGAGTGAGTGAGTGAGTGAGTGAGTGCTGTGAAACTATTGAAGCCAATCCTAGAAACATGTTTTGAAAAAAATAATGAACAGATTGCCGTAAATTAGTTCCCCAGGATGCAAATTTTTTTCAATGCTTCATCTTCTCTTCCAGTTATCTCAGTTAACATTAATTAATTAATTAATTGATAAAACAAAATGGTTTCTTCATTGAATCTGTAATAATTACTCCACAAGAACGTCTTGATAATATTTTTTTAAAACTAAATGACCTGAACTTAATAATAATAATAATAATAATAATAATAATAATAATAATAATAATAATAATAATAATAATAATAATAATAATAATATAATAATAATAATAATAATAATAATAATAATAATAATATAATAATAATAATAATAATAATAATAATAATAATAATAATAATTATAATAATTAGTATTTTGTTATATTTTATAACTTAACGTGTTGTGAATATTAAATGTTTTTTTAAACATGACGTCATCAATCTCAATCCAAATCTTCCAGCGCCACAATCTTTCCATCCTCGTTCCGTGGAAGATTGCCACTTCTTCTCGTCTCCACGGTGAACGCGTCCTCGGCGTTGCCATGACAACGGCGGACAGAAAATTCGTTGACAACAATCGGTCCATCTCGAGGTGATTGTATTACGTCGTCAGCACCAACAACACCAGCACCGGTCTCCTCCATCTTCTCCTCCTCCTTCTCTTCCTACTCCTCCTCATCTTCCTCCTCCTCATCTTCCTCCTCCTCATCATCATCATCGCACCCGTCGTCACTGACATGTTCGTCATCGTCTAATGACATCTCCTACATCTTAAAAAGTCCCCCAAACATCGCCTAACGCAATCTCGGTGCGCCACCAAATTGGTCCGGACGGTCCATTTATGGAGCGGGACGAGTCCATTGTCGTCTCGGGGGGGTGGCCGGCACGGACTAATCCATTATGAAGCACGCGAACTTTCCTGGTACACTCGTGTTGTTTTTTCTGCTTTTTATATCTTCGAATTTATTTATTTTATTATTATTAATATTATTACTATTATTTTATTATTGTTATTATTATTATTGTTATTTTCGTGAAATTTCATTTTTAAATTCACATTTTCCATCCATTCAAAGCTTTGTTTTTTGCAAACGAATTGATGGTGACGTCATCTTCGTAAGTTTTGTTTGTTTTTAAAATAAATAAAAACAAAGACAAAACATAAAAAAAACTGTTTGCACTCAACAACGTGGAGCTTGAAATGAACGTGGTTTGTCTGAGGTTGGTGCCTCAATTGCTTGTAAGTTTCCAAGTTGTAATCGTCACAGAATGATCGACCATCGAGAGTTTATATTTCGGGATTTTTAGCTTTAAATTATTCCATAAAAATAGATTTTTATCAATTATCTAAGACAATTTTTTTGACTTATCCTTTTAAATGAAAACGTTGTTGTTAAAAAAACATAAATAGAGTGGAGCATGGAAATATATGTTAGAATAAAATTAATCCGATGAAACGGATAAATTACAATATTATTCAAAATTATTTAACTCCTAAACGAACCATTATCAAATGTTTTTGTTACTAATAAGATTAAGATTAACTTAATAAGATAGAACAATATATATTAATATATTAATATTAATTTATATTAATCAATTGATCATCTAAGCGGAAGACTCGGCCACGGTCGACTTGACAAAGTCGAAAGTGAACAGATGCTTTGAAGTTTCCAAGTAAGGAATTTCCACGTCCAGTTACAAGTCCCTAATGAGATCAATTATCGTCATTTCTTTTCTCCAGGAAACGTCGACAATTGGTTCTGCTTGCCTGTCGTCACGCATGGATGAACTCGGAAAACGGAGGAAATATATGGATTAAAAATGGAAACAGAAGAGATCGTCAGATGATAGCATAGGATGATACTGGCATAGATTAATAAATTATATAATATATATTCATATTATATAATATATTATTCATTAGCATTATAATTATGTAAAATATATCATAATTAGCATTCATATATTGTCGTGCACTTAGAGTAAACTGTAGTACGTTGATTTTGACACAATTTAAGATTAAATTAAATTTAATTCATGTTGATATTTCAAGTCCTATTCTTGGTCAGATGGCTTCTCACGATGATCAACAGATATAGACGTGAAACAGTCAGTTATGATGAAACAGAGTATGATCAGGCCGACGATGATGATGATGATGATGATGGTGATGGTGGTGATGATAATGATGCAAATGGTTGACGGCTGAGTGATTAATAGTTCATCTGAAACTCCGTTGTTGCATCCAATGCGAAGTATTGCTGATGATGATGATGATGATGATGACGATGGCGATGATGGTGATACTGGTGATGATGATGATTCTCGAATAAAAGGTTTAAGCTTTGTGCATTCAGAAACTGTAATTTTAAATCATAATTATATAGTAGATTTTTATTTCGTGGAAAATGAAATTATTATTAATATTATCATTTGCGTCATTATTATTATTATTATTATTATTATTATTATTATTATTATTATTATTATTATTATTATTATTATTATTATTATTATTGTTATTATTATTATTTATTTATTTCATTTCTATTCACTCGTAAATTATGGGAAATTACAATGAATAGCGATGATAAAAAACCATGCGGAAATGTTGAACAAATAATATAAAATAAAATAATTCAATAAATCACTGATGACGCAAATGACAAGCACATTGGATACGCTGTCTCCATACATCAACTTACAAAACAAGTCGCTATAACTTTCAAGTTAATTACAATAATTACAGTAATAATAATAATGATAATAATAATAATCATAAGTATTAATATTAATAATAATACTACTAATAATAATAATAATAATAATAATAATAAGGTTAATTACTGTAATTGGTTTGATTGTAATTTCGATAATCACGGTGCTTTCGAAGTTCAACAACTTTAATGATGCCTTTTTCGTAATTATTTTTTCATAATAATTTGACAAATTATTTAAAATGTTTCAAAAAATTATTCCTATTGTTTTTATCTGTTGCTTTTTTTATTTCTAAATTGTTCTTATAATAATTCAAAAATACATCGGTGATGGTGAAAATCATAGAACGCAGTATTATTGACATTATCTGGAATTTAAATGTAAATATGAGAATAATTCAGTGATTTTATTCCAATATCTTTCGACATTTTGATGGATTGCAAGTGAATATAGAAAATTTTTATTGAAACGTTCTCGAAACAATCAAACTCCAGGGATGGTGATGATGATGATGTTAATGGCGAAGACGACGACTACGATGATGATGATGATGATGAGGAGGAGGACTACGACTAGATTGACAGTCCATAATCTATGCGTTCTGTTATTGAGCCATAGTCGCAGGTACAACAACAAATGTTGGCTTGAAAGATATAATATATATTAATAAATAACCTTAATAAATAACCTTAATAAATCGCTAATTTATTAAAAAGTTGTTTTAAAAATTAATTACTAAAAACAAGTAAACAAACATATCACATATTCATACATTCAAATCTCAACAACAACAACATCAACAACATCAACACCAACAACAACAACAACAACAACTCAGAAGATGTTTCTTAAGCCAATAGCATCACCACGTTGCCAATGGTAACGAATGACAAACAACCACTAAACTCCCAGAGGTAAAAAGTCAGGCATTGAAATCTTTTTTTTTTCTCGAATTTTCCTCCAAGAAATTTGTCATCTTTTTACGGAGACCAAGCATCACATGTTAGGACTGATGTCGTTGTTTGTTTGTTTGTTTGTTTGTTTGTTTTTTCAATTCCATTTTGTTTTATTTTTATTTATTTTTGTTTTTATTATTTTTTATTTATTTTTGTTTTTATTATTTTTTATTTATTTTTGTTTTTATTATTTATTATTATTATTTTATTTTTTGTATTTTTTGTAAAAGAAAAACTTTTCTTTTTCCTTTTTTCTTTTTTTTTTTGAAGACGGCGGGAAACTTCTCTTGACCACGTGATGGAGATTAAAATCACGTGACATTAAGGTCAATCAACGAGGACACGTGCTTGTACCCAGGGATTGCGGACGACCACCCGCGTTGATTAATGACGTCAGAGGGTTCTTGAAATTCGGTTCGAAGGTCATCATTCTGTCATAATTTATTATTTTAATAATTTTATAATTAATATATTATTATTTTGATTCATAATAAATTTATTATTTTAATAATTTTATAATTAATTTATTATTATAATGATTCATAATAATTATTAATATTGTTAACCTTTTCATTTATTAGTATTTTTTTATAGATGGATTATTTTTAAAATAATTTATCATTAAAACTTTCATAATTTTCTTTTTATCCGTTCTTTCTTTTATCAGTTATAAGTCACACAGTGTCTTTAAAAATAATTATTTTCGCTGAAATAATTCTGAAAAAAAAAATTGGAATCTTAATTAAAGCTCTATTCTCATTAAAAACTCAACACGACATCACCACTTCACCATCATCATCATCATCATCATCATCATCATCATCATCATCATCATCATCATCATCATCATCATCATCATCATCATCATCATCATCATCATCATCATCATCATCATCATCATCATCATCATCATCATCATCATCATCATCATCATCATCATCATCATCATCATCATCATCATCATCATCATCATCATCATCATCATCATCATCATCATCATCATCATCATCATCATCATCATCATCATCATCATCATCATCATCATCATCATCATCATCATCATCATCATCATCATCATCATCATCATCATCATCATCATCATCATCATCATCATCATCATCATCATCATCATCATCATCATCATCATCATCATCATCATCATCATCATCATCATCATCATCATCATCATCATCATCATCATCATCATCATCATCATCATCATCATCATCATCATCATCATCATCATCATCACCATCATCATCATCATCATCATCATCATCATCACGCATTTTCCATCAACGACAGGTGTTTCCCAAGTTTCCCGCCAAAATAGTTGCTCGTCGTTGGACGCGTTAGAAATTCATTTTCGTCGCATTTCTTACGGCTTCGTGCTTCTCATTAGGAATGACGTGATAGCCGTTGATGACGTCATGCCGACACGGTGGGTGGTGATGATGATGACGACGACGACGATGATGACGATGACGATGGCGATGGTGGTGGTGATGGTTGTCCAGGAAGAAATCTATCTAAGAATTGCTTAACCACTATTATATATATTAATGTGAATACTATCAAATTATATAATCGTGCAATAACAAGAATGACGACGACGACGACGATGATGCGCCTTTTGTCGTAATGCAACTTACATTAACAATACGATTGCTTTTTTTTTCGGAATTAATTTTCCGGGAAAAAAATGCATTTCTTAAAATAAGTCACGTCACGTGATCGCAGTTGCATTTCCGGTCTCCTTCTCTTCGTCGTCGTCGTCGTGGTTGCAGTCTTTTCTTTCGTCGCGTCGCAAATAATTCGAAAAAAAAAAACTTGATTTGAATTTTAAGAAATAGAACTAAGCAACGAAAATGTTTCTAACACAGGAACTGATTGATAGGTTGATTGATTGATTGATTGATCGATCGATTGATCGACCTACCGATTGATTGATTGAAAAGAGAAATGAATGCATGAACAGTGGCACAAATGAACCTAGGAGACGGATGGACTGAAAGGCTTCAGGCAGGATAGAGACGAGCGGCTTGGAAAAAGTCCTCTCGAAAGGAGAGCTCAATTAATCTCTTTCCATCCAGGAGCAGTCAATTAACCTGGAGTTGAAGCCCTGAAATCGCCTGGAAAACGCCTCGAAGTGTCTCCTTAAAGCCCTCCAATGAAGACTGGAATTTCTGATCATCCGATCCGGATACTATCCCGGAAAGAGGGTCGGGTTTTTCCGACCGGCGGGATTTTGTTTTCGATTTTCTTCGTTTTTTTTTTCAGATCGGGTCGGTGAATTTTTAATCTTCGCTTTTCACTCGACTGGAGTTGTTTTCGTTTGGAAAGTGCGACGCGCTGCTCAATTATGCATGGCTTCAAGGCGTCTCAGGTCCATTAAGCAAGTTTTCTCCATTGATCAACCCAGACCAGGATCAAAGATCGCCATCCTCCTCCTCCTCCTCCTCATCATCATCATCATTATCATCATCGTCGTCGTCGTTATCATTATCATCATCAATATCCTCAATAGCCGGTCTTCATTCAACACTACGTGTTCGCTGGTTTTGTTGCTGTTCCAGGTGATATGCTATCATCTGCAAGGACGTGTCGATACCGATTTCCATCGTCGTTGTCATCGCCATCATCTTCGTCGTAGTCGTCATCGTCGTATCGTGATAACCGTTCTCTTCAGGACTAAAGTTTGCAAGCCTAAAGTTTGATGATGATTTTATCAACACCCAGTACCGCCATCGTCGTCGTCATCATCGTCGCCGTATTTTGATCACCATTTTCCTCAGGACTTATTGTAAGCCTATTGTGATCGTAGCGCAATTTATCAGGCACCACGGAGTCATCCATCAGCATCCGGGTGCCGGGAAAATCTTCCAGGAAGGGTAGGGCGGAGGCGTCAGCTTTTTTTTTGTTTATGTTTTTGTTTATGTTTTTGTTTATGTTTTGATTTGTTTTGAGGAGCATCTCAAGGGTTCACCAAAAAAAAAACAAAAAACAAAATGGAGCATCGTTCTTGTAGCAATCACGTGTTAGTTTAGACTCTACTTCAATTCTCTCTTTTCTCACCATCGTCGTTGTCGTCATCGTCGTCATCGTTGTAATCTATTCCCGCTAATGTTTACGCGTCTGGACATGTCTAAATAGAGATGCAACGTAACAAACGTAAATCATATTTTTCACTTTAAATCTCTAATTAGTAAACTGTTCGTTATCCTTGTTGTTGGCAATTGTATTTCTAAAAAGATATCACGTCCTCCTCCTCCTCCTCCTCCTCCTCCTCATCATCATCATCATCATCATCATCATCATCATCATCATCATCATCATCATCATCATCATCATCATCATCATCATCATCATCATCATCATCATCATCATCATCATCATCATCATCATCATCATCATCATCATCATCATCATCATCATCATCATCATCATCATCATCATCATCATCATCATCATCATCATCATCATCATCATCATATCATCATCATCATATCATCATCATCATCATCATCATCATCATCATCATCATCATCATCATCATCATCATCATCATCATCATCATCCTCATCATCATCATCATCATCATCATCATCATCATCATCATCATCATCACCATCATCATCATCACCCTAATATTTACTCCATCTCTTTCTCCTTTCATGAATTAAACTAGAAGAGTATGTGTTTATTTTAAGTTCTTTTTATTTCACGTGAGCTTTTTTTAACATAAAATCCCAAAAATAAAAAAAAACAATCGCAAAACGAAGCCAATCATAAATTTTATTTATTTCTTAAAATTAAATATTTCAATTTCAATGTTTTTAATTTTTATTTTCGAATAAATGGAAAGAATGGAAAGTTGAAAAAATAAAACAAAAAACAAACTTTTTATCCGTCGGAAAAACAAAAAGAAATTAATAATTTATCGAATTGAGATAAAAATCGAGGGAAAATGTTGCAAATAAACTTCGAAAAAGATGGCGGAAATTTTAATTTTTGATGAAATAAAATGTATTTTATTGCAAAAAAAAAAAACAAAATTCCAGACGTTTCCAGTTCTTGCAAACAGTTATTGTTTATCGCCGGGTTTCAACCATTTTTTACTTTTATATTAGCACTATTTAAAAATAAATTTAATTAATTAAATTAAAATTTCAAAAGGTTATGTAATTATGAACTAAATAAAGTAATTAATTAATATTACATTTTAAGTTTCACTATAATATAATTTAAATTTCAAAAGGTTATGTAATAATGATGATGATGATGACGACGATGAAGATGGCCATGACGATGATAAATTATTTACTTATTAATTAATTATATTAATATTTAATATAATTTAATATTATATTTAATAGTAAATAAATTTTAAGTTTAATAATAAAATAAAAACTTTTTCTTGAAATTATTATTCCGGTATTCATTCAAGAAGCCAATCAGTGCATTCCTCATTAAATATTCATAGGTCCTAATTGATTATTAATGATTCTCTCATAAATTAACAATGACCTATTATTTAACTTATACAATGATATGAGGAAGCCAATAGTCATTAATCTTAATAAAGTTTAGTCATCATCATCATCATCTTCATCGTCATCGTCATCATTATCATCATCACCATCATCATCAATATCGTCGCCGGCATCTTGACAAACCAGCAAGGGTCTTCATTAACGTCCTTTATCGCGATCATTATCATCACCTCATTCATCATGGCGGCTCCCCTCTTCCGCCATCATCCTCCTCTTCGTCATCATATAATTCCTGCATCTAATTGTTCTCCGTCTCACATGTGGCACCATCACCGTGGTCATCGTCATCATCGTCATCTTCTTCTTCATCTCCAACGTCATCATCGTCCTCATCGTCGTCATCGCCTCCACACCGTCATCATCATCATCATCATCTTCCGCCGTTTCCAGCGCTGATCTCAGCGGAAGGATTTTATCGACCGTTGAAAATGAATTATTCAACGATTCTCTCAAGTTAAGCGCCGCATAAATCTGACCCTCCATCTGTCCGTCAATGGCTCGCTTCCGTTTTGCGGTCTTCATTGACCCCATCGAATGGGGAGATAAACTTTCCCCCTCGTGACGTAAAGAGACTTTCCTTTGGCAAACATTTTCGCTTCTTTCCTCATAAAATGGCTTTTTGCGGATGGTAACTGCGCGGTCTAATCGGTTTTCAGATGGCAGCATCGGAGTTGTTGATCGTCGTCGTCGTTATGTTGTTGTTGTTGTTGTTGTCGAATGTTGTTGTTGTTGTTGTCGAATGTTGTTGTTGCAATTTAAGTGATTATTGTTTGTTACGTTTCGTTTTGGATTGATTGATTGGATGGTTGGTTGGTTGATTGAAACGGTTTATTTATATAACTATTTAATTATTTATTTATTTATTCATCTATTTATTTATTAACTTGTTAATTAGATTGATCGATGGAATCCTCTGATCCTTGAAATTACTGAATATGTTTGCTTTTGTTTTTAAATGTAAATTTTTATTTTTCAAAAAATTAATAATTAAATCGTTTTTATTGTTTCTAAGAAATTCAGGAAAATTCAAAAAAAAATATTTTCTAAATATTTATCTGATCTTCCTTTGAGAGTCTGATGCTCTTGTAATGACCTTAATTCGATTATGATAATCATGACGATGACGATGACGTCAGTGATGGTGGTGGTGGTTATGATGATGATGGTAGATTAAACTGATCGACCGATTGTCAATCATTGGGCTCTTATCTCAACCAATTTCATAACTCGCTTATCACAGCCCGTGATTAAAACGACATTAAATATAATTAACATTTAATATTTATGTCCAGTATTAATAATAATAATTAGGTTTTCCGATGCTATGTCAGTATTGTTTAAACAAATAATTATAATATTAATTTTGCTATTATTATTATTATTATTATTATTATTATTATTATTATTATTACTATTATCATCATCATCATCATTATTATTATAATTACTAGTACATTTTATTAATAATAACAATGATCATAATCATCATTTTTAACTTATTTTAAAAGTTTTAAATTATTATTCCACAGTAAAACGATAATATAGAAACCATATTTTTTTGTACCAAAACGTTGACGACGACGACGACAACGATGACGACGACGACGGCGATGATGATTCTATCATGCGAGCCAGGAAGGAAATCCTTCAAGTGTTATGAATGGAAAATCTATGACTCCATTAGAAATAGGAGTCGATAGCCTCACAACATCGCACCTATTCACATTAAATCATCATCATGACCACCACCCCCACCATCAGCATCTTCTTCTTTCTCTTGATCGTCATAATCGTCGTCGTCGTCGTCGTCATCATCGTCATCGCTACGACTTCCGGCTTCATTATCATTAATACAATCGTTACTGTCGTCCTTGTAAATATCGATGTCATCATCATCATCGTCGTCGTCATCGTCGTTGTCATCCTCGTCACTACTTATCATCACCATCACACGGACGATTACGTTCCATTCAAAGATGGCGTCAAAAAGATGTTCCTGATGAGGCCTTATCCCTTTTGCTTCCTGAACCAGGTTGAGTTACAATATTGTGCCATAGCATGTTAATGATGATGATGATGATGATGAATATAAAGACGATGGTGGTAACGATGACGAAGATGGTGATAGCGATGATGATGATAGTCATGGGGTGAAAGGTCAGGCGAGTGCTTGGATACTTCTCAAACTCGTACACAAACTTTTCTCAGATTCCAAGATTCCACATCTGAGAAGCGTTTTATGTTAAACAATTGAATCCGGTATCGAAATCCATAATAATATCTGAGGCTAGGAAACAAAAATACTGCTAAAGTAAATAATTATTTCAGAATATTTTATAAATTATTAAAATAATAAATAATTATATATAAATAATTATTATAAATAACTTTATCCTATGCAATATCTTATGCCAAAGTTTATTTGCTTCTTAAAAATTCGATTTTATTTTATTTAGACTGTAAAGTGAACATTTTCAAAATAATAATTAATATTTCAAAGGACATAATTGAATTAATTGCCAGCCTGAGAAACAGCTTGTGGAGATTATTTAGTTAATTGGATTCAAGGAACTGGGCAGAAGTGAACGATGACGTAATGAGGTTGAAGGAAGAGGGGTGAATGACAATTGATTGTATTGTTTTTCTGACCGATCGGGTTGGACTCGGGTGCATTTCTGAGCTTCTGCCGGGAAAAATTAATGGAAAAGGGTTCGTGTGTCTTTCTCAGGATGTCGCAAAATGTCTTCAAATTTTCATGGTTTCCTGATTTACGACCTTCTGTCCTTAACCTTTGAATGCAACTATCCAATTTGGCGCTTTCTGCTCTCGTGTGATTGTCGTTTGTTGCGATTAATTCATCTTCGTCGTTCATTAAACAATTCACCACCATCAATGATGCATCAATAAATTCATTGCATTTGATAATTCATCCATGCAGTCACCTGCATTCAATCTCTGATTGAATTAATCACTCAAGAACCTACCCTTTCTGCCAATGTTAAAGGTCAAGTCCGTGCAAAAGTGTAATAACATATGGAAGCACATGGAATCTCAACCTTCCTCTACCTCGAATCCAACTCATAACCTTGGAAATACACCGGAAAGGGAATGAGAATTTGTCATCCAAGCGTGAATGGATTTTTGTCTACAGTTTCTCAACGTGCATCCATGTTTGGCCAGATTATGCATTTAGCCACCCATCCACTCACTCATTCATCAGCCATTCATTCAATCACTCGTTCAATGAAAGGACTACAATTTAAAACATCTCCTAACAATCAAATCCATTCATCCTTCCATCCCTCCATTAATTTCATCTCCCGAAGCGAACCCACCTCCCAGATGACTATTCATACATGCGTCCACCCATCCATCCATCCACTCACCCATCCGTCCGTCCATCCAACGATACACACGCCCATCCACCCATCCAAACACATTCCATCAATCCACCCATTCATTCTCTAAGCATTCGGCTCTTCCGCTCGAGAGCATGACTATTCATCCACTCCCAAAGATTACAATTCGGTCAACGACCAATCTATTAGTCTCCTTAAATAGAAAACGAAGACAAATTCGATTGAGATGTCACAGGAGAGTCCAGAATATGATTCCTGAGTTTATGTTCCGAACTCATCCACGTCGCGCTCCATCATTCGTGCGTCATTTTTCCTTCATCCACCCGTCCGTCCGTCCGTCCATCCATCATGTCTTGTGCGTTCGTTCTTCTGACCTTCGAGAATTTTCAGTTTATTCTCGCAGCCCGATCTTTTCCTTCAACTCAAACAAAGATCAAAAATACAAACGAACTCGATACATCCACAAGCAATCATCACCTAACATGTTCAACCAGACAAATAGGGACACATATGCAGAGTTTCAAAGAGAGACAGGGAAAGAAAAGGAGAGCCAGAGAACGACAGAAAAGTCGTAAAAGTTGATAGCTGAGTGTTTCTTTCTCAAAGACCAATCCGCCTGGAATGTCTCCAGCAACAGTTCCAAGCAAATCAACAACCACCTGGAAAAGGGCCGCCAAAACCGGATCTGGAATGTCATTGGCTCATCAACAGTCAAGACATTTCACTGACATTTCAGTCGAAAGAATTTTCAAAAGCTTTTATTTCAAAGAGAATAAATTCTAATTGGATCCACGGAGAGATTCCTTTGTACGATTATTTGCGAAATCAATTAGAAAACAAACAAACAAACAAATTAACATATAAATAAATAAATAAATAAACAAATAAATAATGTCTTTTAATAAATGTTGCAACGTAGATCAAATTACTTTAGAGATCAGCACAAAAACACCTCTTAATGAATCAATTACATTTTCGAGTTCATAACCAGCCTTGTAAAGCTGAACAACCACCATAACGTGCTTCATGTTCTCATTTTTCAGGAATAAACAAAAATTATTTGCGAGAGAAATATTAGGAATTTTAAAAATATAAAATATAAAACTTCATAATTAATATATTAGGCAACAACCATCCCACATCCAAAAGCAGAAACAACACGATAATGGGACACGCCTTTCCTTACGAGTTGACATGACATCTACGTCATAAACCATATTTTATTATTATTGTTATTATTATTATTATTATTATTATTATTATTATTATTATTATTATTATTATTATTATTTCTTGTTGTAATTTTTTTAACAGTTTCATGAAATTTTAAATTATAAACGTAAGGAAATAATGTATTTATTAAAATAAATAATATTTATAATCACAGGCATTTGATCCTTGCATTATTTCGATTTGTTTTTAAATTCTTTTATTTGGTTTTTATTTACTTAATAACAACAATTCTAAAAAAACACAGGAAATTTGGAATAAACTGAATTGTTTGAAAAGTTTTACATTTTATATTTTTATGATCTCCTGAAAATTTACAAATTGTATATCAATTAATTTTATTTTTTAAGCGAAACTTAAAATAATATAGAATTAATTATTCATTGAAAACGATTTAAATTATTAAATATTTGATAAATTATTTTTATTTTATAATTTGAAATTGATATTTAATCTGGTTTGATATATTTGTCCTAAGTCCTTGAACGAAAATGTCATAGGGTTAAGAACGTGACTGAGCACAAAATAAATTATAATTACTGCGCCTCAAAAATAAACATAATAATACTAATACTAATAAATAATAATTATTATTATAATTATTATAAGCCGAAAACACTTGAGAGCCGTTTTTAAAAGTGCGACCTTCGAACTTTGTTGAAGCAAAATGTGTTTCTCGTTAGGACGGGTTTATTTATAATAAGAAAGTGGAGCAGAAAATATGTTTTGTATTCGTCATGAGAGACATTTTAAGATTTCCACGGATTTCAAATGAACTTTCCAAATGGATCTTTCCAAGGCCGATGCCAGGACTCCAGAGTCTTTTAACTTATCCTTAACACGAAATTAATGTGTAATAATTATTAGTAATTATGGTTCTATTATAAATAATTAACTTAATTTCACTTAAATGAAACAGGGAAGTAGCAAAAATGAAAAAAAAAACAAACTAAATGGTATTATTTAGAATAATTATCATCAGTGACACCATAGCCCTTGTCATCATCATCGTCATAATCATCATCGTCATCATCGTCATCGTCGTCGTCGTCATCGTCATCCTCGTCACTACCGTCAGCCATTGATAACTCCATCTTATGAACCTCATAAATTGAGGCACAACTGAAGGTCAGTGATTTATGCCCAACCAATCAGAGCGGCAGACAACGAATTGAGGTCACCTTTGAATGCGGATCCTAAAACGTGATCGTTATTATTATTATTATTATTATTATTTGTTATTTTTTTATTATTCAGTTTCCAGAACTAAATTCCAATTGATCTAATAAACTGCAGCTTCCACTGCAGCATGGATTTCAAAGAAGGTAAGAAAGGACAAGCAAAACGATTTCAATAGTTATTATAAATATAATTTTAAAGATATAATTTCAATTGACAATGTTATTGGCAATAAATGCATAATATCTGGTATTTATAAAATAATGTTTTATTTTAATATTTATAAAAACAACATTTATTGGAGACTTTATTGTGGGGCATTAGGCGATTTATGAACATCCATTGTTTGCCGGGTCCACTATTGAAGAGCTTTTGGAGGTTCTTGTACTTTCATGTTGTACTTTGTTCTACTTTTATTATCAAGTATTCTAAACGCTATGTAACATAACGCTTTATTATATTTATTATTATTATTATTATTATTCTATAATTATTAATCATAATTACTGAATTGTTATAAATCATATCATGAAACAATTTATTGAACTTTCTTCCTTGCTGGTCACTAAAACTTCAATAGATTTGAATTCAAAATCGTCACCATAAACATCGTTATCATAACCATCATCATCGTCGTCGTCATCATCATTGTAAACGTCATGGTCATTGTTTTTAAGAGCACGCAAAGTTCGCAACACGAATGCATAATCCTTCCATCCTCAATAATAATAGTAATAATAATAATAATAACAATAATAATAATATAATAATAATAACTTTTAAAGTTATTATAAAGTGTTTTATTTTTGTTTGCATTTATTCAATTATTTATTTATTTTTGTTGTTAATGTTAAATGATTTTGTAACTTCTTTCCTTTTATGAAATTGTTTAAGAACAACAACTTGAATGGAATATAAATTATTTTTATATAAAATTAATTATTAACATTTATTAAATATTTATTACAGAATTTAAATATCATTAAAAAAATCATTTTCGTTTAAATTTAGTGAAACTTAATTAGTTCAATATCAGGTGAAAAATTAAAATCAATTAAAACATATTTCTAATAAAATAAAAATAATATCAAATATAAGTCTCCATGGAAACAGAAAGGCCTTACACTATCCTTATTTCCTCCGCCATATTAGCGTCAGTCTGATTACGGGGGTTACCTTCGTACATTATTGCATCAACAGTAACATTAAATTATGCGACATAATTTATGTCACTAATAATTATGTTTTTCAAATATTTCCCGATAAAATAAAAAAAAAAAAAAAACAAACATAAAGCTTTTTTTAAAATATTATATAATTTTTTAAAAATATTATTATATTATTATTATTATTATTATATTATTATTATATTATTATTATTATTATTATTATTATTATTATTATTTTCTTATTATTTTATCTTCAAAATAAATTCAAACTTCCTCCTCCTGATAAGATTCACTCAAACAATCCGATTCTGGGTTGGGTCAATAAAGCTTTTATGGTTCTTTTATGCCAGGAAATTTGTTCATTCTCAAAATTTCATCTTAAAATACTGGAAAGGAAGGATCGCTTGGGAGATGTGTCGATGGTTGTTCGTGGGTGGTAATTTCTAGGGTCACGTGGTGGGTGTGAGGGTGAGTGGATGGACGGATGGACGGACGGATGGAGATTCTTTTCGGGGTTAGGTTGAACCGATGGAGCGATAAGATTTGAATGTTGAATGTTGTATGCAGCAGGACTTTTCAATGATAAACAAGTGATTCATTGAATCTATGATTTTGATTTATGAATTTATGTATTTGTTTCAATTTGTTTCTCCATTCGAGATTTTTTAGTTTTATTTTTCGTACGTTTGAATGTTACGAATAAAATCAATTTGACATTTCATCAGACATCGATTATCAGATACAAAGTCTAACTTTTATTTAATATTAATATATCATTTATTAATAACCCATTCATTCATTCATTCATTCTTCCAAACATTAAGTTATTCACTCAGACACAACATCAATCAATAGCAGAAAATTTTAAAAACTGGTTTTTTTTTCTTTAGAAAGTCGTTTTTAAATGTCACTTAAAGTTGAAATCTTCCACCAAATCCTGAGTTTCACTCCCTTCTAAAACACATCCATTCAAGACATAGTCATTCAACAAACTAGCTCCCATGTCATCCATCCATCCATCTATCCATCCGTCCGTCCGTCCATCCGTCCGCCCGTCCGTCCGTCCATCCGTCCGCCCGTCCGTCCTTCCGTTCATTTTAGGCCAACACCTTAGTTCATCTCAATCAACGAATGGATTTCTTTGGAGCCCATTGAAAAGGAAATAATGTCAAGTACTTTGGAGTTCTCAGGTAATTGCTTCCACTACAGGTAACGAGTTCAAGCGCCAGTTAACTGCCTGACCTTATCTTACTCAATTTTCTCACGTGATACCTTAAGTAAGACACCATTACCACGATCTACATTTGCATGTTTATTAAGAAATAATCCTAAATAAGTAATTAATAAATTGTAATAAGTAATAACTTGGCATTCTCTCTGATGGTTAGTTTTCATCAGATGTATTTAAATCATTAATTTTTTATTGATAATTTTATGAAAGGAAAAATAATTAAACGTTCATCTTGAAATTCACAGGTAAGATTTCAGACGAAAGAGGAGAAATATCTGGCAAGTAAGATAAAAGAAAGATCCATTAATTTCCAGGCAAAAAACAATAAAGGAACGAAAGATAAAAAGATAAAAAAAGATAAAAGAAAAATCTCAAGACAAAGAAGAATCAAGCGGTGCATAGAAAAATAATTCCGCTCCTCGAAAATTATCCGCTTCAGAAGCTGAACCTGTCCGCAAGTCAATTCTTCCGCTAATCTCGGCACAGACGTACAATTCGGCGCTAATTCAATCTTCGATACTCCAACAGCCCATCTTTCGAGTAAAAATTTCTGACTTAACGAATGAATGCTCGTTTGGGGTGAACCCCCAAGGTATGGGGACTTGGGGGACTAATTTAATTTGGGGAAACGCTGTGGGAGAGTTTGGCTTTCCATCGGGGAGACAATGGTGGTGCCCTGTCGGTGTCCGCGGCTGTCTTTGTTTTGTCTTGAGAAGATGAGTTACTGATTTCTGTCTACAGTTTCTATAATTACAGCACTATAAATTTATTTTTACTTCATTATCTTCGCCAACATCCGGTTTGTTGTGTCTTCCATTCTTTGATCCGCAGTCGATTGTAATGTCTCCGTTGTTGTCGTTTTCATTGTCCTATTCTACTTTATTTCCTGGTTTTGTTGGCAATTTTCAAAATGTTTCAATTTCCTAAATCGTGAATTTACTGCTAGGACTGTGGTTGATTGTAAAATATTGCCAGCATTGTAGCCGACTTGAAATGACAACTTTTTTTTGAAATTTTCGAACGCGTTTAATTCGCTTTTTGTTGGAACACTTCCGGTGTCTTTCCGCTCATTTTGGTAGAAATTTATTTCTCCATGGAATAGTTTCATGCCTTTGTGGGGGATTTAATGCGATTTTAAATT
Organism: Hirudinaria manillensis; assembly: GCA_034509925.1. NCBI lineage: Eukaryota > Metazoa > Annelida > Clitellata > Hirudinida > Hirudinidae > Hirudinaria > Hirudinaria manillensis. The sequence continues at coordinate 6,981,498 of CM067533.1, forward strand.
ACCATCCGAGGAGATGAATGATCGAAAATGATCGTAATTCGATGCAAAACAAAATCACGCAAATTCAATTGCAAATAAAACGACTTTGTTAAAGAAATGTTGTTGATTAGTCTTAAAAATTGAAAATAAAAATCGCTTCAAGACAGTCAATCAAACAGTTCTCACCTTCAACGGCTGGATTCTGTTGCAACGCTCGATGTTGTTGATGAGAGGAGTTGTCAACAACAGAAACAGAGACCAGCAACAAGAACAACAACAACAATAGCAACATTAACTGACGACCTGCCATAGTCGCAACAACGTTCAAACCTCAATCCACGGTCATTTAAAAGCGCACGCTCTATTTGACTTTCAACTTAACTAGAATGAATTCTCTTCCAAGTCGATGGCATTGGAATTTCTCGGAGTGAATTCTCGAACAATTCTCTCACCTGTTGGAATCCCCAACACCTGGAAGGTTCTTTTGAGCGCATTAGCGCCAAACGTTGTCTTTTCTGAAGTTTTATTTTCTCGTCCAAGAGGCTTTTGTTTATTTACAGTTCTGTCGTTTATTCGACACTTTCTTTCGATCAACAGAAAGAAAAAAAATCAGTCCTTCCGTCCGTCGACGCAACGTTCCATCCACCCTCACAAGTGGTCAGGAATCTGCCGGAGGCTTGTATTAATCACTCCTCCTCTTAACTTTCACACTATCTCACGCCCCTATACCCCTCTCTCCTTTTCTATCCATATCCCCACCTTGCATTCGTGCCACTCGGTGGATGTATTTCAATGATAACAGAAATTGGTTCTTAACGTTGTGATAACGTCCAGCTAATCAAAAGAATGGATGCTGATTGTTCAAATGAACGACGAGTTTACTAAACAAGAGTTAATAAATAAATAAATAAATAAATAAAATAATTAGCTCATGATTTGTTTTTGTTAGTAATGAAATACAAATCGCCGCTCTTTTATAATTAGTATATAATAGTTTCAGTGTTGGTGTGGCATGCAAGTTCCATCCAAATCATCGCAGACATATTGGAGGAATCGTATTCCTGGGAGACAAATATTTGAAGAGTTTCCTATTCATCTGTCCTCTAATAACCAAGTTAAGGCTTTTCCAAAAAAAAAATGGTAATTTCGAGAATATTCTAAAGAAAATAAAAACCTAAATAAATAAAAAGGAATAAGGAGTGAAAGGTGAAATGAGAATTATTTTTGAGTTCGTATGAATTGATTCCATAATTCCATGCGACGAACTGGAAAACAACAATAGCAATAGAACAAAGACAGTGAGATTTAAATGGCTCATTAATTTAAAATATTATTTTATTTATTTAAAAAATTTTAATAATAAAACGAAAGAAATTAATGCCTTGGAATCATATTAATAAAACTCGTGAAATGATCCTCCTATGAATCATAATAACTGATATGACACCTACCCCATCATCATCGTCGTCGTCGTCGTCATGAACTTTATGACCGTCATCATTATCATCATCAAGAAGCTGGTCGTGTTCGAGTGCAGGGGTTGTGTGGCTTCATATGCGACCATCGCGTGTCCAACTTTCAAGGTAACAACAATTAAGCTAATCGAATGTTGGGGGGATATATAAGATTTCAATGAATTATTGGCTGAGTGAGTGAGTGAGTGAGTGAGTGAGTGAGTGAGTGAGTGAGTGAGTGAGTGAGTGAGTGAGTGAGTGAGTGAGTGAGTGAGTGAGTGAGTGAGTGAGTGAGTGAGTGAGTGAGTGAGTGAGTGAGTGGTGAGTGAGTGAGTGAGTGAGTGAGTGAGTGAGTGAGTGAGTGAGTGAGTGAGTGAGTGAGTGAGTGAGTGAGTGAGTGAGTGAGTGAGTGAGTGAGTGAGTGAGTGAGTGAGTGAGTGAGTGAGTGAGTGAGTGAGTGAGTGAGTGAGTGAGTGAGTGAGTGAGTGAGTGAGTGAGTGAGTGAGTGAGTGAGTGAGTGAGTGAGTGAGTGAGTGAGTGAGTGAGTGAGTGAGTGAGTGAGTGAGTGAGTGAGTGAGTGAGTGAGTGAGTGAGTGAGTGAGTGAGTGAGTGAGTGAGTGAGTGAGTGAGTGAGTGAGTGAGTGAGTGAGTGAGTGAGTGAGTGAGTGAGTGAGTGAGTGAGTGAGTGACTCTTAGTCTAATGCAAGTCGTGATGCATTCGTTGCCAACATCGATTCACTGGAGAATCAGGCACGTTTCAGAAACCAATCACTTAATTAGGACTTTGATGTGGAGTTTATAATTTATTTAAGTAACCTTATGGCGAAAATAATGATGATGGTGATGACGACGACTATGATGCTGCTAGTGCTGATAACGATGATGATTACTTCGCCTATATCATTGAAATCCGATCATATTTTTAATGGAAACACAAAGTTCCTTCAATTCTTCCAGAAAATGAAGTTAATCTATTTTTTGAGAGGAATTCAAAACTTTTTATCTTAGTTCTCGTTCTCATTAAAACCAATCGAGCCAAAAATAATCATTTTAACATGATTTCAAATCTTAATCCGATAATTTTAACTTATTATTTATTTTAATGTTTTTTGTTTGTTAAAATAAGTAAAGTTTAAAATCAGAAAATATTTACTTTATTGCTATGTTTCCAGAAATAAGAATCCATATAAACCGGTGAATACAGACACAGCATACGATGTGACTTGCAACAATACGACAATGCAAAACAAAGGAATGCAACGTCATACAATGCAATAAACAAAACAATCCGATGAAATACAATGGCAGTCCATCGCACAAACACAATAAAGAGACACAAATTTCATCAGTGTTTCTTCCCAGATTCATTGTTGGAAGCACTCTCTTGATCCTAATAAACGTCACATTCAGCTGATCAATCAGGGATCAATATGTCCCTCAGACGCCGGGCTCCCTCCATCCACTCATGTCTCCCCTCCCCCCCCCCCAAACCACCCAAGCCACCCACTCACCCAACGGCTCGCTTGGATGGAAAGAAATGCTGACGATCCATCAAAATAATTCAGCTGATGGCTGCTTATGAAAGCGTATTATAAAATTTTTTTTTTGTAATCCAAAGTTCTTCTGTTCAAATCCTGTTAAAGCCTTCATTTGACCTTGAGTTTATTAAATGTTTATTAATGTTTTATAATAGAGTTAATATTAATTCGTAATTTAATCGAAAATTATATTTTAAATTTATTAATTTTTTAATGAAATTCAGATTAATTTATATTAAAAACTCAAATAATTTGTCTTATTATTCGTATTGTATTGATAAATTATTATTATTATTATTATTATTATTATTACTATTATTATTATTATTATAATTACTATTATTATTATAAATCGAAGTATTGAAAAATTGAAATAAATTTGTTAATTTCTGAGAATACGTGGCATTCCCTGATTGATTGCATTCTTGGAATCATCATCAAAACCATGAATTTATGTCACGTGATATTTTGTTATAATGAATGCATTTAATCTGTTCATCATTAAGCCAGACTAACGACGTCATTAACATAATTTATTACCTAACTTTCATTTCCACGTCATCATCGATGCCAAAAATAAACACAATACGTCGTACATAAATCCGAGGAAACAAGCCGATCAATCCAGATGATGAGAGATTCTCTTTTTTCTTTTTTTCTTTTTTCAATCTCTCTGTCTTCAAATCTTGACCACGTGACTGATTAAGTCAAGACGGATGGGTGGATGGACGGACGGACGAATGGATGGATGGCTGGCTGTTGCAGAAATGGATAGATGGACGGATGGATGAATGGTTCGACAGACGGACGGACGGAAGGATGGATCGAAATCACGCACCCATATGTGAAGGGCGCCAATTAGCTTTGAATCATCATTTGGAGCTTGCAAGTTGTCCACCTTAATGGAAAGATTCGGTTTCCAAAAGTTCAACCGGTGCAGCCTGAAATGAATTGCTGTTCAACAGTTGTTTTCCATGGCGGATGCGATATTTACGGATGATCATCAAGAACGCCGTACAAAGTTACAATGTACTAGTACAAGCATGCATTCAATTACGATGCACGTGATCATCATTATCATCATCATCATCATCGTCGTCGTCATCATCGTCATCATCGTCATCGTCGTCATCGTCGCTGATAGAATAATCACGTTGACACACCTGTGGATATTTCAAATAATATTTTGGAAAAGCATTGAGAAATTAATTATTCATGAAAGCCTTTCGTAAAAAGGCGATTTTATAGTATAATTATATTTACCCTTTTAAGGTCACGAAGCAAATATGATTATAACATAAAATATAACAACATAAATTTGTTGGATATTATTAATGATAAATAATCAAATTATTATTAAATTAAGTAATTATGAAATTGGTATTAATAATTCTTAGAATTACATCATAATTAGAATTAGTAATCCTTAGAATTATGATGCACGTGGTTATCATTATCATCATCATCGTCGTCATGATATACATAAAAATCATATAAATTCTCAAAATTATTTATAAAATATATTATTATAAATAATTAGGAATAATAATAATAATTAAATTATTTTTCTAAATGGAATTTTGTGCATTTAAACTGTTGGAGTATTTTCTTATCATCTTCAGGCTGTGATCGAGTGACTATTCAAGTGTTTCAAACACCTCTGGGAAATTCCGATATGTTTATAAATAGCATTTAATAAGTAAACAAATGTAATTACTTTGTTGTTATTATTATAATTATTATTAATATTTTGTTAGTATTAATTCATTTCAAGCCAAAGCCAGATTTAACTAGAATTAAAATTTAATTCATTTAATTATCTCCGAAAAAAGGTAAAAATAAGCAATTTTTCAGGTTTATTCAATATTTGATTTATATCATTTACCAAAAGTTATTTGCTTATAATTTTGTATTTTATTTAATTCTTAAAAACATTTAATAAAATAATAAGTAATAATATTAATGCTGAATAATGTAATTAATGTTAAATAATATTAAATAATAGTATTAAAAATAATTTAAATTATTAAGATTAAAAAATACGCATTAATGTGTCGTCTGACCTGAAAGTGATGATGGACTAGAAAACATTAAATTAAACGAGTTTCCTGCAATTAATCATTTATTATCATTAATTTAATGGATTTAAAATGTTATTTCGTACTTTTTTGTTTACTTAATTTCTTGGAATTTCTTTTTTAAAAGTGTACTCAATAGCCTTTGGCAGCCTTGGCGCAAAACTGAGGAGAAAAATAATTGTTCGAATGTAATAAATGTAAAATCTTGAAACAATAACAATAATAAAAATTATTGCTATTATTATTATTAATATTAATATTTATTATTATTATTATTATTATTTATTATTATTACTATTAATATTTTTATTATTATTATTATTATTATTATTATTATTATAACATTATGATTTTACTTATTATATATTTACAAATATATAAACTACAAGACATTTCATTGCAAATATCATGTAATAATAACGATAATAATAATAATAACAATAATTCATATAATCATTAAACAATATCAGGAATAAACGATTGTTTTTTTGTAAATATATCATTTGAATATTTAACTTATAATAATTTGTATTAGATTACAGCTTATTTATTTATTTTATTTATTTATTTATTTATTAAATAGCTGATAATTAAACAATTTATTAATTAATTGCGATAATTAAATTCAAGACCTGCGTGTCTTGCACGTAGGTCTGCAGGTAAATGGTGAATCTCAAGTCCAATTATTAATCCATTTTTTTTTTCAGCGGAACGACTGAAGATGAATGAAAAGGAATGAAAGGAAAGAACATCCGACCGGGGAGAGATAAGTGGCTGAGTGAGTGATGGATGGATGGAGCGGATGATGCACTTCCCTGGTTGGGTGGCCGAACTGGTTAATAATTAAGCTGCTTTATGGACACCCATCCGTCATCGGCTTAACGACTTAATTAATTACGATTGCCATTAATTCAATGATAATATTAATTAACTAATATTGATTAATTGAGGACGACGATGATGATGATGATGAATATGACATTACCCATGACGACGACGACGACGACGATGATGATGATGATGAAGACAATTGTATAATAGAGAAGAACCAAAACTATTATTAATGACAGATTATGATTAAGTCTCGTCAATATTTTAATCAAAACTGGTTTTGAATTATTATTTATTTATTTATTTATTTATTTATTTATTTATTTATTTATTCATTTATTTATTTATTTATTTATTTATTTATTTATTTATTTATTTATTTATTTATTTATTTATTTATTTATTTATTTATTTATTTATTTATTTATTTATTTATTTATTTATTTATTTATTTATTTATTTATTTATTTATTTATTTATTTATTTATTTATTTATTTTTATTTATTTATTTATTTATTTATTTATTTATTTATTTATTTATTTATTTATTTATTTATTTATTTATTTATTTATTTATTTCTGGTCCAGTTGTTTCAGGATTAAAATTTAAATCCATTAAAAAATTAAAATTATTGAAATGCGAAGCAATATCTGTACCAATAATAATACCCTGAATACTTCAAAACTTTTAATAAACGATGACGACGACGACGTCGATGAACATTGGCGGATGCTTTGCTTACTTTTGCCGCAATTTTTACTCTCGGTATCCATGGCAACTGGACGTTTACATTGATGATGATGATGATAATGGAAGTGATGATATCCGTGCATCGTCAGACGATGACGACGACGACGACGAGGAGGAGTATGAAGAGGATGAGCGATGTTTACATCGTTTACACTCCAGAACGGTGTGGGTCAGATTCCAAGCAGACGAATAATTGCAGGTCACGTGATCGAGGAAAAGTGGGGAGATGCTGATGGGGAAAAGGAGGGTACGAGTGAATTAAATGAATAAATAAATAAATAATTTCTTTTTTTTTTTTGCTTTTTGAAAATTTCCCGGATTAAACAATTGTTGAATAGTATTTCCCAATTTTGAATTTAAAAGGGAAAATGTTATGAATAAAATAGAGAAAATGTTGTTTATTTCTCCACCATTTTAGTACTCCCGCGATTCAGAGGGAGCAAAGAAATAACACAAGGGTTTCATTAGTTCTTTGGAATAACATCCAGCGTGGGCGATAATTGAGAAGTTGATGGCTGGCAGGCGCCTCGAATCTGGTCGTTTGCAATTTTTTTAATTCTTTGTTTCTTGGCATCGGATATTTTTGTTCTTTGTTTTCGTCCATTTATCGCTCGGTACTTTCTAGACAGACTTGCAGATATTGCATTTCATCAAAATTTTTAATTTATTGCAATGGCTGTGTTATCTTACATCAGAAATAATATCAAATAATATAACATAATAAAAAATATATATGCAAAATGTTACGATGTCATTGAAGTACGTAATATTTTGTAATAATTATATTACGGTAATATCTGCTTATCTTTCGCAATGAAGATTGGTTCGTCCCAAAACAAAGAAATCAAAATCGCAGGTGACGTTAGATTTTTTATAACGATTTATATTCGCATAATAATACTAATTTTTATTTATATATATATTATTGGTCGATTTTTTTATTACATGTAATATTAATAATAACAATAAAATTAAATGTAATTCAATGCATTTAGATGTATATATATATATAATTATGAAATTATAAAATACATCACTGAGGTTCTTGAGAGATCACTCAATATCGCTCGTTGAATCCGAGAAGAAAGGATGGAAGACAAAATGAATGAAAGAAAATGCGATGATGACGTCAGCAGTGCCGTGAAATGCAATTTTATAAACGTCTCGGCCGAAATCTCCGTGCAAATGAAATAAAAACTTTCAAATTTCTGCCCAATTATCGTCCTGTCTCTTCCTCAGACGGATTCAAACAGCGCCCCGCGTGGAGTTCCCGTTTTCCAGTTTTCCAGGTCCCATTCTATCCTTCTCCTCCTCTTCCTCTTCTTCTTCCTCCTCCTCCTCTTCCTCTTCTTCCTCCTCCTCCTCCTCTTCTTCTTCTTCTTCCTCCTCCTCTTCCTCTTCTTCCTCCTCTTCCTTTTCCTCCTTCTCTCATCGTCGTCATTCTTGCAAACACGTCTCGTGTTTTTTTTTATTTATACTGACTTTACCATTTATTCGTTAACTTTCGACATTTTCAGATATTTTTTTTTTAAATTTTATATTTTAATTTTTAATATTTGATATTTAATTTTTAGTTTTCAATTTTTAATTTTTTAAATCAACAAAAGTCATTCGATCTCCATTGTGCTTCCAACCGGAAGTTAACAAAACACGTCTTTACGTGACAACTTCTAATTGGCTGAGAATTTCTCGCAGACAATTACTATGCCTGCTGGATTTTTGGTCGTTTATTAGCTTATCGTTGCTATTTTTTAAAATTAAATTTTCATTAAATTGCTTTAAATAATTGACTAAAAATGTTCTAAGTGGCTCTACAGCGACCTTCAAACCTGATGCACCAAATAGCCTCCTCAACCCACACCTCTGGGGACCAGACCAGGAGCCCTCTAGCCACTCCCAAACCCCAGGTCTAGCATCGACCCGTGCCCACCCAATCCAAGCTACTCTTCGTTCCTTCCTCTCCTTGTTATTTAACGCCTTACAGAAGCAGACCCGTCATAAACTGCATCCTCGGGGGTGGTTTTCTTGCAGCTCAGATGCTGATTCAGCGATCAGAAGTCATTCCTGACTCTCAGAAATCGAAGAAAACTTTATTTCGGTCGTGGATCAAATATTTTGGAATCGTTTCGAAAAGTTGTGTGTTTTTTTTTTTTATAATTTTTTTTGTTGTTTACCAATTTCGTCGGTTATCAGATTCAGACAGGTTGAATCCGTTTTAGTGCTTTGAACAAGTCTTATTATTGTCATTATTATTATTATTATTACCGTTATTATTATTATTATTATTATTATTATTATTATTATTATTATTATTATTATTATTATTATTATTATTATTATTATTATTATTATTATTATTATTATTATTATTATTATTATTATTATTGTTATTATTATTATTATTATTATTATTATTATTATTATTATTATTATTATATTCCAAATGGACTTTGTAAATGATATGTTTTTCTCTTTAATGCGCCGTTTATTTTCTATTATTATTTTTCTAAAATTAATATTTCGTCCTCAAAAAGGTCTACGAACTCTGAAAATTCCGAGTGCTTTAAAAACATTCCTCCAAAAGTAATGCCTAATTTAGAGCCTCTTTTTTCTGTTTTTCATGATATTTTTTCTTTATTTTTTGATTTTTATTTTGTTTTTATTTTTTGATTAATTGAAGAAAAACCAAGTCATGCAAGGAATCAATGAGGACTCATTTCTGGTCAAGAATCCTCATCTGTCAGGTTTCCCGGTGCAGGAACGGAATCTAATTAGTCGTTATTGGTGCTTATTATAAATTAGTTCTTATTATTAATTATCCCATATTATTAATTAGTTTTTATAGGTATTTATTATTAAATTATTATTTATTATTATTGATGCTTATTATTAACTCTAAGAACTTGTCCTAATTGCTGCTGGCTGCCTGCAGCTGTACTTCCTCCTCCTAGTTTTCCTCCTCCTTCTCTTCCTCCTCCTCTTCCTCCTCGTCTTCCTCCTCCTCTTCCCCCTCCCGTATGTTTTTATCTCTCTCTCTCTCTCTCGTTTTTAAAAGTCATTTACGGATGAACGATGGAGTTTGTTTCGGATTTGTGTGTCTTCAATCGTTCTCCAAGACCAATCAATTTTTCCATTTTCAATCACTTTTATTTGCTGATAAGGAGGCGATTTTTATTATTTTTTAATTATTATTATTTTTTTTTTTATTATTCAAAACGTGTCATGATTTAATCTTACGCTGGAAACCACTCCAAGGAAACCAGACACAACAAACACGACAACGAAAATTTAACACAAAAGCCAAAACAAAAACAACAAAAGAAACCTCAACAACCTCAACGACGACAACGACGACAACGACGACAACGACGACGACGACGGCAACATCGTCATCAACAACTCAAAGAAGCACTTCGAAGGAATGAGATTCTCCACGCGATGCCAGTAAAACCAAGAAATTCTCTGAGAAATGAGGAGGTCGTGCAGTGCCAAAGTCACTTCCATGAATCCTTGGAGCCACCACACGTCGGGAAGTTTGCCCGCCTTAATGTGACTTGTTCGTTGGCATTCAAAAGTGATTCAAACAAAAAATTGTTCCTTTTTTTTTTAAATTTTTTTTGCTTAAAAAGCGTTTTTTACGTTTTTTGCGTTTGTTCTTGACAGGAACGAAGAACGATTTGCCAAAAAGATTTTTTTCTGTCTTTTTAATTTTTAAAAATTTTGCAAATTGAAAAATTTATTTTCAGATTGAATTCCTATTTGGTAATCTATTATCGCTCAGTGTTTTACCGAAGAAGAGAAAAATCTTGTCCGACCTTTTCTAGATTTCAAATATCCATCCTTTGATTCATCCTTGCTTTCTCCTCCACTCGGCAATTTCTTCATTCATTCACTCGTTCATCCTTTCGTTCGTTCATTCATTCGTTCGTTCGTTCCGTCCATCCATCTTGTGCAACCCCGTTAAATACTCTTGTTGAAGCATTCAGAGCAGCACTTTAAACTTTTGAACTTTGACCTCAACGCTTGCAACCCCTTTCGTTTCCACAATGAAGAATTTGCAAAATAAAAAAAAAATCAATTTCTCTCCTTTTTGGAAAAAATCCCTGATTTTCTTTTTTGTAACTTTTATTTTTTTATTATCATTTATTATCTTTTATTATCTGCTATTATCATTTCCATGCCTTTGGAAGAATGTGCTTGTGTGTCTTTGTCACTGAATCCAATGGAAAGTTTGAAATTGCTTCGTGGAAACATTGTTGTCGCTGTTGTTGTCGTTGTCGTTGTTGTCGTTGTTGTTGTCGTTGTCGTTGTTGTCGTTGTTGTTGTTGCTACAACACCTAATTGAAGATCATCGACTTTGTTGATGAATTTACTGATAATCAACGCGATAGATAATTATTTAAATATCAAATAAAAATAATATTTATTATTAATAATTATTATTATGGCCATATTGGCAGGTTTATTTAATTTTTAAAACAATTATAATAATGGCACTAAGTAAATACCGAGATGTGATCAGAGCAGATGTTTGCCTCTGAGATCAATTCCTGCCATCTGGTGTCCTTTGTCTCGAACAATCTTCTGGAATCTAATGAGAATCTTCAGTCGACTTTCTGACTAACTTTTTGTTTTTCAATTACAATCGTCTGCTAATTTCGTAAATTTAAGAAGAATTTTATTAATTATGAAATAGAGGAAATACAGGAATAAAAATAAAAAATTTGGAATTACTAGCAAATTTCGTTAAATAATATAAATAAAGAAACTAAAATTCAATTTTTATCGAATTTAAACATTTACGAGGGAAAAAAAACTGTGACCAAAAACCCAGTCAAAACATGGAGTCGTAAGTTACGCAACATCCGGTCAAGATGTTGCAGAGCTGCTGCTGCTGCTGCTGATGATGATGATGATGGCGTTGGCGGTGCTGATGACGATCGTATCTTTATGTCTTGTTTATAGAGCATTCAAGGTGTTCCTGCCAATGACCGGTCATCACGTCAGTCTCTCTTTTTTATTTTCTTCCTCCCCATTTCACAGAACACCCTACCCAGTGGCACCCATCCGATGGAACCCATCTACCCCCCCATCGACCCATCTTATCAGCCACCCACCCATCCATATCCCTTCCACCCCCCCCCCCCAAAAAAAAAAGTACACAAACCAACAGCCAGCCTTCAATCCTCCAATCCGAGATTCACCAACGAGAAAATCTAAATTTAAAGTTTGGTTTTGTTTCGCGAAAGGAAATTACTTTCCAATTGATTCTTTCTCCGCCAGATAATCTTCAGTTGCATCAATTCATTCATTCATTCATTCATGCGTTCATTCATTCATAAACTTCAGTTGCATCAATTTATTCATTCGTTCATTCACTCATTCATTGTTACTCACGCGTCTGAATGCGCGGATAATCGTATTTATTATTAAATTATAACGCCATCTATTTTGAATCGTTTAGTTTCTTTGTTCTCTTTTCTTCATCATCATCGTCGTCATCATCATCATCACCACGATCATCATCATAATCATTATCTTCAACATCAATCATTTCACCACCAACCACTGATATCAATCACATTATCGGACAACAGCATCTTCATTAGGAACATCACCCGGTTGACGCCTAGAAATGCATCCAGATGAAATCATCTGCAGTAATTCCAGCTCCACGAGCATCCAGAAACCTCATCCGCCTGGATAATTCCCGCCAACAGGTGGTTAAAAGAGAAAGAACCTGAAAGGTAAACAACGATCTGAAGTCAAAACAATCCGCTTGAAGAAGTGAAGCTGGTGAGAGGTGAGAGCCGTCAATCAACTAGTCAATCAGCCAGTCAATCAACCAGTCAGTCAATTAGTAAACCAATCAGTTAACCTTTCAATCATTCAATCATCTAACTCTTAGTTGTCGTTATCGTTTAATTATTTCACATTTATCGATTCACTTTTCTCAAAAATTATTCGATTAAAGCTATTATTAAATTGTTTTAAATGTCTCAATCAAGAGCGACCAATCAATCGTCCGCACAATCAATCATCAGGATTGGAATCAATCAAGTGCCTTGCGCAGTCATAAAATAATTGTCAATTCTTCGAAACATTACCTCCGGTGACAGTTTAAATATGAGAACGATAACTTTCGCTTTCACGAACAGCCGAATTCTTTTCATCATCATCATCGTCGTCGACGTCTCCATAACCATCACCATCATCATCACCCCAATCATCACTATCTCCATCATCATCTTCATCGTCATCATCATCGTCGTCGTCGTCGTCATCTTCATCATCAGGCGCTAAGGCAGTACTTCCAGTCTTCGGCAGTGAATGAATCGCTTGTCTCCTTTCGATTGGATGACTTCGGAGATAAATTTCTGTAATACAGGAAGGAATTTTTGAAGAACATTTGAAGGGCTTTTGAAGGGTTTTTGAAGGACTCATTAAGAACCGCCTCCGAGCAGACGTCATTTTATCGATTTGAATCTGTGATGGGGGCCGTAATCTTTCAGTCAGCTGATTACAACTCGAGATCTGATTGGATGCGAGTGGACAGAAACAGAGGATAACTAAGCGTTATTTCTTTATCGTGGTTCCTTTAAACTTCTCTCCATCTGAATAAAATATAATTATAAATAAAATACAAAAAAAAAGATGCATTTGAAATTTTTCAACACCCAAACGAAAACAAAGCGAATGACTTGTTTCTGAGAAAACATTTGTCCAAGGCCTCATCGAATCTATAAGAAGGAATAAAAAAAATAATAACAATAATAATAATAATAATAATAAATAAAAATATTTAAAATAATGGCAATTTATTTTCAATTTAAAAAAGGAGATAAAAGCATTTCTCCGAAGTCAAAAGAAGAAGAAAAAGATAGAAAAAGTTTTAAATTTCATTCCACAGAAAAGTAAAATAACTGATAACTTAAAAAAAAGTGTCAACTCGAATGCCCGGGATATTCGGGGCCTGGTTGGGACATGATATCGAAGAGAATGTGTATCAATTCAATTGAAATATCCTCTCAAATTTGTTGACGCTCGGACACGAAAAAGAATGAAGACCCTCGTAAATTATCGTTTCTCTCTTTTTACCGACGCTAAAGCACATCACATCAGTCGATAAACTTTCATTCTTCCTTTCAATTCGTCCCTCTATCACCCCACCCCCATCCATCCCTCCGTCCGTTGTCTGTCCGCCCGTCCTTACTTCTATTCTGGAAAGTGTCAAGCCACAGGTTCGAATCCGGACACGTCAGAATGCGGGAGATTCATGACCCGAGTGGTGTTCAAGGGGTTGTTCTCGGGTTTGGAAAATGACTTTAGGACTGATTAATGAACGTGTTTCGTGATATAATCAATTCGCAGGGGTAAAATATGGGCCCATAGTCGACAGCTCCCATAGCTCAAATTTGAATGAAACTGGAATCTTTTATGCGAACCCTATGAGCCGAGATAGGTCGAGGATCATCCGTTATCCCGCCTCGTGACGATCCATTCTAAGCTCCATCCACCCATCTGTCTGTCCGTCTATCCAACCTGTCTTTTATCCACCCATGTATCATCTCATTCATCATTCAAAGTAATCAATTCATTCATTCGTACTGTTAGCTCGTTAAGCTTCTAAACTCGGATATTAACCACTACACAGATGGAATAACTACCAGGGCACTTTCAGAACAAAGTATCTTCAAAGTATTCACCCAGTAAAGAAAAAGCACCCAAGGCACAAGCAAACACCTGCTTTCAAAAACAATTACAAATTACCTTCACAACCGTCGTTGCTGTATTGCAACATAAGTACAGGAAGAAGAACAAAACCTATCCTTCCACGTGGAAATGTTCCAGGTGAACCCCAACAACGCAAGGAGCGGCATTGACCCGTTTAAGAAGATAAACGAAAGAAGAGAAGAAGCATAAATCACATCAGTGCTGCTGAGACCAATCATAATATTTCTGCATCTCCCAGATCATCGTGCCATCACTCAATTGCTAACGCTTTTTAAACGTGTTTGGTTTTTTTTGTTTGTTTTTGTTTTCCCAGACAATCCTTTTGTATTTATTTCCAGAGATAATATTTGGCTTTATTTATTTATTTTGATATTTCCAAACAATGGCGGCGAACATGATACCAAAAAGGCTGTAGAGATTCCAAGCTAATTTTTGCCAAAAGCCCCCAAACTAAGAAAAACACTTCATGAATTGTTTTCGCTAAAACCTTACAAAATATTATTTTAGTGCAGAATTCCTCTCAAAAATCTAAAGAATAGAAAGTTGACTTAAAATTGATGAGGTTAATCATCGATTATTAATATATTACCCTACTTAGTTAGTCATAATTTATATTATCTTAAGAAATTATTCCAAAACGACGTGGTCGTCAGAGCACCAAAGATGCAATACCCTTCCCAGCAATCCTACCTTAGTTTCATCTTTACACGTTCACCAACAAAAAACACCCGAGGGAAATGTTACTGTCATCAATGACTCGGGAACCTGATATCCCGTTCGAACAAAAACCTCACAAGATGGCGTCCTTCACAGTTGATAGTTGACTTTGGCTCTTGAAATTCTTCAAAAATCATTCATAAAGACTAATACAAGACCGATGGAAAGACCGAGAAAATTCGTCGGAAAAAAAAAAGAAAGAAAAAACATTTTGACGAGAGTTCATCATTCGATGCGATGACTAGTCTGACTCGAAGGATGAACGTGGTTTCAAAGATCCTAGCAAATGGATAGTTGGCCTCAAAAGTCGTTCCTAATTTTAATATTCATCAGCAGCTCATGCAGGTAGATTCGTTTATAAATATGGGTAACTCAGAATGACGACGATAATAATGATGACGACGACGACGACGATGCCGGTGGTAACAGATAACAACGCACAGCCAACAACAGAAAGCATCTTGGGAAGCCAATCGTTGGAAATTGAAACAAAAGGAAGCTATTTCCAGGTGTTGCCAACAGGTAACCTCCAATCTCGATGGTGACAGGTGACGAACGATCTATTGCAGAGGTACGGAAAAACAAAACCGACGTGGCCAAAATACGACGACGTGGGACTCTCAAAAGTCGAAAACTGCCGGGCTAAGCCTATTCGGAAGGGGGAGGGGATAGTGAAGTGATGATGAAGAAGAAGAAGACGATGACTGAAGATTATGATGATGATGATGATGACAATGATTCAAATCACAGGTATTTCGAGTGGCAAAGCATTTCAGCTGACGACGCTTTTTGATTGAAAACCAATCGACTTCCGAGTAAAAAAGCGTCGCGGAATGTATGACGTCGACGTCAATCGTTCTGTAAACGGTGCAAAATTAAAAAACTTTAAAATCGTTAATTAAAAAATTCGATCGAAATGCGAGCAGAACGAAAGAAGCGGCAACGAAGGAAGAATAAAAACGGAATTTAAAAAAAAAACCATAACGACTCGATTGCAAATGTTTATTACAATCATCATGATGAAGACGACGACGAGGAGGAGTATGATGATGATGATGATGATGATGATTTCAAGGTGCATGACTGAGGACAAGTAGGAACAACAAAAAACAAAAACTCTTCATCGACAGAAAGAACGAACCAACGAACGTACGAATGAATGACAAAAGTAGTCCAAAGATGTGCTCGGAATAACTTGCGGAAATTCAAACCTCAGGATTTGTGAAACCTACAATATTTATTTATTTATTTATAATATTACAATTTAAAATTTGTTTGATATCGTAATAAATATAAATAATTAACAATATTAGCTGACTAATAAATTGATAATTTTATTTATTACAACCTGATAATTAAATGAATACTTTAAAAAGCCATTGAAAAACAATGATTCAAACATCATCGACTGTTATTTGGACTTTAAAGAAGCAAGATGAGTGCATCAAGTTTACAATGAATAACTCATTTGATGTTCACTCACTCACTCACTCACTCACTCACTCACTCACTCATTCATTCATTCATTCATTCATTCATTCATTCATTCATTCATTCATTCATTCATTCATTCATTCATTCATTCATTCATTCATTCATTCATTCAGTGGTGAAACCTACGTAGGAATTCCTACAACTGTAACTAGTAACTAGGCTATCATTCTAACAACAACAACAACAACCACAATAACAACTCATCACCTCGTAAACTGCCTGCTCTCCTCATGGACGCACATTTCCGAACTCTTGAATTCATTCAACTCTTGCCTAATTGCTGCCTGTAATAATAATAATAATAATAATAATAATAATAATAATAATAATAATAGTAATAATAATAAATTATTCCTTAAGTCTACTTCAGTAGCAATAATGTCAATATAATTGCAAATGTTAAGTACTAAAATATCGATGCAATAACAATTCATTAACAATCACCTTTAATAATTTAACTAGTTTTTAATATTTAGAAACTTTACCAGATCTGCTTAAACACAGAATAATATGTAAATAATTATTAAATAGAAGAAACATGTGAACAAATGAAATAAAATAAAGTAAAATAGCTACGATGCAATAAACAGCGTAATTATAAATATTAATCAAAATAATTATAATAAATAATAAGTTAACCTTGTCCCTCATGGACAGCTTCGTCCAAGGTTTGTCCGCCCTCCTGTCGTAGTTTTCCACTTCGGTGACTTCAACGTAATCTGAAAACTTGATGATCTTTTTCTCCTTCAACTCCCTCACCGAAGGCCTTGAACTTAACTGGAAAACGTATAAAATTATTTAACATATAAATAAGTAATGGCTGTTTTATACAATAACATAGCAAACATAATAATAATAATAATAATAATAATGATAATAATAATGAAAATGATAATAACAATAATAATAATAAGAAGAAGAAGAAGAATGATGATGATGATAATAATAATAATAATAATAATAATAATAATAATAATAATAATAATAATAATAATAATAATGATATTATAAATAATATTGTGATGTTGAGGACTATGATGTCCTCAAAATACAATCAAAACGACTGACTTTCCTAACAAGCGTCCTCTTCTTTTCTTCTCGTTCTCGACTCAACTCGTCTGACGACTGAGCTGGTGGGGGGGGGAGTGAGGGTGAGAATTAATTATTAATCAATTAATTAATAATTAATTATATGTTAATTGCTATAGAAACCAAAATATCGGCTCCCGTGACATAGTAGTTTTGAAGCAAAGTCATCGTCAAAAGGACATCACTCGGGAGTTACTCAAACTTATTATATTTATTTATTAGGTTATTTTATTTAAAAATCTAAAATTTAAATAACCAAGGTCATAAACCAACTCAATAATATGTGTTTTTCTTCCAATTCTGCAGATGTTGGCCTCAAATTCAACCTCCTGATTGAATAAAAATTAAAATAAAATAAAAAATATAAATGGTAAAAATTTGAAAATAAATATTTTACCATGAAATTATGCTTTCAATTGATCAATGAATCAATCAACCAATCAGTTAATCATCAACCTATCAATTTCATATCTGGTTTCATTGTTTACCTAAATCAATCGATCAATCAATCAATCTTATATTTACCTGGTGAGGTCGATCAATCAGTCAATAAATCAATCAATCAACCCATTGATCTCATATTTACCTGGTGAGGTGGTTCCCTATCCATATCCAATCCTCATAGAGGTCCTTGCTGTCCTTGATCCTGAAGATTTTGCTGGGATCAATGGCGTCTGCCTTTGAGTTGACAAACAACTGTGACAGTTCCTTGTTCAGTTGTTGGTTCACTGGTTTTGAAGAATTGTTGAGATGATTTCAATCAATCAATCAATCAATCAATCAACCAATCAATCAATTCCATCAATCTTTTTCAATTCGATTTAATTTCAAATTAATTATTTGCAAAAGTTATTAAACAAGTAAGTTTAGTTTAATAGCAAAGAAGTTGTTTAACAATGACTCATATAAATCTATCCACTTTAGAATAGAATCATATATAATTTTCACATAACTTTACAACTTATTTGTGAACTTTTACTCAATAATAATAATAACATTAATAGAATAATATCAAAAATAATAATAATAATAATAATAATAATCAAACTTTTCTCTTTGAGTTCATTTTCAAGTGAAACAGTAAGCAAAAGTCAGATGATGATCCAATGAAATAACATTTAAATGTCAAAATTACTTTTCTGATAATTCAGTTGACCTTCAATGCTCTCGTAATCTGAACTTTGACCTTCTGCGTTGCCTCTGGCGATGCCGTGCAAGCTGTCGAAACACAATCGATGATGGACTCTAGTCAATTTCTTTGATTAAAAATTTAAAAAAAATTAAAAAATGACAATCTGATAGCAGAATTAAAGGATAAGTAAACATTTTATCATGAAATTATGCAATCACTGACAGATAGGTCAATCAACCAACCAACCAACCAATCAATCAATCAACCAACCAACCAATCCATCAATTCTCATATTTACACTCAGTCAAGTAATAACCAACGAGGCGATGCAAGGCTGAAACTTATTATTTATGCCTAAATTATTTAAATTTCATCATCTGACTTACAATCATAATAGACACACAATCCGTCTGATTGCAAAAACTAACTACGGCTTGCTGGAGGGATCCAGGATGGGGATCCTGGACTTGTTGGTCCTAGATCCGTGATGGAAAGAGGTTCGTCCGCAACCGACAGGGGAGCCGTGGATCGGGGAATTCGAAGAGGAGGGGGAGTGGAGGTGGGGTCGACCGGTGGGCGGAATGTTGCTCAACAACTTCTCTTCCAGGACTTGCTGGAACTGCTTGAGATTCCTTGACTTCAGGTGACGACTCGAGCCGGCGTAGTCGTCGACGTCTTCCGACTCCAAGTTCATCAGCTTGTTGAAGAGCTGCTGTTGTTGTTGCAAGTGTTGCAGATGGTTCTGCTGAGAAGGACTCCTGAAAGAAGAAGAGACGGACTTCTTCGGTTGTTGTTGTTGGTGCTGTTGTTGTTGCTGTTGTTGATGTTGTTGCTGGTGGAGGTTCTGTGGAAGTCTGTAGGTCGTGCTCTGGAGTTGGTGCTGATGATCGGATGGAAGCTTCGAAGTCAACGTCGGAAGAGGTTTCACCAATCCTGGAACTGAATGCAACGACGCAACTCGGTTATTTTGAAAATTGTTTTTGAAAGATGACTGTAAATAACTTAAATTGTAAATGAATAAATAAATAAATAAAGTGGATACCCTTCAAATGTCCATGCAAAATAAATTGGTGTCTGTCTCTGTTTTATAGGACATTTCTTGCGATTAAAAAAAAATGGATAAAAATGTCGCTATTTCATGAAATTTAAGAGTGCCTTTGAAATTGGATCATGCTGTAATGATGAACAATGTTCAAGTATTACACCTCTTCAAAGTAAATAAATCTTTAATAATTGTTTGTGAATGTAATAAATTCTAAATGAAATGAATATTGAAATTTTCATTTAAATATTTTAATTTCAATTCATCAGATCTTGAATAATAAGAAAGCATTAATATTATATTTGGCCATAAAAATAATATGATCAGAGTCATTCCCCCTTTTACATGAATGCTTGTAAAATTCAATTTATCTTATTTACTATCATTGCAAATTTCTAAATAATATATTTCTCAATATGTCTTTAAAATGTAAATTTAAAGTTTAAATGATTGTAAATCATATTTTTAAGATCTAATTTTCCTTCAAAAATTGTTCATCAATGTTTTTCTTTTCATTAAAAAAATAAATAAATCATGCATTGTAGGCTATTCTTAAGTAGGACTATCTCCTATCATCTGTGCCTAAGAACAAACAAACAAATAATTTCATGTTTACATTGTCTTCTAACTTTGATAAGTGCTCATTAAAAGCTAATTTCATCAAATCAACACAACAACTAAACTAAAATTAATTAACAAATATTTAATAAGTAATTTTAATATTATTAATTAACAAATTCCCAAATCTTTCAGCTCAATATTAATTTAATATTGAGTTTAAAATAAAAAGTGATTAGAAACATTTGAGACCAAACCATTCAAAACCCAAAACCTATGAATAACATCCCAGCAGAGTCAAATGTCAATAAATGATGCTTTGAAGAACATTCACAATTTATTTGCAAGAATCATAACAGAAGTTAAATAAGTTGATTTCATCTTAGAAGATGAGCTTCATATTTATAAATGATCACCTTGGATGCTGATGAGGGGAACATAAATATTCATCAGTCTCATTAAAATTACTTGAAATTCACTTACTATGATAGTTTTTTTTATAAATCTTATTATTAACGTAATTTTTCAAACTAAATTCTGTTAATATTCCGACAAAAATTTAAATTATTCAAATCATTTGCTTCACAATGTTAAGTAAATGTCCTTATTGGTCCCCTTAGTTTGACAACCTTTCAAGGTGGTTAGTAAACAGAATATTTGCTTTGATGACAATGGAATTCAATCTTACAAAATCAGACTCTAGTTTGACTTCAGTTAATATTAACTTAGTAAAAATTATTATACAGATTAAGATTATGTAATATTAATAACAAATAATTAGAATATAATTCATGGGTTTTCAATGAGATCCCTGAATAAAAATCAGCAAATCAAAAGATTAATCAAAAGATTCCTGTTACATAATTCCTGTTAAGTGGATGAAATGCTCTGGGCTCATGAATCACTTTGTTCTCAAATGAGTTTGAACATTTTTCAAGCAGCCAAACAAAAACTTACATGTTTTGCCCTGAAATGAAATATCCTTATAGCCTGATGGTCTGAGAAAACTTGTAGAAACGACAGAGTTTTTCCTCAACTTCTGGAATTCCTTGGCATCATTTTTCTTTCCACTTGGAAATTGAGAAATCTTCTTGGCAAGATCCTCGTGCGAACAAGTCTTCTTAGCGAATTTTCCCAGATTTGACATATAAGAAGTCTTGCCAACAACCGAGGTGTGACTCTTGCTCGATCCAATAACTGACCAATAAAATTTTAATCTTAGAATTTCCATTTATTACAAGTTAAATGCAATGGCAATCGCAATCAATTGCAACTGACGGCTGAAAATGAAAGTGGCAGTTCACCTTGCTTTGTTTCCATAGTTTTCCGATCAGAAAAGAAGCTTATAGTTTCAGTACTGGCTCCTTATTTCAATATAAATGACATTGGTGCAAGGCAGTCATTTGAGTCAGACCTCATAGTGCGACTAGATGCACCAATGCCACGTTTGAAATTAATCTCAGCATTTAGTTTGCAGATTTAATAAAATCATGATTTCAACTTTCGAAACATCATCGCACGTCAAGTGGCCGCCTCGATAGTGTTCATGTTTATCATATTATTCAGGGTACCATTGGTTAAAAATAGTTTTTATATAATTCAAGAGATGCTCGTTTTGTATTTTGAATTTTTATTTTTGACACCAGTGTATTTTAAAATTTAGTTTTTTCATTATTTAAATGATTACCGCAATATGTACGCTCTGAGTCACTAATTTAGATCCACTATAACCGCAATACCTCTCTTAGTAAAACTATTTTTTCATTTAACGTCAATTTTTATAATTATAAGTTGTATAAATTTTAATTTGTCATAAGTTATTTGGTGATCATCTTTTCTGGTGACTTCATTGTCAATATATTTGTTCGATAGCAGCCTCCCCCAACGAAATATCCGTTATTTTAGAAACATCATTTGCGCTCAAAAATGAATTAACCTTGGCCCACAGAATAGATAAAAATCAATGCCATGATGATTAATATTTATTGTTGTACAATGTATATATCTGCATGATAATTCAAATTTTTATCTTTTAAAATAATAATCAGTAAATATTCAAGCATTTCGTAAAAAAAAAGAATCGTCTATCGATATTGTATATTGGAATAAATATCGTAAATTATTCCAGAAGCAAACAATAATTTGAATCGTAAATGCTAATATTATTACCCATAATATTTAAATATTTATACAAGTGGCAAATAGCAAAGGCAGCATTAATCAGCACGATTAAATATTGAAGTTTTAAACGTTGCTTTGCTTATATTAAGCATGAGGCAATGTTGACATAAGCGATCCCGAAGACAAGCCTCAAAGATATTTTGGGCTGTATTAGGTCTTGGGAGTTTCGGATTTTTGGCGATCATCAAGGGCTAAACGGATCTCGTCAATTATTTTCCAATTTT
This sequence comes from Hirudinaria manillensis, assembly GCA_034509925.1. Taxonomy (NCBI): domain Eukaryota; kingdom Metazoa; phylum Annelida; class Clitellata; order Hirudinida; family Hirudinidae; genus Hirudinaria; species Hirudinaria manillensis. The sequence goes on from CM067533.1 coordinate 7,004,301, forward strand.
TTGCCTGATTAAAGTGGCATCTTATTCTCATTTAGTCTAGCCGGCCATATGGACTTGTAGACAAATTAAATCCTGGCATAGTCAATAATGGATATCCTAGAAATTGATACTTTTACGGCGTTTTTATTTGCCGCAGTCGGGGCAACAGCCGCTTATTTGCTTAATCTTCACAATAAATCCGAAGTACCCAAACTTGTTTATTCACCGTCTAAATTCAACGAAGAAATTTTGACCTACTGCGATTTGCTGACCAAAGAGTGGGTTAATTTTTGATCAATTGGATTAAGATTACCTAAGACGTCTGATAACATACAACGAAGGTTTGTAGACAAATGATTCGACCTTAGCTTATTATTTCATTCAGATATGTTCCAACTTTACTGTGGGGAAAAAGTGGTCATGTCCAGACTATTTTGTATGGAAAAATGGGCAGAGTCAATTCTCCATTTCCTCGGGGTGACAGACATTCGATAATAATGAATGATGGCGCCACCATGACCTTTGACATCTTCAAGCCTCTTTCAGAAACAGGTGAATTTTTACTAAAATAATTTCCATCATTTAACTTATAAATCTTTATATTAATTAATTCTTTTCATATTATTCATTTTAAAATTATTTATTTTGACAATTGCAGACAAGAACTGCATTTTAATGGTTTGTCCTGGAATTGCCAACAGCAGTGAGAGTGTTTACATTAGGACTTACATTGATTATGCCCAAAGGCAGGGGTACACACTGGCCGTACTGAACCACCTCGGTGCTGTCAAGAGCATAACCTTGACTTCCCCAAGGCTCTATACCTATGGTATGGCTCTTATTTATGATGATTTTTTTAAATATTTAATTATTAATTGTAAAAAAATGCTTTTTTAATTCGAGATTAGTCTGCTTAGGATTGAATTTGTTTTGGAGTTCAAAAAGATTTAATTACATGGTGCTCTTGAATTTTTGGAGTTTGATGTGATTATGTGACTATTATAGCTAGTATTTTTGCTACTAATTCAGAGCTTGGTTTGAAATTATATCTAAGGAGCTCTGCTGTGTGATGTTGTGAAAAAATAACAAACAAAAACAGAATTTGTCATATCCATGGTCAAGGCAAAGTGGTTTTAATTAATTTATTGAAATTTAAAAAAAAAATCCAATGAATACTCCAATGAAAGTACATTTAAGACAAGAATAATAATTATTATTATAACCTATTAGCACTTGATTTTCTAAAAATTTAAATTATTCTTGTCTTGAAGAATAATATGACAGTTAATCCTAGATTATTTTATTGAAATCATTTTAAAGATATTTGTACAGCTTCAGAGAAAAAAAAAACTTTAAGAAATGGATTTCAAGAAGACAAACAAAGGATCGTGGAATGAATCCGTATTTATCCGCATTTACACCTGAAAATTAATTCACCTGTTGTTTAAAGCATTGATTTCCACTCAAAACATGTGAATTAAAATTGAATTAAATTACATTATAACGTAAATTACGTTATTTGGGAAAAATTATGTTAAGTTAATTGATATTAAATATAATAACATATTTAGCATAATTCTTTATGATAATAATAATCATCATAACATAATAATAATATAATGTAATAACAATATAATATAATAATAATGATGATGATGATACTACTGCTAATAATAATGATGATAATAATAATAATAATAATAATAGGAGCATCATCACAAATGTGCCTCTGGAGTAGATTTCCAAATGATTAGCAATTATTTGGTTGTCATTCTGAGTAATGGTTGATGCTAATTAAACAAAAAGTTGTAAGCAATGTCGTAGCAAACAACGAGTTTAAGAATATTTTTATTATTTTATTATTTTCTTACATTAAATTGATAATTATTTATTAACATAATTATTAAAATGAAATGTTTTGAAAAGATTTCATGGAGCGTATAACGTATTACAGATAAAATATTAACCATTTATCGTTCATAATCGTTAGTAATCTTATTACGCATCTCGTAACGAGATAAATACAATTATAAACAAAGTCTCCGACCAATTTCCAGGTGACACGGATGAGTACAACCTGATGGTGAAGGAGGTGGATAGGATGTTCCCCACTCATCTCTTCATAGCTGTGGGGTTCAGTTTGGGTGCCAACGTGATCGTCAAGTATTTGGGGGAGGAGCCTGCGAGGCAAAAGAGGTTCATTGGTGCGATATCATCTTGCCAAGGGTACGATATACTCAGGTGAGAGTCATTAATAATCATAATAATGAATGAATGAATAATTAATTAATTAATTAATTAATAATAAACCCATCATTGGCTTAATGAAGATAATATTATAATAACAAGTTCTCACTACTCAGTTTATTTCTTATTATAACTCGTTCTAGAAATCTTATTGTAATTGGTTGATCAAAGTGATCAGAATCATTATTATTACCATCATCATCATCATCATCATCATAATTACTTTGTTGTTGTTGTCATTGTTGCTGTCATACTTTATGCAAATTGCTCATTTTCCAGTACTTTTAGATGGAGTACTTCAACAACTCTTTGCAACAGCAGCAACTGTGCTGCTCAGTCATGATTACTTAATTACTTATTAATTATTCATTCATTCGTCCATTCATCCATTCATTCGTTCATTAGTAATGCAGCAGAAAGTGTTGCAGATCTTGTCCTCAATTGAACAAGCCAATTTGAGATTCTGTTCTATCGATTCAGAGTTAATCACATTATCATTCGCTTTCATCTGTTCTTCATTTTCTGTCGTTCTAATTAATTACTTGATTCCTTTATCATAATATCAGTTAATTAATTGCATTTATGTGTGACATTTGCTTTTTTTTGTGCATAAGTAATTGATTTGAGTCCTGGCACCTGAGTCCATTGATGCATTTGGGGATGCATTGAAGCCTTTAGTGATTCTTGCTTTAATTTGATAAACACACTTTGACTAAATAAGGGAGGTGATAGATAGAATACATGATATATAAAGATAATGATAATGATAGATAACAATAGATATAGTACAAAAGACTAAGGTGACAATGATAATGATGATGCTGAACTTCAACAAATGATGATAATGATATCATACTGTATCATCTTCTTCCTCCACCGTGCAGCCTGTATCCAATGATGACAGACTGGAGGCAACTTCGGAGGATCTATATCTATGCCATGACCAGGCACCAGCAGGGCATCCTCAGGAGATGCCAGAACGTCCTGTTCAGTCAAGAGGCAGAGAAAAAGTACGGAAAGTTTGACCTGAAGGCCCTGATGAGGGCAACGACCCTTCACCAAATCGATGAACTCTACAGTCACAGGAGGGCAGGGTTCAAGACCTGCGAGGAGTACTACAAGTGGGCGAGCTCCGCCTCCTATATCGATCAGGTCAGAATTCTTTGATTGATTCGATTGGCATCAACCAATCAATCAATCGGTCGCATTGCATTGGGTCCTCATTTTAATTGCGTGGGATTTTAGATGTTTCAAGGTTTTCTATGAAGTTATTTGTAAGCCTAAGAACTTTCTGGTAATTGATATTATTGATTATTATATTATTATTATAATAGCAATTATTGATTAGTCTGATGGTGATGATAGTGATCGTCGAGCAAAGGAATACCTGAAAATTTGCCACAAATCGCACTCATTAAAATAATGCCTGGCGGTGGTGGCATTAAAACCAATGCATTGATGTTGCTTCCTGCGACTAATTTGTGATGTAATTTTGTGCAGTTTTGATTTTTTTTTAAATATTGTTTTCTTTACGTTCATCTGACCTCTGAACAACAAAAGTGTTGCAGTATTTTTTTATATTGTCATTGTTGCTTTAAAGCTTTTTAAAGACCAGGTTGTTGTCATTGTTATTGTTATTATTATTATTATTATTATTATTATTATTGTTATTATTATTAATGTTATTATTTTGTTTTTTCTGATGTTAACCAAGGTTATGTAGATTGCACACAGCCGGTTTTCCTGTGAATCCTACTCTGCTTGTCATTATGTTCCCAATTGGGTGATAAATATCCAAAATTTTAGAATAAGAAGCTAAAAAAATGTTTTTAAATGACATTTTAATTCAACGTGGCGTGGATGCGTGCGCCTCCTTTTTTCAGGTGAAGATTCCGATGTTGCTGTTGAACGCGGCGGACGACCCCATCGTGCCCGAGGACGTCCTCGGGATTCCGAGGAGAGTTGCAAGTGAGTGGGGAGTACAGGTGGGGAGGACAGGTGTGCGAGGGATTCGATTGATTTTTGAAGATCGCTTGGATGCGTCTGATGAATGAACGGCCCGACCTGCAAGTGCTTGTTATTCTGCGGACTTAATGAATGATCCTAAAGAGCATTGTTAATTACATTGAATGGATTTCAAATGATTCACAAAGTTAATTATGGCTTAAGAACATCGTGGTATGTTGTGTGTTGTGATATTTAGAAATATTTAGTAGCACATGTTGTACTATCATGAACCCAATGTTGTTGGTGGTGGTGGTGATGATTGATAATGATGGTGAAGATATGCACACCTAGCCTTGGAATTGATAAGATTATCTACTGTTTATTACTTATTTATTTGCAATAATAATTTATTTATTTATTTCCGGCAATTAATTGTTGTAAATTAATTCACAAAAGTTGAATTTGTGGGTCGCGAAGCAAGTACAATTTCTATGAGCTCGGCATACTTTTTGACCTACCAACAGTTTTCAATACCTGACGCACACATGGTGATGATGATGATGGTGATTTATGCTTAAGTGATGAATAAACACGTGGCCACATGTGGTTCAGTTCATATCTAGTCCAAAGGATTTTCTTTTTAATCTGATTACAATGTGTATGATGATGATGATTATGATGATGATTAATGTTATTATTGTTATTATTACTAACCTGGTAAGAAAGGCGATGACGTATGGAATGGTTTTATGTTTTACGTTAGAAATCAGTTGATGATGATGATGATGAAGAAGCTTGCTGTTGGTAACTGATTAACTAATTATAATTAAACCAATCGATCCCGACAGGCGAGCACCACAACGTCATATTTGCCCTGACGGCCCACGGGGGCCACTTGGGTTACTTCGAGGGTGGCATCATCGTCCCCAACACCGTCACCTGGCTGGACAAGGTCGTCATCTCGTACAGCGACGCCCTGCTCAGGGTCATTTCGCCGTCGTTAGTGGCCAGCATGGGAATTGACCCCGATCAGGGGTAGTTTCGTTCTTTAGGTCAAAGTTCGGTTGAATGTTCGTAGGTTCTTTAAAGAATTTTTTTTTCTAAAGGACTCCAAAAAAATTGTTGATGGTTTTTGTTTTGTTTTTTTTTGTTTTTTTTTTAAATTTAAATTGTAATTGTTAACAAATGTTTAAGAAAGGTTTGTGAGTTTTGAAAAGCTTTAACGGTTCTTTTTATTTACTCTTTATTGTCATACGATGATGATGATGATGATGATGGTCTTGATGATGATGATGATGATGATGGTGATAATTATGATGATGATAATGATGATGTCGTTGATGTTGTATGGCATACAAATGTCGAAAAACACTTCTGGAGTCATTGGAGTTATAATCTCCGTTAAGGATTTGTATCACTTTCCAGTTTTGAAATGGTTCCATTAACTCTTTTTTAGGTTCATTACGTGCCAGTGGATGTCACTCTTTTCTGTAAAATTGAAATTAATGTTTATAAATAATCAAAGTCATATTAGTTAATAATTATTATTATTATTATATTATTATTATTATTATTAAAATTATTATTAGTAGTAGTAGCAGTTAATATTAATTGTTATTGTTATTATTGTTGCTGTAGGTTATAATTTTGTCAATTTGAAATGTTTTTAGTGAATTCTTATTAAGAATGAGTCACAGAATAATAATATTTCAGTAATATGTTTTAATATTTTCATGATTTATCGTCATTATTATTGGAAGAGAATGCAGACATTTATTTGATTTTCAATTACATGCATATATGCAATTAAATTATGATTTGATTAAATTATAATATTATAATATATTATATTATTTAATTCTTCCAATCCAGGTGAGATCAGCTTGCAGTGTTTTTCTTTTCTGTACTCAGTTGAACTTCTGCTTGTCATTTTTGCACATTTAACTTTAATGATTTCAATTCATTTGACACAAGAAATGATTAGCAAATCGAATTAAATTAAATTTGGTCATTAAGTAATTTTAATTATTAATTTTTTTTTATATAAAAAATTCCAACGTTCTCGTTCGTTCACTTGAACTCGTTGACCCGAGGGCGTCCGATCCCGAGCTCTCGTCGCGAATTATCGTTGAATGTTTAGTATCTGGTTTTGTAGATTTAAGAATTTTTATTCTGTTTAAACCATTACAAAGTCCACTGCTTATATCTGGCATGTTGCTGTTTCATTCATTCATTCATTTGCTTCTCATTCCTTCATTCAAGAGATTCAATCTGTCTGCAGTGGCTTTAAGGACATTCCAAATTTATCCAGAGTTTTGTTGTTAAAATTGCTGTTGTTGATGCTGCTGCTGTTGTTGTGGGAGGCTGTTGTTGATAGTGTCGTTGATGTTGTGGGAGGCTGTGGATTTGTGAACACATATTCAGGAATTTAACTTGTTACGGTAACTTGCACGTGGAGTGAATGTTGAGAAAGCATTTTCTCTGTCAAATTTATCAGCATCGTTTGTGAACGGTGGTTGCTTGAAAAGCTTGAAGCTCGTCGTAAAATAAATAACTGGTCGCGCGTTGCAGAAGGGGAAGTCACGGTTGAGTGACGGGTTGATTTTCGTGGGATTTAACTTCGCAAACGGAAAGATGAGACTCGTGGGATTTGTGCTCGAATTAATGGAAAAACCGGTGGTAAGGATGACTCTTGGCTCCATTGACGTGACACGTATGAGTCGTCATCTTCCAAAAGAACTGATGACATTCGTTTCCTGGTCCTTCAGCATCTTCTGAGAAAGATGATAGCGATGTTTTTTCTAAATGTGGTCTCAAATTCTGACTATTAAATTGGCTGTCTTTAGAAGTGGGTGGGAATTTCCAATCTTCTAGAAATCCATTCTTCTGTTCTCGCGAGGTTTCTGGTCATTAAGCGAGAAGTCACCCCAGACTCCGACCGGCGAGATATTCGTTATCTGGAGAGTCTATCCAATTAACCTCTAAATTAAGCAGCTGTCAGGAAATTGATCAAACTGTTGCCATGGATTTTCCAAAGATTCATCCGTTTCAGTTTCTTCGTTTACCGCCTGGAGGCATCTTTCTCTCAAAAGACACCTAATTTATTTGCAATCGTCCAATTAGCCTCTCCGGTCTGAAATAATGGCTCCATTAAGTATTTGTTTAATTTCCAGCTTATTTCCTTTGTTTTGAATTCCTAATCTTCACTTCTCATCAATAATTTGAATTGCTTCTCCACGCTAAGTCCAACAACGAGAAGAAAAGAAACTTTTTAACCACAGCAAGGAAAAAGAAGCCTAAGAAATCATTCCAGCAATTTATGACTCGATTCTTGAGCCCTTCCAAGATACCCCGACTATCCGTCTACCCATCCACCCGCCCATCCATCCATCCCTCCTCAATTTTACCACTTTCACACTTACAAAAGTGTCCTTCCTGACGTCGAAATTGGCTTTTAAAACTTTGACCAATTTCCACCTCTGTCATTATCCACCGATCCGGCCTTCCACAACTACCACGTTTTACACCAGCGTTTTACGTCTGCCTCCTCCCCAATTTCCAACCCAGCCCTTTTCCCGCCATAAAGTGGTCTCCAGGCGCGCGGTTTTATTGCAACTTCTGGTCTCGGAAACAGCTGGATACGAGCACCCGGACGACTCCGGGCGTCCGGTCAAAGTCCTCCTCCGTGGTAACACGCGATGAGTCTGCAATACGGGCACATGCGACGGAGCGCCCTTTAAAGCAGGCGATAAAAGAAATTGGCGATTGGAAAAAAATTAACGAACATATTGGAAGACGTTTATTCGTATTTAAAAAATAAACGTATAAAATAAAGTTTGCTAATATCCGTAAAAGCCTTTTCACGATGACGTCTTATCATTACCATGTTTAATAATAACAAATACAACATCGGTAGCAATGATTTCCAACGATTGATGCCGGTTGATTTGCCTTAAACTAGGCAGTTTCTAAAAAAAATAATTAACTACCAAACCACCGATTATTTGTATGTATATATGTAACCAATGGTAACCAACGTCATCGTCATCTGGTTACCTAATAACTTCTAATAAGACCAGGTCATGAATCTTGCAAGGACCTCTGAGATGAAAGTTTATTGTTGTTGAGATTTCCTAGCGATGGGACACTTGATAACAATTTGCTTCCAACAACTGAACATTCCGCTGGAGAGGCCGGAAAGATGGATCGATGAGAAATGAAAAGTTATGTCACAATAATAAATATAACAACAACGGCGACGACAAATAAATAAATAAATAATTTTTTTGATGAAGAGAGGGGTATTATTATGCATAATATATTATTATTATTATTATTATTATTATCTCTTAATTTAAATATTTTATTTATATTATACGTATTATATATTAGAAAAATTAAAGAATTTTTATAACAATTAATCTGCATTAATATGAATATTATGTTTATTCATAAAATAAATGCGGAATTAAATAATAACATAAATAGAAATAAACAAACACCATCATCGTCGTCATCATCATCATCGTCTGAACAATCCACCTGAAGTGGAATCCCCACCACAAAAAGCAAAACAAATCATATTTTCAAAAACCGAACCCATCCCTGTTTTTCCGATTGAAGTTTTGATCGTCACTATGGTGATATTAGGAGAGGCATTTCAATCGACCTCAGAGCTAAAAGAAAATGCTTGGACTATCAAAGTTTTCTAATCATTAGCAGAAGCCTTGCAACTGCTTTTGTGCTTTTAAATTTTCTCAAAAAATAAAATAAAATAATTTATTTTTTTGGACAAAATGAGGACATTTACATGTGTTCATTTGCACTCCATTTGCACCTTCGAAATATCACCTCCTCGTCCAAAACTACACGTCGTCATTAGCAACGAGAGCACGCCATAACAGACTCGGTGACAGCGAAAAACCTAGCAGTCGTGTTGTTGCAGTCGTTGTTGTTGTTGTTGTTAGGGTGATTGCAGAGTACAAAATCCACTCCAGCTGGATGGATTCCTTCGCCAATCAAGCAATCAGTCATGGAAATGTTCCGCGACAGAGGAGTTGGAGTGCCGTAATAACTCAGATGGAATGAAAATTGATGACCTTTCTTTCTTCTGCGCCCCATCCGGCGTGACCTTCTGGTGGGGTCACGTGACGGTCACGTGAATGGGAATACCCACCCACCCCTTCCTTCCTTCCTCCCCACTCTCCCCACTCTCGAAAGCCCTCTGGAGGAAATCAATATCTCGTTTCCTACTCGACTGCGTATGATGTGAGCGTGCAATTTGTCTCTATTTCCGCCCTTGTTTCGTGTCCATTCGAGGGTGACTGAGATTTTCAACGCCGGAGAAATTCTTGGGATTCCTGGGCTCCGTAATTCCGCGATATTCCACGCTCGAGTGAACTCGGAACAATTTCTGTGGAGCTTCGGAGAACCGCATGGGGAAATTATTATTATTATTATTATTAATATTATTATTATTATTATTATTATTATTATTATTATTATTATTATTATTATTATTATTATTATTATTAATATTATTATTATTATTATTATTATTTTATCATTTTGAACATAGTTTCATCGTCATAACATTATCAATTTAATAATAAATGTCTTTTATGCGGTAATTTGGAATTTAATCGAAACAATATTTTATTTTTCTTATTATTGGTTGTTATTTATTTCAATTCATAATTTATTTTGTCATATCCCCCGTAATCATATTTGCCACCATTTTGGAGTTTTCCATGTTTTGAAGCCTCAAGGAAGAAAATGTCGCGTGAATTATCTTTCGTGAGACTGCCTCGTTAATTGGGTCACAAATTGTTGCCAGCCAATCAGGAGTCGTAAATAGACGCACAGCCAATAGAATCGTACGTTTACCCATTCTTAACCATTTTTAACCCAAAATACATTAGAAGCTCCGCAGGCCCCCCTCGGTCAGTCGTATGATTTTCAGAACTCGGTAGATTTTCTGGAACATTTTTCGAGAAAATGAAATCAAAATAACTTTACGACGAATCGATGGAAATGATGCCGCGCCATCTGGAGAGGCCGGAGAAACGAAAGTCGTCCAAGATGGAAGCAGTTGATGCCGAAGCGACGGAATGCATCACCTGACACTTTATGAATGCATTTTAACAATTATTTAGAATTCTATGGACGATGAATGATTGAGCGAACGAATGAATGAATGACTGGACGTCATGGATGGATGGATGGATGGAAAATGGTCATGGTAAACGTTTCGAGTTGCATGCTCTCATTATTTTAAAACAATTTTTCACCCAAAGTTTTTGCAAACAAACAAATGCTGAATCCGAGATGCTGGAACAGGAGTTCCAATGAGAACAATCATTATGAAGATGAAGAAGAAGAAGAAGAAGAAGAAGAAGAAGAAGAAGAAGAAGAAGAAGATGATGATGATGATGATGATGATGAAGAAGAAGAAGAAGAAGGAAAAGAAGGAGTACATTGTCCTTTGTGACGAAGATACTGATGTTTGCGTGCTGTCATGGCAACGAGATATCAACCGAGAACTCGTCTTGGGTGATAATTGGGCGCAGCGCTAGACATCAAAAAGAGACCGCAAAAAAAGAGAAAGAAGCATAGAACTGGAAAATAAAAGCTTGGCAGACGATTCGTTGATTTAGAAGACGAGGCAACAATTTTATGCAGCAACGAACCAATCAAGGATTCGCTTCATTAAATCCAATATGGCGCCTCTTCTGCCTCCGATAACTTAATTTCGCCTGCCCGTGCGCCATGGAAAAAAGTAATTGATGACGTCATAATGACGTGGTGATTGCCTCGGAACGAGTTATTTTATCGCTCAAGTGATCGAGCTGGATGCGATGTTCCTAATTGAATTTATTCGCTTTGTTTGGGTCTTTGATATCTTGTCTATGCTCTTTCTTTATTTATTTATCTTTGTTTCTTCTTCGGCCATGTGAGACCTTAAGACGGCTTCGTTCTGTTCTTGCTGTTATTATCGCTTGTTAATTTAATTAAATTTTAATTATTTAAATTCAGAAATGTAATCAATAAATTCTAATTACTCGACTATTTACAGTATCACAGTAATGTGATTTCGAAGCATGACAGAAAAAAATGCCAAAATAAAACTTTATAAATTTGCAACGAACGAATAATCTAAAGATCTTCTAATTACTTCTGAAGGACAGGCAGACAGACAGTGAGTCTAGCCCCAATGGAAATCGGTGGACATTGGTTGGAGCAAAAATGCATTCGATGCTTGACCAATAGATGGATGTTAAGACACATAAACATGCAAGTGTACAAGAAATCGATCCGTAAGACCAACAGGAACACCAACTTTCACAAGGACAACGAATCATATGCGCTCACACACGCATACACACGCAAACACAGACAGACAGACACATACACTCAATATTATTTAGAAACACTCGGGCATATTTAGACATTTGCCAGAGACACGACCGAGGAGACAAAGAGACGAACGCAACTTCGGCAAGGATGGGATAAGACAGGAATGAAAGGCAGAAAGCGACAAAACAGCCTCGTGTTGGTAACGCAATTTGAGAGATAAAATGGCTCTCCCTTCCAATCAGGCTCACCGGATTGGTGCATAAATCAATTTTCCTCGAATCAAAAACTCTCCCATCTCTCCAGGTGAACTTCGATGCACTTTTAAACGCATCCCTTTAAAAGCACATTTTCTTTCCGAAAGATTTCACCTTTTATTTCAGAAATCAAATTCGACTTTTGTCTTTGCAAAGAAGAAAAAAAAACAACAACATTTTCCTAAAGATTTCTCGAACCAGAATGTCACGTGACTCCGTGGTAAAGTGGAAAACCTCTTGGCTTAAAATTACTTCAAGTCAAAACCTCCGCGACGGATGTCATGTTCGTCTGCAGTGATTTTGTTTGGCGGCAAATGACGGACGGACGGACGGATGGAAGGAAGGAGGGAAGGCAACAAGGAACAGAAGAAAGAAAAAAGAGGAAATTGTTCACAAATAACCACGGAATGAATAAGGCGACCAGATAAGACCAGCAATTCTTATCTTGAAACAACTTGTCACTTGCTAACTTCTGATCTTTGCTCCAAAGATCTCATATCTTTTCCTTGCTTCTTTCTGTTCGGACTTTTTTTTTTTTGCTCATCCTTCGAAAACTGAGCTCTGTTTTTCTGTTCTGGATTTTCAATAACGTTTCAGACCGTTTATTAGTTTCTAAATATTAACAAAAAAAAATCAATAATAATAATAATAATAATAATAATGATTAATTTAAACTTTTTTTTAGAATTTTGGCTACAATTAAAGTCATTTTACAAAAATTATAACTTTAAAATCTGATAAAAATTTCAACTAAACTTTAAATTACACTTTAAATGAATTGTAATTTCATTGTAATTGCAATCGGGTAAAACAATTAAATAATTAATTATTAATTAACTATTATCTGAATAATTATCACAAAATGCAAAATATTGCGAAAAATATTCCCAAGACATTCCTTCGCGACATTAAAGAACGACCCGGGTAAATCACCAGGAATAGCTCCTTAAGTTTTACCATTCGGTCCATCCATCCATCCGGCAATAGATGTCTTCCTCCTTCCATCCATCCACCCATCCGGCCACAGATGTATCCATCGCTCCATCCGTTCATTCTCCCATCCATCCACCATGAAGGAAATCTTCCATCCATCCGTCCGTCCGTCCGTCCGTCCATACACCGGGTTGTCGGTCATCAATCCAATCGCTCAGTCGCCTACCCATTCCGGCCATTAGGAGCACCGGCATTCACGTGACACGGGCAATTGACATCAATAGAACAACACGGTGCAATATCGAAATTGAATGTTGCCATCTCAACTGATGGACTGAGCAGGTGACCTCGCCTCCTGACCTTTGACCTCCAGCGTGGTCGTGAGATGGTGCGCCAATTTCAGGCCGCTTTCTTTAAAGAGATTTCCAAAAGCCAAGTGATTTATCATCATCGTCGTAGTCATCATTGCCGTCATCGTCAAAAGCATCCTCTTTCTCCATCGTCATCATCATCATCATCATCACCATTAGCATCACCATCATCATCATCATCATCACCATTACAATCACAATCATCATCTCCAGCGACGGTGCTTTTAAAAGATTTTTCACCGAATGGAAACGCCATCTTGTTCACCATTCACTCCATCATTCCCTTCTTGAGTCTTTCAGAAGTAAAAAAAAATAAACAAAATGGCTGAAATTGCACGATTGGATTCTTTTCTTTAAATTGAATTAGATTTTAATGACATTTTTAAACAGTTTGTTTCGTTTTTCCCTCCCTACCTTCCATTCGCCCATTTATCACTCACTCACTCGCTCACTCACTCACTCGTTCACTCACTCACTCACTCGCTCACTCACCCACTCATTCATTCACTCGCTTACTCATCCAAATATTGTCAAAATTTGTCAAAAATTATTTCAACAACTCGGAAATAATGATAAAAGTTTTTATTGAAATTAATTTTTTTTTTATTAAAAAGATTTTTATTTGAATCAATAGAAATGCAATTGCTTTTCTAAGAAGGATTTATTTTATTTTGAAATTTTAATCTTAAAAAATGAATGTCCCTTGAAAATCTTTTAAAGAACCAAAGTGCTTTGAAGACGTTTTCTGTCCGAGTTTTTCCAAATGAGTTCCTTAAATATTTAATTTAAAACGTTTATTTCAATGGAAAAAACAAATGTGTAAAGCACAAAATGGCATAAAATAATTTTTTTTTTTAAATTTATGAGCTTATTTACTGCATTTATAATATTATTATAATATTTAGTATTCACTATAATATTTATAATGTTATTATAATGTTTTATATAATAAATAATAATAATAATAATAACAATGCTTATGTATTACATATTATAATTATAAATAATAATAACAATTATTACATTTTTATTATTATATTATTTTTAAATATAATGTTGCCTTATTAATATAATAATGAATTTAACATTAAATATATTATTAAATTTAAAATGATTTTAAAGTATAATAATTATTTTGTATAATTTAATTTCTAAAACAATGTGAAATTGTTGTTGTAATAAAGTGCTTAATGTCTTGCATTTCCAGAATAATTGTTTCTTTATTCAATGTTGTTTCTGATTGTCATCAGAAATAATCTTTAAATTATTTTATTTAAATATTTATTATTTTTAATATAATTTTATTAATCACATTATAATTATAACCTTATATATAATATTAAACAATATAATATTATCTCTATTATTTAAAAAAAAATTTTTTATTATTATTTTAAATGGAAACAATTTTTTTCAATTATTTATTATATTATTATAGCATTAAAAATAATTAGTTGATAGCCAATTAATAATAATGGTAATTATTAGTACAAAACAAATATCAATTAATTAATATAATTATTATTAACAATTGTTATATATTTGTTGTTATTATTATTATTATTATTAATTAATTTATTTATTATTAATTAATTAATAATAACAAATAAATAATTTAAAATAAATTTTAACAAGTTCTTTGTGGTCGATGGTTGACTTAATCACTTGTTAATCAAACATTAAATATTTTTTCCACGACAAAACAATAATTTTGTAATTTTAATTATTTAAGATTCAATTGTCAATAAAAGAATTTTAACCGATGAATTAAAAGTAAATATCATCAATTAACTCTCATTTAAATTGAAATATTGGAAAATTAATTTAAAAAAAAAAAACAATTATTTAAAATTATAAAAATAAAAACATATTATTCGAGACAAGTATTTCTAATGGAGAATCCCCGTTGAATCTGAGAAGTTATCGTCTCCACGGCATGAATTCCATTCAAGGTGCAATGACGTCATATCCGGATCGTCGAAAAATGGCGACCCTCTCAGATAAGGATGAATTTATTTCATTTTCGATGCTGTCAATATTGCGTCAATAATTCAATAATAACAATAATGGTAATAATAATAATAATAATAATAATAATTCATGCTTCAAAAAGATTTTGACATAATTATTTTACGTATTTTCTCTTAAAGAATTTCTCAATAAATGTCTATTTTCTCGATACGATCATAAATTGAATTTTAAGTTTATTCCTTCAAATCGAATAAAATTGCGACAAGAAATTAATTTAAATTAAATTATATTAAATTATATTTTATTTTATAGTTATAAGTTTTATCTTATTACTTTTAGTTTGCAGTTTATTTTCGTCCAACAGATTATCATTATTTTTAATTATATGGTAGATAATAGCTTAATAATTTTTTATGATGGATCACGTCTCGGATGAGTAAACACATCCAAGTGAATCTCAGTACAATCACCATAAACAATCCTTTCTCTGATGTTGTGCTTTCAGACCGCAGGCCCAAATGACCCTGCTCTTTTCTCCCCACAAACCCATTTTCCCCCTCCCCAGAATCCCCCAGGGCTAGCCCGATCCACCCACCCAACCACATTTAAAGCATCCTTAAAATAATCTTGGGAAAAAAATATCTTCACTTCAGAATTTAAAAAGGAATAAAAAAAAACGAGTGACAGACAAAGTGCAACTTCGTCTACAGAAACATGTCAAGCGTCTTCTCTTTCTCTCTCGACCTCCTCTTACCCCCAACCAATCCCTCAGGGCTAGTCCGACCCAGCCGCTCACCCAACCACCTTTAAACCATTCTTGGAATTAATATTAAACTAAAAGATTTAAAAAGAAAAGAAAAATTAAAAGGAAGAAAATACAGACAAAGCAAACAGCAACAAAGGATCTAAAAAAAAAACACGTGGAGCGTCTCATTTGAACGACTCAATCTTTCCAAGTGTCCGTGGCCTTGATTTCGGGAGGTTGGACGGAGGGGAGAACCCTCGGGAGCAGACATTGCTGACGTACTGCCGGAGATGGTCACGTGACCGGCTCCATCGCCACGGAGGGGAGCACGTGACCTGCTGCTGCTGCAGGTGCACGCCTTAACATCAGGTTGATCTAAGGACATTATTTATCACTCTTGTTTGTTTTCTCTGCCTGTGTGTGTGCGCTTGCGTGTGTTTGTGTGTGATCGAGATTTTGAGTTTTAATCGACGGGAATATATTTTTTTTTATTGTACCATGAACCAATTCCAGTACTTTGTACATAGCGTACTTGTAGTTGTACTTGTACTCAGTACGAAGCGTTCATCTGAATTTAAGGCAATTAAACCACAATGACTGCCCAAAAATTTCCAATAATCAAGACGTCCTACTTGCAGAGTGAATTAAATTTATGGCCATTATACGTGTTGAGGCATGTCATTGAAGTCGAGCAAGTCGTACACATGTGGTCCAATTTGCATTGGCAGGGTTTGTAGGTTTGTATTGCATTGCAAGGTGTTCGTAACTTAAGTGCAAATAATTTCGGTAGTTCAAGTGATTAATTTTTATCAATATTTTGTAATTATATATTTTTTTGTGTTCTTTTTTTTTAATAATTTTGATAAAGTTTAAAGAATCTATTGATTGTTTTTCGTTTCATAATTTCTTCATCACTTTTTCTTGTCACGATTATCCGGATAATAAGAAATTGTATATTTATTATTGTTATTAGTATTGATATTATTATTATTATTACTATTCTAAACGTAGTTTCATCGTCATAACATTATCAATTTCCACAATTAATGACTTTTATGCGCTAATTTCGAATTTAATCGAAACTATATTTTATTTTTCTTATTATTGGTTATTATTATTATTATTGAATTATTGTTAGTAAATTACATTAACATTAATTTTTTTAAATCCACATGGCATCACAGATGGAGGCCATAAATCAATTTTCGGACAAAAAGAACTCGGAATCTTTGGACAAACATCAGCATTCGGAAAACAGATGATGAACAGGAAGTTAGACAACAACTGCAACAGCAGCAACAACCGCACCGACTGCCACAACGACAACAGCAACAACCGCACCGACTGCCACAACGACAACAGCAACAACCGCACCGACTGCCACAACGACAACAGCAACAACCGCACCGACTGCCACAACGACAACAGCCACAACTGCACCGACTGTCACAACGACAACAGCCACAGCTGCACCGACTCCAGCAACGACAGCTACAGCGGCAACAGTAACTGCAAGAACCACAAGTACAAATACATGGTACAACTCTAAGACTGTTTTGTTGCAACCGATAAATAACAACAATTTATTAATAGATTATTAATTTTGTTTACCACAAAAAATATTACTAATGATTTGTTTTCAAAATAGTATGAATGAAACTGAGCGCACGACATGTTTTGTAATTTAATGTAACATAAGTTATCACCAACATCTTGGCCATTATCGCAGGTGTTGTTGTCATCGTCGTCGTCGTCGTCGTCGTCGTCGTTGTTGTTGTTGTTGGTAAATGTGCAAAGCTCAGAGTTCGTTAAAATCATCTGGAGCCTCTAGCGACATCTACAGCGATCCTCAATTTTCGATTTATTCCAAAAAAAAGGACATGATTTGTGGCCCCTTCCCGATGCAAGGAGATATTGACTATTTACAAATTATGTTTTGTATATTATTCTATGTTGCATACCATAGTTAATATATTTAATACAAAATAATTATAAGTTCATAATAATTTCCAAAAAATAATAATTGCTTTTAATTTATTACTTCACTGGGTTTTGTCATTAGACTCTTAGCGGTAACCATAAATTAATATTATTATTTATTTTTTTTATAATTATTAAATAATAAAAACAAAATGATTATTAAAGTGTTTTAAATGATTTATTCGTGTATTAATTTCACAAATATGGAAAATATTTCTCACCTACGAAATATCTTGTAACATTTATTTAAATATATATTTAGTCACATATTTATTAAACCAGTTCATTAATAATTCATTAATAACCATAATTGTCCTGTAATAATATGATGTTTTGCATACTCCTTATAAATTCAAGCAACAATTACTCAGAATCCAGAAAAACATCAAACAAAGCATTAATTTATTTGAAATTAAATTAATTTGTTAAAAATAAAATTTACAAAATGAACAAATTCGAAATTCTCTAAATAGGTATCTTCAACTCGGCCTCAACTTCGACCTTGATCCTTAACCTTGACCTCTAACCTTGAAACGTCATAGTTAAATTTGGATTCAGAGTCCACCTTGCTTGCCCTCATTTGTAGAGAAAAATATTTTAAATTTGAATGATTTTAGAGATTTAAGCAATTATAAATGCAATCCAATGACATCTTTAATAATATGATTATTAATTTCAAAAATTGCTAAATAATTACAAAATAATGTTATTATTAATGCTATTAATATTATTAACCCATCAAATATTCAATTCGTTTTAATCGGGATGCGTGTTACCAAGTGAAATTTATTATTGATTTCTCTGTTATAAATTGATTATTAATAATATTATTAGTAGTATTAGCTGCAACGGTTATTAGCGCCATTTAATATAATTTAATTATTGGCAATTATAATTATTATATCATTAATCAATTAATAATCACAATTAGATAATCAATGATAAGTCACAAAATAAATAAACATGTGATTAATTAATTATAGCACTAATGTTACTTGATGGAATAACCAATGTAAGAAATGTCATCAGGAGTTAACGCTGAGTTAAGAAATACGTTATGAGGGTGTTTACCTGCTCTTAAAAAGGAATTATTTCATCTCTTTTCTCTACTGGCTTTCTGGGGAATGGTGGACTCGGAAGTCCTTCGGCAACATCTTCGTGACCTGAGTGTTCCTCCTGACCATCTGCTCTTTTCTCTACTTCATTAATTAATGCAAATGTTTATTACAATGCCATTGTAATAATGGATATAAGTATGTTAAAGATAGTAAATATAACATTACAAATGTTACATATTTATAATTATATTTACATCATGCTTTTAAAGTTAAAACTAATAAATTACTTTGTACGCCCCAATCACACTCAGCCTGCAACAAGAAGCAGACGAGAACAACAACAACGAAAAGAACATTTGCAAACTTCATATATTCTCAGTTGAATTGGAAAAGCTGGTTGCAATACCTTTATAAGCTTTCTCGAGGTATCGTAAAACATTAATAATCGATATTTTCTAAAATATTGTGCTTAATTTATGTGACATCAATTGCTTGACTTGTGGTCTTATTTAGACCTTCACTTTCCTAAGACAGGAAATCGTCAGCTGTTGATGTTGTTATGATGAATTTCTCAACAAATATTTTGTTGAATGTTGTTGAAAGTTAGTTGCAGATGTTGTGGTGTTGAATGTCTCAAAGTCAATTAAGTGGAAGTTTAGTTTCTATAAAACGTCACGGCTCATTGATTTTATATTTATAATGAAATTCATCAGACCAATGAATCATCACTCGTCACAGATACTTTTAAGATACTTATCTTAAAATGGTTTTCTTTAATAATTACCCAATTACGGTTCAGTAAAACCTTGCAAGTCCAAGCTTAATTCGATTAATTACTTAAAATGATTTTTAATAAATTATAACCTATTTTATATAATATATATTTATAATTAAAATAAATAACAATTCAAATTAATAAATTACTTGCTGTCCCACGATAACATTCAACCTGCAACAAGAAGCAGACGAGAACAACAACAACGAAAATAACTTTTCCAAACTTCATGATTCTCAGTTGAATTGGAAATGCTTGTCACCTTTATATAGACAATTTCGAAAATTAATAATCGATATTTTAAAATTATTTTGCTTAATTGATGTAACTTGAAAGCTTTAATTTATCGTTTTATTCTGACCTTCAATTTCTTGGGACAGGAAATCGTTGGTTGTTATTGCTCTTCTGTTATCTATCCCTTCTTCTCATTCTTCTTCTTATTATTAATAATAATATCAAAATATATTCATATTCATATTCATATTGATAATAATATTCATATTACTGTTATTATTATCATATTATTAAAATGAATAATATCAATATTAATGAATAGTTGGCATTCATATTCATATTATTATTAATATTATTAAATATTATATTCATCTGAATATTTCGACAAAATAATGCTGCATGTTGTTGAGAGTTGTCGATGTTGTTGCGTAAAAATATTTCAGCAAAATTGAATGTTGAATGTCTTGAACGTCAATTGTTGAATGTATTTTAATGGCAATTGTTTTGTATTTTAACTTTAAGTCTGCAAAATGTTACGGTTCATTGATTTTATATTTTTAATGATATTCATCGGACCAATAAATCATCATACATCACAGAAGCATATTAAAGTAGTTTGTGCTCAGACAGGAATGTCTCAACAGATGGCATCTTGGTGAAGCAGATAATAATAATAATTATAACAATAATAATCATCACCATTATCATAATCATATTCATTATAATATTTATCCATCTGTAATTAAATTAATTTGTTAAAACTGTAAAAAAAAAATATAAAAATCCGAAACTCTCCAAATATGTATCTTCAACTCGACTTCGCCCTTGACCTTTAACCTTGACCTCTAACCTTGATCTCTAACCTTGAAACGTCATAGTTAAATTTAGATTCAGAGTCCACCTTGCTTGCCATCTTTTGTAGAGAAAAATATTTTAGATTTAAATGATTTTACAGCAATTATAAAATTAATCCCATGATATATTTAATGATATTATTATTGAAATTAATAATAAAAAATTACTGAATAATTACAAAATATTATTATTATTATTAATTCTATTAATATTATTAACGCATTCAATTCGTTTTAATCGGGATGTGTGTTACCAAGTGGCCTAAAATAATCAATTTATTAATAAATAATAACATTATTATTAGTAGTAGTAATAGTAGTAGGAGTGGTAGTAGCAGCAGCAACGATTATTAACGTTATTTAATGTAATTTAATTATTCTTAATTTAATTAATATATTAGTAATTATAATAATTATACTAGTAATCAATTAATAATCAGAATTAGATAATCAATGATAATTCGCAAAATAAATAAACATGTGATTAATTAATTATAGCACTAATGTTACTTGATGGAACAACCAATGAAGAAATGGCATCAGGAGTTAAGAAATACGTCATGAGGGTGTTTAGCTGCTCTTAAAAAGGCATTGTTTCATCTCGTACTTAAGAGTAATTAACTATTATTTTAATTATTATTATTTTTCTAAATGTTTGTTGGAATGAAGTGAATTACAATTTGAGTCTTTCGATTTCTTTCTATGGAGGCAGGTGAACAGAGTCATATTTTATCTAGACACTTGCTTGGTCATGCTCGAATGAGCACGCATCGTGAAGTACTAATTAATGGTTAATAAATTAAGACGTGCATTAGTTAATTTACATTACAAAATAATGAAATGACATAGAGACTTTCAATTGACATTTTTGGACGTCCGTCGCGTCGAATTTATGGACTAATGTGTCATTATAATAGTATTAAATTGTGAATAAAATAATAATAAATTTTGAATTTATGAGTTTATTTTAATTCTCATATTTCATGTCCAGTAGTTACTCGAGACTACGTAGCAACGGTTTAACAATGTCACAAATGGTAAACGGACGGAGACCCAGCTGGTTTAAAATTAAAATTATTGAAATGTCCAGTTTTATTTGCAAGAGAAATTATTAATAAATTATTAATAAAAATCGCGCAAAATGTCCGTCGCTGATTAAAATTTTGGGTATAAAATCCAAGATAATCTCTGAAAATTATTTCTTTGCACTTCTCCAGAATTCCCGGCAACAAATTCGTGGTATTTTTTTTTTATTTAATAGTTTTTTATTTCGGTAAAATCGTTCTTTTTGGGCGATTAATTTTACAACGATTTTATGGAAGCATTTCGTTTTTGTACTTGGAATAATAAACTTGATTTTTAAGATGGTTATCCATGTTTTTGTATGAATTGTTTGAAATAATTACAAATTTAGTAAATCACAGATTTTTATTAATGTATTTATTAATTAATTATTACATATTATGGTTCACAATTGTTTGCTAATGTGATTATTGTTGGATCTTTGTTTTCAAAAGAGTTTATAAATCAAATTACAGAATAAACACAGTTTATTTCTAAGAGAAATTCTTAAGACGTTATAAATTATTAAATCTTTATAAAAAAAATTACATCATTAATATTTAAATATTTAAAATCATGAATATACACACACACGAAATCAACAGCTTACTTAAAAAAAGATGTTTCCAGTCTTCTTAGGAAACCCTAAGGCATGCTAGAGTCATGTATATTCATGATGGAGACAATAACCCCTCCCACCATCACCTGGAATAATTAGCTTCATTAGCATTCAGGAAGGAACAATCATTAGTCCCTGTAAAGCCCCATGCTCGCCTGGAAGTGCTCATTAATAGTAATTAGATGATGATTAGCATACGATTGTTATGTAGGATCACGATTCAATCTAAAATATTTATTTTTATTTCTAAATAAACTTGCTTCAATTAGATATTTTTTCTGAATATTATAAGAAACAAATGTTTCTAATTCATGACTTTCTCCTGTAATCGTCATAAAGGAAAGATTTTGACCTTGAGAAATTGATGGAAATAAATAAATAAATAAATAGACAATTAAATAAATAAGCGAATAAATAAATGAATGAATGAATATATAAATAAATGAATAAATAAATAAACATACAAATAAACAAAGAAATAAAGCAAGAGAAAGGCGACTAGAAAGAAATGAATAGGGTTTCATGTTGTTGCAGAAAATGGCGGTACACATGTGCCCGTCTGCTCAGGGCCTGGAAAAGTGACGCCTCGAGGGAATTACAGGAAATTGGTGTCCTGTCTTGGTTTGTGATGGATGTTCCAGATGGATTCTTTCCCTCCTTAAAATACTCGTCTGCTCCTTTTCGCGGGCTTCAGGACGGAACAACTGGAAAGGATGCGCTGCCGTAAGTCAAGCGAGTCACGTGACTAGGATGTTATTTTTATTTTTAGTCGTCTTGGACCTGTTATAAATGAGAGGCATTCAATTTTATCTGTTGTCATAAATATATGTGATGTCGTGTGTAACACGTGATCGCTAATAAGGGTTTATTATTAATTTTTAAATGTAAAATAAATATTTAAAATGTAAATAGCATTGAAATTATTAATATTTTTCAACTAGAAATGGTAAAGTAAAAAATGGCTTTAATATCAAAACCTGTTAAGAAATTAATGATGAACTTTTAAAATGTTTTTGGAAGAAACCGAATTAAACAAAATCAGCATAATAATAATAATAATAATAATAATAATAATAATAATAATAATAATAATAATAATAATAATAATAATAATAATTGTAATAATAATTATAATATTTAATAACAATATAATAACAATAATATTAACAATTATT
This sequence comes from Hirudinaria manillensis, assembly GCA_034509925.1. Taxonomy (NCBI): domain Eukaryota; kingdom Metazoa; phylum Annelida; class Clitellata; order Hirudinida; family Hirudinidae; genus Hirudinaria; species Hirudinaria manillensis. Next base: position 7,027,861 of record CM067533.1, read on the forward strand.
ATTACAATTATTATTATTATTATTATTATTACTATTATTATTATTATTATTATTAATTATTATTATTATTATTATTATTATACAGTAATTATATCACTTTAATTGATCATTTTCATTTCATGTTTAAAATTATTCTACTTTCTGGATTTTCAATATAAATACGTAAAAATAACAAATAAAATTGAGTTCAGAAAATAGCTGACCATTTATTATTTTTGAATGAAGGAATGTGGAAAGTTGATAAAGGAAAAATGTAAGGGTGGATGGATGGATAAACGGATGAACCGATGAACGGACGGACGGACGGAAGAAAGGAAGGATGGATGGATGGATGGACGGATGAATGGACGGACAGACGGAAGAAAGGGAGGATGGATGGATGGATGGACGGACGGACGTAAGGATGGATGGATGGAACAAAAATTCCTACAACGAAGCAACGTTAAAATGTGTTTTAAATTACTCAGTCGCTGGACTTCAATCAATTTTGAAAAATTAATTCTGACAGGTTTTTAATTGAAAATAAATTAAAATTATTTTAAAAATAAGCTTCTTTTTTATTTAAATTATAATCCGATAAATAAAAAGAATTGTTACGATATTGAATTGGGATGCAATGCAGCAGCTGCAAATGCGCTGTTAAGTACGGGAATAACAACGATGATGACGACGATGACGACGATGATGACGATGATGACGATGATGATGATGATGATGATGATGATGAGGAGGAGGAGGAGGAGGTTGGTGCTGTAGGTAGTGGCGTTGGTGGAATGCGTTTGAAATTTCAACGAGCAGAGTTGTGAGAAAAATTACTGGAGATTATTGGGGATTTGGACGGGGGATATTATCTGCAACAATTTTAATTACAACAATATAATAGCAACAACAACAACAACAACAACATCGTTGTTGGTTAACATTGCGTCACATCACTGGTGGTTACATAACTGTAACTTGACTATAAAATTATTTCATTCTTTATTGTTAAAATAAAAGAATTAATTGATTAATAATAATAATAATAATATTATTATTATTATTATTTATATAATAATATAATATTATTTATATAATAATATAATATTATTTATATAATAATATAATATTATTTATATAATAATATAATATTATTTATATAATAATAATTTAATAGCGAAATCAGCCGCGGCATCGCTGTGGCAAGTATAAAAACCGATATCCTATTTTATACTTAAAAAATAATTGGTAATTTGATCCTTTATTTCAAAATCATATTCTAGTAAAAAAAATGTCTCCATTTCGAATGATAATTGATTTCATTTAAATATTTATTCGGAATAATTTTTTTTTAAACGCTGAAAATCAAGCCGAGGTTGGTTAAATTCCTAGCAGGACGTGAGGAAAATGTTTAAGGAGATTTGTTCTCTCAAGCAAATGAGGTACTATTTATCACTCCTCTCCCTGTCCATACTTTTCTTATAGACACCCTTTTGGTGCATCATTATCTCTTCCGGTGATGGCGAAGATGACGACGAAGAAGACGACGATGAAGACGACGATGATGACGAAGATGATAACGAAGACGATGGCCTCTATGACTCTAATTGTCAAGCGATGATCTCCATCTTTAGCCTACTGTCTCTCAACGTTTTACAGATGAGTGGAGCTGCCGATGATCGATTGTTTGTAATAAGTAAAGATGATTAATCACTTAATCCTGACCATCATCGCTCGACTATCGGTCGTTAGTCATCCGAGAGTCTCATCCATGAACTGCGCAATTAACAGGAATCCGGCCAAGTCGGCATCTGTCGGAACATCGTTTGCACGTGGATGGATAAATGCTGGAAACGCTTCAGAGTCCGTGTCACTTCCAGTCTGCCTGTCTTCACTCCGCTTTGGGAAGTCGCACCAACTTCCAGTTGTTCAGAACTCTTCTGGCTTCTAGCGACCGCTCCAACTACCTGTCTATAAATCCGTCAACATCGTTGCCATTAGCAACGTCGTCGTCGTCGTCTCCTCTTTTGAGAGACTGCCGGATATGTTTGGATTACCGGATGAACTGTCGTGTTTTTGGTAAGATTTTTTTTTATGGAATTTGTTTTATATTTGTTATAAGTTGTAATTCAGTAATTTGTTTGTCAAAAATCTTCTTTCAAATTATTTCAAGTAGACTTTTGTCGCTCTAATGTTTAAGAATAATTTTTTTCTATTTTTTAAAAATGTTTTTACTGGAACAATTTCGCTCGTTTGTAATCCTGGAATCTTGAAATGTTTTTTTTTTATACAGATTTCAAGACGCGCCCACTTGTCATGAAGGAAATTCCATGAGAAATGGAGATCATCATTGGTTTCGTTTTCGCTTTCTTGGGCCTTCCCTTGAATAATTTCGCGAGAGGCACGAAGTTGTCAACTCTGAACTTTGAACCGACCTACAATCTCACGATCCATTATCAGCGATTGGAGAAAAACAAGAGCGAAATCTCTCCAATTTATTCAACCTCCACAGCTGCCATGAAGATCGAGCCAGACATTCCATCGTTCCAAAATAACTTTCAAACGTGTCCTTTGCATTGCTCGTGTGAATACACAGACAATGGAGACAACAGCGAATACAACAACAGCAGTAGCAACAACAACAACAACAATGAAAGCGATCCGGGCGATCGCTCGGTGACAAATTCAACAGTAGCAACGACTAGACGTTTGCAAATGAGATTTTATCGCAGCCAGGCGAGCCACGCTTCGAGCTACGATTTCCATCTCAAGGTGTCGTGCCGATATTCGGGTTTTGACGTTCCACCGCTGAGCATTCCACTGGAATCGACCCACATCGACCTCACCGGAAACAGACTCCTCTCTGGCAGTCTCGCCCTACTGAGGGACTGTCGCAACCTGAGGCATTTGGTCATCTCCGAGTGTCACGTACGAAACGTGGCGGACATGATTCTGGGCGGACACGACTGGTTCCTGACCGTTAACTCTCTCGATGTCAGTCGCAATCGCATCATCTACTTGCACAACTCGAGTTTCCTCAAAATGCCTTTCCTAGAGTTTCTCAATCTCTCGCACAATCGGATCGAATTGATTCACAAGGAGGCTTTCATATTTCTGGACAGCCTCTCGGTACTCGATCTTTCTGGAAATCGCCTTTCCAGTTTTTCCGACTCGTCCTGGTGCTACTATGTCAGAGAGAGTCTAGTCTTCTTGGACCTGAGCAGCAACAACATCCACACGATCTCCAACGTGCCTCTGAAACTCCTGAAACACCTCAGCAGTCTCAATCTCTCCTCCAACCACATCAAACACCTCCAAGCCGACACTTTCGTCAACTCCGGAAGCTTGGAAATGCTCCGCCTGGCCGACAACATGATGGAAAACTTGCCGATTCTAGACGGAAGACTCGAGCTTTTGAAACATCTCGATTTAAATGGAAATAACTTGCAGGTCCTCGCGAGAAATTCGTTCTCGAATCTTCGATCGCTGGAGACAATTCTACTGGAAAGAAATCCGTCGTTGCTAGTAGTCGAAGGGGCTTCGTTCAGTAACATGTCGTTGCTGAGGACCGTGCGACTCAACGACAACAACAACTTGGCCTACGTAGACCGACACGCATTCGTAAACGTTACAAACCTCAGGACTTTAGAAATCCGAGGAGGATCGCTGGAGACGCTGGAAGAGGACGTCATCGTGTCTCTTCCACGCCTGGAAAACATCGATATATCCGGCAACCCGCTCAGGTGTGACTGCGTCGTGAACTGGATAACAAGACGATCCACGGACGCAGAGAGGAATCATTCGTCTCGAAACAACAACTCCGTGACCTTAGAAATGTCCGCCGCCACCAATAACACCAACAACAACAGCAGCAGCACCGACAACATCAACAAAAACACCACCAGCAACACCAATAACACCGACAACAACAACAGCAACAAAACGGTAACTCTGCACAACCACCTCAACACCTCTTGTCTCAGTTTGGACACTGAGAACAACAACACCTGCGGACCAAGGATTCTCACGAAATTATTCCCCAAAGAAGTTCTTGTCAAGATGGCGGATCCACTCCGGGCCTACTGCGTTGCTGTTGGGAACCCAAGCCCCGCTTCCTATTGGTCGAAGCGCAAAAACCACACGACTTATGATGAGGTTGGATGACTTTTATTTCACGTGAATTTTCTCGTAGTTGTAGTTGCTGCTGTTGATGATGATGTTGTTGCTGCTATTGTTGCTGATGATACTATAACGTTGTTGTTGTTGTTGTTATTGATGAAGACGTTGTTGATATTGTTGTTGGAAACAGGAATAATTTTTCCTGAGATCAAGCAAATGAAATCAACTTGTCAACATGATTTGTTGTTTTGTCAAATGTCATCGGAATACGCGAATGGAATTACCCAAAATTTACCGCAAGATGGAAACCATACTTCGGAAATATATTATTATTATAATAATTAATATTTTGCAGTTATTATTTCCGCTCAAAATTGATTTAAAGTAAACAATTACTAACAAACCTTAAAAGGTACGTTTAAATATTTATTTCTTTTTTATTTTTAATTAATAAAAACCTGAATTACAAACAATTCCATTAAAATTTAAATCTTAACATCGGAAATTCTGTGTTTTTCAGTTAATCCTCAGTTTTTTTTTTTTAGACTGGAACGAACTTTAAAGAAATATTCTGCAACAAAAGTGAACAAAAAAATGCCCAGGCTGAATAAGAATCAATGTCATTATCATCATCATCTTCATTATCATTATCATAAAAAATGTTAATTATCATAAAATACTAATTAAATACACGCCTGATAAGCAAAAGAATTCAATTTAAAACCGAATTAAGTATTAAATCCACAACCGATCGAACCGGTAGGACACGAAGGAGTGAAAAAGAGTGCAGAGTTCAGAGTTCAGAGTTCAGAGTGGAGAGTTCAGAGTGCAGAGTGGAGGGTTCAGAGTGCAGAGTGGAGCGTTCAGAGTTCTGAGTGCAACAAACAGTAAAGCAGCGAGAAGATTAGCCGAAAGCGTGGAATGAATAGAAAAGGAGTCTTTCCAATGAATATTTGAACTGAACTTGATTAAAATAACCACCCGTGACCCCACGGATCGTGCTTTGGTAGTTCTAACAAGAGCCACAGGAATTGCTGGAAGAGGCAGCTTTATTGGCCAGTTTATCACGTGCACTAAGATCACATGCGTTTGCGAAGGCTGTGTGGTGTTTTTTCTGTTGTTATTATTTGTTGTTATTATTATTATTATTATTATTATTATTATTATTATTATTTTTATTATTATTATTATTATTATTATTATTATTATTGTTATTATTATTATTATTATTATTTTGTTATTCTGTTGTTGTTGTTGGATGAAGTATGTTTTTTGTAAATTTTTCTTAAATGATATTTTAATTAATCTTAATTGTACTCTTAATTAATTATTTCAAGAGTAAAAACTTGGATAAATTTTAATATTATATTAGGTTTATTTTTTTTTGTTATTAATATTCAGTTATTTTATATATTTTGTTTTTTAATTATTTATGACGGCAATCTAAAAGACAGGTCTTAAATTAATTCTTTTATTCCCATTTTCAATGAATTGTCGCAGCATTTAAAAAATCATGTCCAAGAAACGTTACGTCAAAAATGACGCCTCAATGTCATTTGAATTATGAATCAAATATTTTCATTTTCTTGTAATTTGTCATAAACTGCAGCTTTTCTTTCTCCAGCGAGGCCGGAACAAAGTTGTTCACGTCACGTGTAACTGAGATAAATAAAAGTAATTTATTTTCTCATAAGATGACAACGGAGCTTCTTCTGAATCTCTAGAATCCGGCAAGAAACTTGTGACCAAATAAACAAGTCCACAGATCAGGACAGATTTTGGAAGTGCTTCACTTTCCTTGGCGTACAAGAGCAGTCCCCGGTGTATTAGTGTTCGCGTATTGACGTATAGACTTTTTCCGGGTACTGATCATAATCGCGTATTTAGGTATTGATCGTATTTAACAACATCTAAGTGCCCAAAATCAAGCGTTCTCTTCAAGAGATCAAAACTTTTTTATTTGCAATGTCTGTCGAAATAAATTTATTTCCAATCAATACCTTAGAATTGTTGGTGATTTTCATATCATATTCTAAAAGTAAATCTCACAACGATGGCATTAAATTAAATATCCAACATGACATAAACAAAAATTTAAAAGTCTTTAAAAGAAAACATACAAGGAAGTCAAGCCTTTGCAAAATAAAGCGGCAATCGCTTATATCTTTTCTTCGAGTCAAAAACGAAACTAAGTTTCAATTGGCAATTCCATTTGGAAAAACCATTCCGGCATGCAATCCATCATGAGGACAATGGATGGCTTTTTCCATCGATCCGTAAACGGAGGCAGACGCCAATCAACGAGGCCCTCAAAGATGCCCTCCTTTTTGATTGGATCATTTTTTGTCAATAGAGGGAGAAATTAATTCAATGACCTATTATTAATAATATTATTATTATCATTATTATTATTTTAATTTCTTCTTTATTATTCATGCTTTCACCAAGGTTTAAAGCTAGTTTAAGATTATATTTGCAAACAAATAGATCCATCTGAAGGTTTTTTGATGCTTTAAAATTTTTTGCCCATTTTAGTTCTGCTTCACAAAAATTGCTTCACAGCTTTCAAAACGAGTTGTTTATTCTTTCTAAAAAAAAATGTTTTTTCCTCCACAACAGATGATAGTTTACGGAAAACGTCTAGAAATCTCATCGACAGCGTTTGAAGACCAGGGCGATTACACTTGTAACTCAAACTCCACTCATTCTTCGGCATCTTCGACGATGAAAGTCTCCGTCAACAGACTGAATACCTCTCTCGTCCTTCTCAGACTTACAGACACCTCGGCCACCATGACGTGGAAGCACCTGGATCACTCCAGAGAGTATCGGATACACTTCAAGATGGTCTTCGACCTGCACTCAGATGACCCCCAAAAGGGCACCGAGGATCATCATCAACAACATCTCAGTTCCTGTCCAGTCAAACCACCTATGAAACCAAGCCCCACCCAAAGGCATATTTCCGATGACAAACAAGACCAATTCTCGGGACCGAGTACCACGCTAACCTCTGTAATTGCGACGTCAAAAAAGATTTCGTCAACGCCATCATGGCTATCATCATCATCACCATCATCATCATCGTCGTCGTCGTCTTCGTGGAATAAAGAAATGAACATTAGACCTCTAAATACGCACTCATTCAGAACTTTTGATCAAATTGCCAAAACATCGTCATCATGGTCATCATCATCGTCGTCGTCACCGTCTTTCATCGACATAAAGAATTACATGCGGATGTTCACTGCCAACGATCTGACGCCCGGCTGCAGATACGAGTTTTGCATCGCTTTGAAACTGTCAGAAGTTCAGTTCCACACCATCAACTGTGCCACTGCAGTCACTAAACTGCCAAACCACTTCTATGCCGTTGGCTTCAGGTTTGGCGTTGCCTTGTAATCAAATGTAAATCATGTAATCAAATGTAAATCAAATGTAAAGTACGTGTAAAATCATGTAAACCCAGGTGTAATCTGTAATTGATGTCAACCTTCTAATACAATCCGGTGTCAATCAGTTCATTAATTGAATCTTTTCCAGGCCTGAGTCAAGTTATTTTTATGTATTTTTTAGAATTACGATATTATTCTTGTATTATTATTATTATTATTATTATTATTATTATTATCAATTTTTTAATAATTCTTATTACTTTTAGAATTTTTTGAAATTTGTTTCTTCTGGTTGAAAATGTTTTTGAAAACATTTATATTATTTAAAATATTTATTTATTCCGCGTCCATGCATCATCACGAACTCCTACTTCAGTTTTTCATCCTTTTTTTTCTTTTTCAAATAATCCCATTTAATGAATCCGGAATTTCCAGTAAGTCCCTTTCGATATTCTCCTTTTCTTACGCTCTGTTGGAACAATACACACAAAACTAGATTGATTGATTAGTTGATCCGTTAACTGATTGATTGATTGATTGATTGATTGATTGATTGATTGATTGATTGATTGATTGATTGATTGATTGATTGATTGATTGATTGATTGATTGATTGATTGATTGATTGATTGATTGATTGATTGATTGATTGATTGATTGATTGATTGATTGATTGATTGATTGATTGATTGATTGATTGATTGATTGATTGATTGATGATTGATTGATTGATTGATTGATTGATTGATTGATTGATTGATTGATTGATTGATTGATTGATTGATTGATTGATTGATTGATTGATTGATTGATTGATTGATTGATTGATTGATTGATTGATTGATTGATTGATTGATTGATTGATTGATTGATTGATTGATTGATTGATTGATTGATTGATTGATTGATTGATTGATTGATTGATTGATTGATTGATTGATTGATTGATTGATTGATTGATTGATTGATTGATTGATTGATTGATTGATTGATTGATTGATTGATTGATTGATTGATTGATTGATTGATTGATTGATTGATTGATTGATTGATTGATTGATTGATTGATTGATTGATTGATTGATTGATTGATTGATTGATTGATTGATTGATTGATTGATTGATTGATGATTGATTGATTGATTGATTGATTGATTGATTGATTGATTGATTGATTGATTGATTGATTGATTGATTGATTGATTGATTGATTGATTGATTGATTGATTGATTGATTGATTGATTGATTGATTGATTGATTGATTGATTGATTGATTGATTGATTGATTGATTGATTGATTGATTGATTGACAAGCAATTGCAGACAATAAGAAATAAAGCAGGATAAGATTGAAGACAAAACCTGAGCCATAATAAATTCGAAACTTGGGTCGAGAGCTTTTCAAAGCCACATTGGACATGACAATCCCCTGTAATCCAATTTTAACGACTCTTAAATGCCAGGTCTTAAACTTCAATCCTAAAGATCTGAGTTGCAAAATGTCTCTGAATCTGTAATAAGATAATTGCAGACATGTTTATTTCATGAGGGACTTCATGTTAACGTCTATTTCTGCGGATTCGTAAATTTTACTGTTTATATATTTTTTAATTTCTCATTAATTGTTGCGCAAAATTGTTTTAAATTCAGACTTTACGTTCACCGTCAACGACACAAACTTATGACAGAGATTGGAGAGTTACTGATTCCATTCTGAAAGATATTAAGTATAATTTTGCAATGATTTAAAATACAAATCCATTTCCAAAGACCATCGTTTCAGAAGAACAACCGATATTAATTTACTGTACAGAAACACATAACCCATCCAGCGAAATGTCACTGATTTATCGATATCTGATATCGATTCGTATCGTTCATCATCACCAAAGTCGTCGTCGTCGTCGTTATCATCATCACAATCACCGTCACCAACGTCATCATCGTCGCTGTCGTCATCATCATCATCATTATTGTTATCGTCATCGTCGTCGTTGTCATCATCATCATCATCATCATCATCCGTCGCAGGAACGTAGGTCCAACGCTGGCAGTGGTGGGCGGACTCATGTTCTGCATCTTCGTCCTCGTCTTCTCCTGCGGCTTGGGACTGACGAGACGCTACGACAAGCGGCAGGTGAAGCGACGAATCGTTCAGACTGAAGACGGATTGGCGGAGGCCAATTCTTCCGAGTTGTACCTGGCAGCGAGCGTTAAGGAGAACACCATGGCAACCGAAGTATACTTCGAGAACGACGCCATCGTCTCCAGTCCGGACAGGTGCTCGCCGGTGTTCGACCAAGCGGATCTCGACGACATCTGGGACTCCATCAACAATCCGTCGGAAGGACGTGGTTGCGGTGGTGGCGGCGGTGGCTACTGCGAGAGCAGCTTCGTCAACGAACCGTGGCGACCCGAGTACTATGCAGGTGCATGTTGCGTCGAGGCCACCTGCAGGACTTGCGGGAGCAATGTGATCGGAAAGTGCGTCCTGAGTCCGGTTCAAGAGTCTCTGGCCGGAGTGAAGAACGACGTGTTCCATGGAGCGTTGGAGGAGGAATGAACGAAGGGACGGACGGACGGACGGACGAATGGATGGGGAGATGAAGAAATGAAAGAATGAATAAATAAACAAAAAGAGATGGAATCATGTCGCCGGGTAAAACAACGGCGTCTCGACGATGCCAGATTCGTCTGCCGCGTTCACGCGTCGCCGATTTTCTCGGCTTTCGCGTTCGGTCATGCGGAACGAGAGGTTTTGGAATGACATGTAGGAAGACATGCACGATCTCTTCAAACTTGTCATAATCTTCTCCACGGGAAAAAGCCACACCGGAAACATGGAAGCGTTTTCGGATCCGGAAGCTGGCGTGAAAGATGAATTGCGCTGATGATCGTGCAGTGACTGATTTGTACGTTTGTACAGTTGTAAGTACATTGATAGATCGTACCGTTGTCGAAGCAAATGCATAGTGTCGTATTTTTGTATTCCTTGCAATAGATATCAATGGGTTTCAATTTCTTGGTGATGATGATGGGTATGATGACGATGTTGATGGTTATGATGACGAAGTTGAAGGGTATCGATTTCAAAGTCAATTGATTATCAGAAAATATTCAAGACAAATTCATTTGTCGAAGCAAAAACTTTCATTTATTATTATTTTTTAAAATATCAACTGAAATTTCATAATTATTTTTGAATTATTATTTACAAATTTAAAACAAATTGTTAAGTTAAAACAAGGGAACAAATTTTATTCTACTTTATCCTATTAGGACCAAATAAAAAAAAACAAAGCGAAAACTAATCTTTCTGAAAATTAATAAGAGAATTAACAATATTTTTATCAAAAAAACCTTAATTTAAAATATTAAAAAAAATCGACTTTTTCCAAACTCTACCAAATAACACAAGAAATGTTCCAATTATTTTTAATTTTTTAATTTTTATAAATTAATGGAATAAAATTCGTTCCAAAAGAATTCGATTTCAAAAGCAGAACGGAAGAAATTTAAATGGATTTTACAGCTTCTGAGGCTAGGAAGGTGAACAAACTGAATGCGTCTCATTTTCATTGAAAATGTTTTTTATTTAATTTTTATTCTACTTTAAATGCCTTTTTATTTGTTATATTGCAATTCAAATTCCACTTTAAATGCCTTTTTATTTGTTATAC